>JAUPFV010000002.1:334453413-335053413 GCA_036936605.1 Limnanthes douglasii subsp. nivea
TATTAAGACACCAGACAAAATACTTAGCTTATATAAAAATACACATAATCTATCAAGTTACTTACCAAATTGGTCAAAATCTTATGACCCATAAACAATCGTGGCCTATAATAAAATCATTTAATTTTTTATTCTTTTTTGAGATGGTTGTTGGTTTTGTAAATCGGACCAAACCGAACCAAACTGATTCTTATAGGTTTCAGTTTGGTTCTGTTTTTCAGTATCTAAAATTTTATCAGTCTGGTCCGGTCCAAATCGATAATCTTAACGGTCCAATCCGGTTCTGTAGAAACTCGGTCCAAACCGGGCCGATAACAACTATATATATATGATTAAAATGGTATATTAACGCGTGAATATAAGAGCTACTTTACAACTTTCATAAATGACACTCTAGATTTACTTATCTCTACGACCTTAAGCATAAAGATAAGACCTTTAGTATGTTTAAGGTATTCAGATCATAAGTTGAAAATCAATAAATATTAAGATAAAAATGTCACGTAAAGATATACGTGGGGAATATTTCTCATGATAGTTTTTTTAGTTTTTGCGGAGAGCGTTGAATAATCCATCAATGTTCGACGTCTTATGCACTAAAACAAAATGGGTTGTCTGAGTGCAATAATAGAACTTCAACTAAGATGACGAATATCATCTTAGTTAATTCTAAGTTAAATATTAATTTATGGGGTGAAACTGTTTTAACTACATGTCATATAACTATTCATATTCGACTTAAAAATCATAATTTCCATATAAGCTATGGGAATATAGACCATCAAATATTAATATTTCAAAATATGTTAGGTGTTTAGTGTTTTACAAAAACATGAATCTAAGAAGAATAAAATTAGATCCAAAGGCTATAAGATGTGTGTTTACTGGGTATGTAGCTAATAACAAGATTTATAGGCTATTAGACTTGGGGGTCTAACGTGGTGTTTGAATTGAATAATTAGATTTTTTTAGTCCAAACTATTTAACAATAATATGACTCATACCATAGTCTAAAACAAAGAATGAAATTTTTAAGAAGTATCATTGGTCAAAGAGAAATAAAGTGAACATCTTGGTTAATAGGATAAAATACATAAATGTCTAGGATATGGTGTTATAATTCTTAAATTATTTTTGCTAATGTAGTAGAAGAAAGTTGTGAAGAAATGATCTAGAAAGTTTTGGTAATGCTTTTTTTTCCGATAATAACCTTAAATTTTATAACAAAATAATAATGTCCCAAGATTCGACATTTTGGCAAGAGGCCATAAATTATTAAATAAGTTCAATCATGTCTAATCATATTTGAAGATTAGTTGATTTACCTTTCGGTTAAGAAGTAATTAGTTGTAAGTGTATCCAAAAATATATATCACACGGATGGTACCATTAAAAATTTTAAATGAAAATTAGTAATCAAATGTGTTTGATAAAATGAATGAATATTTCACCTTAAAACCTATGATCCGATTTTATGAACCACACGCAAATGAATATCAAAACAACTTTGTTGAATGAATATCTTAATGAGCAGGTATATATAGAACAATCCAAAGTTTTTTACTTTGTAGGCTTGTTACATAATTACATGGTCTTAAGAAATCACCTAATAAGTGACATGAAAAGTTTGATCATGCAATTATATTCGTCGGGTTTAGATATAACATGGCAGATAAATGTCTATACATTAAAGTTTATAGTGACATAATGGTCATGATATGTCTACACATTCATGATCTGGTCATATTAAGTAATGATATACATGATATTGTTAAATCAAATATGTTTTTATCTTTTATTTTTTGTAAAATATCTTAAAGAAGTAAACAATATTTTGGACATAAAGGTATTAAACATAATGGGAGGTTATGCCCTAAATCAATCCGATTATATATAGAATTATAAGTTCAAATATTTTAAATTTAGAGAAACACATACACTATATTATCATAGTTTAGAATTCGGAAAGAATAAAGGACGAGCAGTGACTCAATTAGAATACACTAGTGAAATATGAAGTTTGATCTATATAATTTTATACAGTATAGTAGATATTTTATTTGCGGTAAGTAAATTAAGTCAATTTACGAGTAATCCAAATAAGGAGCATTGAATGCGATTGAAAGGATTTTGAGATACTTAAAGAAGATAAAAAACATATCTACAACGTTTAATGTTTTTCCATGATATTTGGGGGATACGCGGATACAAGTTGGATCATTAGTCTAGCCATAACAAATCGGCTATAGGACTGTGTTTACTTTTGCAGGTAGTGCTGTTTCTTAGGGATCAATAAAACAAACGTGTATATCCTCTTTAACTATGCAATCTGAGTTAATATCGTTAGCACGAGAAAAAAGTTAAATGGTTAAAAGATCTATTTATGAAGATAACATTCACCTAAAAGGGGAAAATGACAATCCAAAGTCTTTATGATAGTCAAACAACTTTAGATAGAGTCTACAATGGAATCTACAATGGAAAGTCTACATACATAAATCTACGACATAAGTATATTAGACAACTAATTCAAAATGAAATTATATCGATCTCATATGTACGTTCGAATGAGAACCTATCAGATCCATTTGCCAAACTATTGTTCGAAAATTGATAAGTTCTACCTCTTAAATGATATGATTAAAACTCTTAAATTGATATTAGAAAAATAATGGCAACACAATCCGACTATAAAGAACCTAGACATCAAAGTTTTAGTAGGTAACAATAAGTTATATGTGAATGGTTCAACATATATAAAATTTAGTTCTATATGTGTTATGTGTGTTATATGTTGGTCGTTATCAATAAATGATAAGTTTAAAATAAATTTTAATATAATTTGGTCTACGTGTGACTAGGGGTGGCAATTCGGGTGGTGTCCGGCCCGACCCGACCCGAACTTAAAACGGGTCGGGTTCGGGTTCAGAAAATATAACCCGCAACCGGGCCGGGTTCGGGTTTCAAATTTGTCCGGCCCGTTCCGGCCCGAAAAATCATAAAATATATATAAAAATAATATTTCTATATATAATATAAGTAATATTTTTAAAAAATAAATTAATATATTTAAAATAAATTAAAAAATATTTTAAAAATATTAAAATTAATGTCCGCGGGTCGGGCCGGGTTGACCGGCGGACATTAGCGGGCGAGTTCGGGTTTGGAAATATGAGTCCGGGAGCGGGTCGGGCCGGGTTGACCGGCGGACATTAGCGGGCGAGTTCGGGTTTGGAAATATGAGCCCGGGAGCGGGTCGGGCCGGGTTCGGGCTCAAGTGCAAAAAAAAGTGGGCTCATGCGGGCTGGCCCAAACGCGGCCCGCGGACAGCCCATTGCCATCCCTACGTGTGACATATGTTTCTAAAGATGAAGAAAACACTACAAGAATTGTACATATAAAAATCTATGGGTGGTATTACCTCTCATGCGAGAATAAGTTCCTTTCAAGTCGTGATTCTTGAAATGGATAAAACACACGAACAAAATAGTGCTAAGCGAAATGCGGACATATAAATTGATGAAAAATTACTTGTGAGATCAAATGGGAGGTTGGTTTAAAGTTACAACTATCAATGTTTTCCGATCTAGCTTTGTTGTCTTTACACCAATGTATAATTCAAATCAAAAGTTTTTCCATGCATAAAAATTATCTCAATAAAAAACTAAGACATATAATATAATCAAATAAAAAATTATTAAAAATATTAATTAAATAAGATGATCAAAATTTATCCGAAAATGAGTTCAAATCATTCAAATTAACCTATAATTAGAATAGAAAACTATGTCTTAAAAAAAGTTGATTATAGTGAAGAAATGCATGACTTACCGCGGTAAAACATGTGTTAATCACGCGTAAAACAAGAGTACTCTTATATATTATTGTAGGTTTTCGCATAACCTTTATCAAGAGTTCCATTCACGTAGATAAACTATTTTTTTTTGTTATAATCAAATTTTTCAAAAAGTTATAATATTTATAAATGAGTGTATGATTTAATAAATAAAAGTATATATAATCTTTTTCAATTCTCTCTTTGTTATCTATTACTGTCAAACTTTAATTCACGCTTTGATTTTTGATTTCCAATTATTTATATAAAAAATAAATTTTTATTACATTTCGGAAAGAGTTTTAACAAAAGATCAAACAAGAAATGATCGAACTAAATATATATAATTTAAATATATTTTTTTAATTCTTTTGAAATTCTTTTCACTTTCATCTATTTATGAATTACAAATCAAGATGGTTTCAAATTATTGTGTTTATGGTGGATCCCAACCAAGCTCCTCCATTAACCCGATGATCATGAGTTACGGACCCCTCTTCGATGATCGATATTATGAGAAGCTCCTCAAACCTGTTGAAGTTGATGAAATCCGAAATTCCCTTTTTGATATCGAGAATGACAAGGCTCCGGGACCGGACGAATACACCTCGGTTTTCTTATAAACGAATTGGGATCTTGTGGGAACATATTTGATTGATTGTGTTTGTGAGTTCTTCAACACCGTTAGCCTCCTCCACGCAACAAACCACACCATCCTCGCCCTTATACAAGAAAAAGATAATGATCCCAAGGACAAGGTGCTTTCGTGGGTGGTTAAAATCTTGTTGATACGTTTTTCTTGCCCAGGAGTTTGTTAGAGGTTCAAACCGTGCAAAACTTTCTCCATGATGGATGCTCGTGGTGGATTTTCGCAAAGCTTTTAACACGGTCTCATGGGACTTCCTATCGGCAATCCTCCATGGTATCAGCCTTCCTCCTAAGTTTGTGGGTTGGATTCTTTCTTCCGTTTCTACATCATCCTTTTCGGTTTCTATTAGTGGCGAGCTTCATGGTTTTTTCTGTGGGCAACGGGGCTTCATGTAAGGTGACCCCATGTCCCCCACCTTATTCATCATTTTTCTTGAATATCAATCTTGATTGTTAAAGAAAAGATTGAGTGAACCGGGCTTTAAATTCTACTCAAAATGCGCCTGCACGCACACCACCCACCTCGTTTTTGCCGACGACTTGATACTTCTTGCGAATTGGGACTAGACATCTGTTAACATCCTTATGGATTGCTTGAGTCAATTGGAGGATGTATTGGGCCTCTAACCAAACCCATCTAAATCTATAATATACCTAGCCGGAGTTAATGGGATTGTTTATGATGGGATCATGGAGAGAGTCATATTTGAAGTTTGCACGTACCTTGTTCGTTACTTGGGGATGCCTTTCGCTCCAATGACAGTCTTAGTTACTGACTTTGCTCCTTTTTCAGAGGCTATCTCGAGTTACATTCGTAAATATGTACACATGAAACTTTTCTATGCTAGAAAACTTCAATTGATCACCTCTGTGCTTCAAGGGGTCGAATGCTTTTGGTTCCGCGTATTTCCCTTGCACTCGACGGTCCTTAACACCATCCGCTCGCTCTGCCTCAAGTTCTTTTGGGGGTAGACCTGCTCGGATTTCTTAGGACAAAATTTGTAAACCCAATGATGAAGGGGGCCTGGGCCTTATGGATATCAGAGTTTGGAATCGTGTCCTTCTTACCTGTTCGATCTGGTTATTTCATTCGGGCTCCGAGTCGTTATGAATAAAATGGGTGCACGAGTATTATCTTCAAGGACAAACTATCTGGGACTACCAAAGACGAGATATAGACAACCACCTCATACGAAAGGTTTTTTATATTAGAGACTCGTGGATACAAATGTTTAAGGGCCGAGACAATGCCATTCGGGGTCTTGAAAGTTGTACTTTGGGTGAAAACCTAATCACTAGCTATGTCTATGAAGCCATGAGAGAAAATGGTGAAGCATGTCTGAATCTATCAAAGATATGCAAGAGATTCGTCCCATCAAAATATTATTTCACCGTTTGGCTAGCATTAAATCGTCGTCTTGCCACGAAAGGCACTCTTCACTACATGGACTTGCCTAACATCAGTTGCCCCTTTTGTAGGCATTCAGATGAGTCCAGTGCCATCTTTTCTTTGCTTGCAGGTTCACTAAAGAAATCTGGAGTCGTATCTGATCATGGCTGGGGATTGGTGTGGTTTATTTTTGTCTTAGGGTAAGTTTGTAATTTCTGTTTAGAGTTTTGTGGAGTTTTGTGAGTATTTAATGTTTGGGTAGAATGTAGAGTGAGAATTGAGCTGCCTGGTTGTATTTAATTTCCATTACCCTCATTTAATGTTGGTGGTTGGGTATTTATACCCTAATATTTGGGCCACATGGGCTTTCGGTCGTGTTTAATGGATTCGGGTTGAGTTTAAGGACCCATTAGTTCTAAGTAAGTGAACATGCATCTTAGTTAAAAAGTGATTAGATTTTAAGTACTTTAGTTCTGTTCGGATAGTTCAATGGGTGATGGTGTCCGAACTGCCCATGTCCGGTAAGGTGGACATTGTCCGAATTGACCCTGTCCGGTTCCTATAAAATATGGTGATAGAATCCGGACTCATCAGGGATTACTCGCAAAATGACCACGCTTGATAGTGCACACAAATGGATTAGGAATGAGCACCAGGGCACATCCTACCGATCCCACACCATCAACCTTGCCTTCCAAGCCACTGTTTTCGAGTTTTCGCGTGCCCGCAACCCCCTTGTGTTTGATGAAGAGACCGTGACTCAAGACACCATCGTCATTCGAATCACTCTCACGACTTTGAAGAATATATTCAGATTATATCCACATTAGCGACTCACATTGTTGGAGTTCTTTTGTCTTATTGATGTACTCAGTTTTCCTGATTTTATTTGTAAAGTCCATTAGTGTGGGTCCTAGTTTTTGTACTCTACTGGGAGACCTTGGATACATCATATATACAAATCCACATTTACCTTAAAAAAATTGTGCTTAATAAATAATACTAAAAGCTAATATAACCACCTATAATATAATCAATAAGCTTATTTAAAGCTTGAAAGGGGTAGCCGAGTTGGTGGAGTAGATCAGCTCATGACCAAAAAGTCATGTGTTCCACCTCTTTACAAATGTTTTCTTAGTTTCAGTCTGTCACCTTGTGTGGTTTACCTACTGGCGTTGGTTGGTTTGCAGACTATTGCGTCAGACTGAAGGTTTAAACTCCGCTTACTCATTGAGTAGCAACTGCGAGTTTCTTCCAAAAAAAACCTATTTAAAATTATTATGTAACCAGATCAAAATCGTACCGAATTAAGTCATAAATGAATCCATTTTTAAAATTATTTCAAACTAAAATACCGACAAATACCTATCAAATTTGGTGATCAATAGATACATTTCCAATTTATCCTGATTCTAAAATAAAATTTAAAAAATAACCGTTGGACGACTAACTTTTATTTCGGTGAATATATACATTTTGCTTGATGTTATTAATGTAAAAGTGTATTCAAAGTAATGTAAAAGTGAAGGTTATTGGGAAATAAATACATTATTGATTCCACGACCTCAAACCTGAACGAAGTTGTTTGATTGAAAAACTATCTGCCACGTATTTATTTTGGAGTTATATTTCTTTGCAGACTATTTATTTTGGAGTTATATTTTGTTGCAGAACTATCTATCACATATCAAATTTAATGCGAATACGTATCGCAGAACTATCTACAACTATTCAATTCAATGCAAACACGTTTTGGAAGATGTTATGCCCAATTAAAAGACAACGTCTAAGTTGTTTAAAAATAAGAGTAATACCAGTTTATTAGATGAATTAAGTTCAAATAATAAAAGTCTTAGCTATTTAAATTTAATATTTTAAAAATGAAATAAGATAGTATATATATTATTGGATTCAAATACAATTTGTTTCGCAACACAGTATAAATCATATTTTATAAATTTATAGATGGTATCATATATTTATCTATGGTTGACAAACGACGAAATTAATAAATTAATCGGATAAATAAAATAATTAAAAATTAAATCGGTAGATAAAAATTAATTAAAAAATAATTGTAAAAATATGAAAAGGATTGAATCAACACTAAACATAAAATTTATTGACTAGATTGAAGAAAAAAAAACAATTAATCAAGTAATATCTTAAAGGAAAACTTATGGACATGAGTTCAATTGGGTTTAAGTTATAGTTCTAATTTGCATTCATATACAAAATGGATAGGTAGTGTATTTTTTTAATCAATTAATCTAAAGAAAATTTGGGTGCTCAACATGTTAGAAGATTTACACTAAAATATTTTATATTTCCATCTCTTTTCAAGATCCATACTTAGATTCTCATTGAAAATTTAAGATCGGGGAATTATGAGTTGTAGCAATAAGACAACGAAAACGGATTGAGAACACTACTGCATATGACAATTAGTAAGATGTTTACGTCATCACACAAATATTTATCATGTGCTCTTAAGGATTAATGTTTTCAAAATGGATTTGTAATACAATTCTAAGAGCATGAGTGATTCAAAGTTCTAACATTTGGTATCAGAATATTTTCATGTTGATCGATTTTTAGTTTTGTTCTTTAAATAATTATTTAAGGATGTGAGTTTTTTTGTACATAATCCACAATATAGAGAATTGTTTGATGTTTGAGTTGGTTAGAGTGTGGATTAAAGGTTCCAATTGTATGTTTTTTTTATTGATTTGTAATAGATAAAACATGTCAGGTTTTGTATTTTATCGCACAAAATTGGTTGCGTGACCAAATTCAATATTTTTTTTATTGAATTTTGAATTTGATTTGCTGTTGAAAAATGTCAAAATCACAACTAATTGACCCAAAATCAAGTAAAAATCCAACACAATACAATTTTATCGTAGTAACCTCTATTTTTATTGTGGCAAAACTGTTATTAGATGACAGTTATCGCGACAATAAATCATATTGTTGTTGCTACTGTTGTTTCATTACGAAAACAATGATGTTTATCGTGGAGATATTGGGTTGTTGTAGTGAACATACCTCACTACAGTTGCACATCTTGGGTGTATCTTGAGGGGTCTTCCTTCAAACATAAGAATACATTATAATTTTGACTTGATATTTTTATGTGTGGTTATTTTTTGGTGTTTATATGATATACAAATTATATGATTAAAGTCATCTTAAACTTCGGTAAGTAGATCATGTATGTATCATGTCACACCATAATGATTTTTGTTGTTAAATTTATTTTCTTAGGATTTTATGATGGGTTCATGACTAGGTTTGTTGCGAGTATTATTAACCATTAAGTAAACATATCGTACAAGATTAATCCCTATTTTAGCATAATTGATCATGAAAAAAAGATTGTCATATGTGCATTGGTCATTAAACATTTAATCAGAATACGGATTTTATGAAGCCATCATATCATACCACGTCGATCTTTGTTGGTGAGTTAATGAAACCAACATGTGATACAACAATTATCTATGTTGGAGGGCTCCCAAATTATGTCGACTGAAATTAAATCAACAATGATATGCTCAAACTCACTATAGTGCATGTTAATATTTTTCGCTTACCATATAGTGTCTTACTAACAATGTACATTTATGTTTTATGTATTTGCATCCATATTTAAAAGATTATTTTAAGATAATATGTCAAATAAATTTGAAACTTATGTGATATGTGTTGTATGTTGTCGTATTAAATGTTGGTAGCTTCAACCCATTGAGATATAAACCTCAAATTTTGGATGAGTCTGACTATTATCCATGGATGGAAAATATGGAAATGTACCCAAAATGTAATGAATATGAATAACTCTTAATGATTCCGAAAAACATGGCCCTAAGTGAAGAAAATTCTCCTAAGGAGATACACAAATTTAAGGCATGAGAGAAACCAAGTAGATTATGTTTATCCACAATGAGACAAGGGATACCTACACCGTTCTGTGGGTTCTCCCAACAGAGTCACTAGTGTTGAAGAGATTCTCATACAAGTATAGAAAAGATTTGCTGAAAATGAGAAGGAGGAGACGTAAATATCATGAATTAAATCTCCACCATTAAGTATAAGAGAAAATAGACAATTATGGAACACATTATATGGATTTTAATGCCTATCATTAGTTAAGAGAAATTTAGATTGATATCTTTGAGTATTGTGTAATCAAGTTTGTATTTCATTCACTTCCTTTATTATATAAAATTTTTCAAATTACTTATAACTACATACGTGAGAAATGAATATTCAGTAAATTAATGTCACCTGCTGCTTAGGAATATGAAAGGGTGAAATCCAAATTTGTTGAGGTGCACATATTGAGCTCTAGTAAGGGGACAAGTCAGACGAGAAAGTTTGATGAGAAATACTCTTTAATATTGATGCTTTCAATTTCCACCCCGGGTTCCATGAGATAGAAACCTCTCCTGCATCGTTTATATCACCAAAGACGATCGGGTCCCTCACTAATTGTTATTTCTTGAAGGTTAAAGAAATTTTGTAACATTTCCCAGAAGTCTTCTTACGTGCCCTAATCAATCATATATTACCATTAATTGAGTATCAAAGAAAATGATGTACTATAAACATCATACAATTGATCCAACCATGATCTTTCACAAACTATATTGTAGGAGGAGTGAGCTTCTACTATCATGAATAGGCATCAAAACTCATATTTAAACACTAATTGGTATAGTATCTGATATCATTGTGGAATTTAAAAAAATGTTTTTGTCTCCATGTACCTTGAGGATTTGTAATTTCTCTAACGTTCGGTATACAACGATATGTTTGGTTCGTTCTCAGATAACTCCTAGATTCTCGACCAACTTGGAGAATGGTCCACTAGCCGGATGTTTTTGTTTTTGACTACTTTTGTTATTTTTGTAGTTTTTATGGGCCTTCTTCTTCCATTTTGATTTTAATAGTTTGGACTTGCCGAACATTGAATATTGTTCCTATATGGCTCATGATGTGGCTTAGTGTTTACCTCAAGTATTGTCAGTCATTCATTATTTTTCACCAAAAGATACTATGAGGGGTATATAGTTGTAGTTTTTGTGTATCCAACAAGTATTTGGGTTTCCGATAAGTCATCATCAACATATAGGAGAAGCTATCATAATTATTATTAGGTTTTTGGATAAATGAGTAAGTTTGTTAGTATCATGAACCTTGCCACTTCTCAACCGAATGTGTTGCTCTATAATTGTTTTGAAACATTGACTCGTACTTATGGGGATGTTGAGCATGATAAGGGTTCAACTGAGCTAATTGGTGGATCCTGGGGGGGGGGGGGGGTTGTATCAACCCTGTAAGTTTGGGCTGGTAGGTTATAATGACTTCCCTCCATAACGATTGTGCTTACATGTATTATTGGTTCATGCTGATATATATTGGTGCATAGTTGTGTTGAGGTTAATGCAAGGCTGAATTCATTTTGCTGAACTCATAACAGTGGTAACAAAGCGTGTATATATCCAAACTAAAACCCCAGTAGTGTTATAGGAACATACTAAGGATTCGGTTGTAGTCCATATTATTTGTGAGCATGATAATTTATTGGTTGGAATCCTGGAGAGGCCTAAAAGTTTGATTTTAGTCCAGTTAATAGGATAACCTATTGGCTGTTCGGATAGAAACCCTGAGAAGTTTTTTGTAGATTCGGCTAGAATGATAGAGGAGCATTACGGAGATTTGGTTGGAACTTCAGAGAAGTCTGCTAGTAATTTTGTTGGTTGGAGTCTCGGTCTTACTGGTGGAAACTGATGCCCATTAGGCTGAGAAAATTATTTGCTCGTAGTCTGACATGCCTTTCACCATATAGTTTTGTAGCATGGTATAGCATTGTATTAACTACATGATACTTTAATCTTGACCCCTTAATTTTACAATGGACCTAAGTAAGATAAAACTTTGCATTGAACCATGCTACAATGGTTTTTTCTCACTTTCATTCCAATTTGTTACTTAGGTCCATTGCAAAATTAAGGGGCCAAGATCAAAGTATCATGCAGTTTGTACAGTGTTATACCATGCTACAAAAGTATCTGGTGGTATATGCACCTATAAAGTTTTTCCATGAGGAAACTATCCCATGTGTCATGACTATGATGGAATTAAGGTCCACATATTTGAATTTAAGGCAATGTGACTAGTCTACTAAAATATTCAGAATATTTTCTATTTTGGTGGAAAAACAACATCCATATCAGAGTATCCTCTGATTAGTGTACTAGTATACCACATTGTCAACATATTTACTAGCATATGCATGACAAGGTTGTCCGATCGAAATTTGAATGTAATGTGTATTGGTGAGGGATATCAAGAGTCCATACATTTAAAATCTAGGTAACGCAATTCTAATTCTAAAGTATTTAAAAATATATTATGGTATAAAATAAAATGAAATAATATACATAATTTGTACAAATATGTGTTCCCATCAAACAACATAACTGTTTTTTCATAAAATGAGAATAAAAAAAGGTATAGAGCAATGGAGTGAATAATTACGTTGTAAAGCATGTTATAAATTATTTTCATGTTGTATGTTGAAGTTATGGTAAAGTAAAGTCATTATTTTCTATAAATAAAACATATTTTTATACTATATTTGGTTTTAAAATTATTAGCCAAATGAGTATTTGTGATGGATGTAACAACCTTGTCCCTAATAAATTGATCCCTGATCAAATCCTAAATAACGTTAAGGCTTCAGATGGACCCTAAAGGGAGCTGATTGAACCAGGTTAATTCATTTCCTCTAAAAATCATTGAGGAAGCCTAGCAAAAAAATATGTCATCCATTCCAAAACATATAATCTTATTTTCAAATTTTTCTATATATTTCTCGGGACCCTGTAAACCATTATACTTGTACATCTTATACCGTTTGACTTGAAATGGAAATCTCCAGGTAAAATTTATGGAGCGAGAACTGACCTAGCTGAGTTATGCATTAGATTATAGAAAGGTCCTTCTGCACCATCTTTATAAACATTGGAACAACTCAAACTTCTGATTAAAAAGGTTAAAATGAGGATTCTGGCTGTAAGATAAGAAGGGATTCGAACCAAATAATTTAGGCATGTATTGTCCAAAACTAAATCCTTGACTTGGAACCATAGGAGAAAGAGGATGGCTTGATTTTGAATTGTGAAGTGGATTCCATAGTTATGCAGCATGTTACTAGAGTGGTTAAGGATATTTTTGGGGATCAACAAGCGGCTCGATAGCATGGGCTTGAACAAGGCCTACTTCATTTTAAGGAGCTGAGGTTTGGAGGTAACACCTAGCCCTAGAGTGATACCAAAACCTTGTATGTGACCTATTGCACCAACCACACCGTCTTTTAGTTGAAAATGACCCTTTCTTGTTTTTAGAAAACTAACTTTCACAAGCTAAGAGATAATTATTTTGATGTTGAGACCGACGATATCTCATACGAAACACATGCTTATATCCGTGCAGAAATATTGTAATGATTATGAGATCTTATAATCTTCATTGATGGTTTCAATATATACATCTATATGCCTCACCTTTGACCTTACAACATGTTTTATATAACTCGTACTCTATATAATACCCCTGAAATCCAGCTAGCTTGGCTACATGAGCATGATGCACCTCTTCGAGCTGAGCTTGAAGCACTATCGGGTGAGGAAGGCTTCCAGACCCTAGAGGGGCGACCCCTAGCCACTGCCCATCCTGTCCCATATTCTCATTTTTACTCTTTCGCATATTCAAATAATATTGAATGAGATAAAATTTTAAATTGTAGTTGTGAACGGTTTTTCTACATTAGATTACACATACCTTTGAAGAGTTAGTGTAAATAAACTTGAAACTACTTGTTTTAGACTTATACCATCGGCTGCCAGTCTCTTCCATACATGATGCCACCGATGTGACCAAATAATTTTAGAGAAGGATCTAGAGAAATAAAGTAGTGAAAAATCCAACCATGTGAAATTGTCCATCATTATATATGTGACAATCTTTATTTATAGTGAAATTTATAGACCTTTGGCGTATGAGGCCAAAACATACATATAGACTCAATTAAACTTGGTCTATATATTTTATTGATACATTACGAGTCAAAGTTTATCCGAAGTCGGATCATAACCCGACTACTAATTGATCAAAGGATATTTATCTTTGATTTTATATTGCTTTTATACTATTTTTTTATATTTTAATTAATGTTAATAATAATATAATAATAATAATAGCAACAACAACAATGAATGAAATATTTTCATTTGGTTAATTTTAATTTATTAGTAAATTGAGAGAGAAGATAAGGTAAATTATAAATATGAGCTACAATTGAAGAAGATGATTAAAGCTAGGGACTTTAAGATAATTAAATCATGAATAAATAGAATAATAATAAGAAGAAAATATTTGATATTAAAGAAGTTCAAAAAGAAAAAGTTCGGTCTCCAAAGAAAAATTATAACATCTTATTATTATGTTTTAAGAATATGAAATATTTTATTTTATTTTATTTTAAGATAATTATGATTTTATTTTTAAGAAAATAGTTCTATTTTCGCTAAATAAGGTTTTAAAAAGAAAAAAAACTCATAAGTTTTCTTACAAATAAAACCATTATACATCAAACACATGAAAGTACACCAAACACTATGTTCTTTACCTTTCTTTCACATATTCATTCATTTCTACTTTCTATGATTTTTTATGAAATAATGCTTTGTGTGAGCTAAACACTTGTGTTATGAGTCATAGAACCTATATATACACTAGATTTTTAAATTTAATATTTTTTTCATATATTTCTTTTTAGTATTAGTATTAAATTTAATGCTTTCACTTTTTTACATGATTAATTAAAGGTTAATATTAGTTTCAGACTAGAGGTAAAATATATTTCAGGTTTATACAAATGTCATTGGGTTGAATGAGTGGTACGCTACGACCATGACCCACTGAAATCTGAACTAGGTTATTAGATTTTATGACCTAATTGTAGAAGGTATGAGACTAGAGATATAAACAACCATAACATAAAGGAAGGTTAGTCGTGTGAGATCGCGAGATCACAATATTTTCAAAGAGAACCTCGATTTCAGAGAATTATGTTTAGAGTAATTTTTATTAATTGTTAAAATTCTAAATAAATGTTATATACGTGTTCAAAAGACCTTTAAATAGTTTTCTCACATTGTTTCAACTTTATGTTACTTTTAATTTTATTACTTTTTTCATTACAATTCTAATTTACTACACCAAATCTTGATCCAAAAGGTCGGAAATTAAATATTTAATTTGTGTTAATTGGTTAAAAAAATTAAATTAGAATTCTGATTAAACTAAAAATAAGATTTTTTCCATTGGGTTTGATAATTTGAGTCTGAATACTTACTACTACTAGAGTGACAGTCGTGCATTTATGATTTTTATTTCAAGTTTTTAGCCCCGTTATCGGGGAAAATATCTAAATTTGTTTACCTTTATTGTTTGATATATTTTGTGCTGATTAGTTTTTCTTTTATTTTTTAAATAATAGGTAAAAAGAGTATTTTCCTCTTTGATCTAAAGATCGAAATAACTCTTAAGAGAAGAATGAGAGAACAAAATATGAAGGAATAAAATTCACAAGCAGTTTCTAAAATGAGAAAGATCCCTGACTTTGCAAATCTATTAATAAATGCGTTTAACTCCAGCATCTTGAGGCCAAAGGTAACTGTTGTTCACTTTGAAATCAAGCCAACACTAATTACTATGATCCAGAACAACCAAATTTTCGTCAGAGATCCTGAATAATACCCAAACACGCATCTCATTCTTTTCTTAGAGATGTGTGATACATGCCAATACAACAATGTCTCCATTGATGCGGGAAGACTTATACTCCTTCTCTTCTTACTTAAGGAAAAAAGCCAATGCATAACTGGAATTTTTACCCCGATATTGTATAACAACTTGAAAGAAACTAGCTTAATTGTTTTTGGCAAAATAGTTTCCAACCATGAGATGTGTAAAGTTTTGCAATAATATTTCAACCTTAGCTCATAAACATGATAAATAGATGAGTGTCTCATTGGAAAAATAAAAAGAGTTGTTGTGAAGATCCCCTCACCATGGGATTCTAACCTGGCGGATAGTTCAAACCTTCTACAATGGCCTGATATGAAACAATAAAGTTAAAGATAGACGTTGTAAGCAGAGGGTCATTACCCAAAAAAATTATTCGAGGAAGCATACCGACTACTTGAGGTACTCTCCAGCAACAACTATCATCTAAAAGGAAAGCCAAGATGTATGCATTAAATAAGAATACTTCCTTTCAAGAGAAGAAAACCACACTTGAATAGCAAATACTAACTTAAGATGAATTTAGCTGCAACACAAGATATTAATGCTTACTATGCATCCATCCATAAAAAACTAGTTCACATCATCACACAATGCGATGTATGTAAGTAATTTCCAACAAGGCCATATAACTTAAGATAATAATAACAACAATTATCAATAATTTTGTATGCAAAATCTAGATTCATTTTTGGAAAACAACGATAATGTATAGAAAATGAGGATTTGGATAAGTTAGAAAAGAAGTCAAGTCTGAAGAGAATCTATGAAAATTTGTAGGATCCTCCAACAGTCGCTTTTAGAAGAATGAGACTTGTATGAAGAACCTGGAGATATCGTTTGAGAACAATGAAGCTTATATGAAGAACATAGAGGTTCATATAGAGATAGTACACTCTATGATGACATCTATAATTTGATAAACTTGGCCCAACAATATTGAAAATAACCCAAAGTAGGTTAATGCAATCACACTAAGAACATAAAGACAAATAGGTCAAAGAGTGAATTCATTTGATGAAAATCAAGGAGTTGATTGCGACCACAAAGTAGACTATGAGGGAAAAACAGTAGAACTAGAAGCTGAACGTACCGAAGGATCTCTTTTCCACTACCAAAGTGACCGTGATCACGATCGATGGGCCATTTGTCATGGAAAAAACCCTTAAGATCGCAAAAAAGGTAAAATAGTTGATTTTTTTACTTTGATCACAACAAGCCTACTTCTGATCGCGACCAAGGTGAGATGAGGGACATACCATACCTTGATCGCATAGAAAATTCGAGTGATAATGACAATGAGGTAATATTTGACACTAAATAAAATAATGATCGTGCCAAGATATATTCTAATCACAAACGAGACAAGATAACTTGCCACAACTATTGTCCATCACAACTAAGTATATGATGATCATGACCAACAACCTAGTGATCATGACAAAGAAATTTTTTCACAACAAAGAGGTAACATCTGACACTAAGCATGTTTATCGTGGAAAACCTTTTTGTGATCACAACCAATCTCTAATTACAGCCTCAAACCCTTCGATCACAAAATATGCACCTTAAATTCCCTACCCATGTCGAAAAAATAATTACACATTGACAATCAGTTCCCTAAATTCTTGGAGATTTTCTGCATCCTAGAAATATGTACACATTTTCTGATCTGGTAGAGAAAATCCCCAAATATACGAAGTTCTCAGAGACATCATTTCTCATAAAAACAAATTCAAAAACTTCCAGACAATCATATTGATAGAGAAATGCAGTGCACCAATTCAAAATAAATACCACGAGAACTACAAGATCCGCAGAGTTTATTCTTTGTAAATTGGTAATTTAATATTTGATAAATGATGTAATTTAGAAGTTAATATCAATTTAATACCTCTCTATATCTATATGAAATTAGAGATATTAAGAATAAAGGCTACACTGTTTATCTCCAGTTATCTTATAGATCTTTTGCACATCCAAAAAGAATAATAGAAGATGTATCGATAAAGGTAGACAAGTCTATCTTTCATGTAAATTTTATTATTTTAGACATGAATGAAGATAGACTTGTTCCTTTAATAATATGTATACCTTTTCTAGCTACTTCTAGGACTATTATTGATGCTAAAGTTAGGGAATTTATTTTAGGAGTATGGGTGAGCATGTAGAGTTTAGAATATTAGATACTTTGAAGTTTCTTAAAGATGAAAATACTTGTTTAATTGATGTGGTAAATGCATCATGTGATAAATGCATACATAAAATATTTCCTTATTTTATTTCAAAAAACATAATGTACTAGATAAAAAGGGGATTAAAAATAAAGTGGTTATGAATTATAATATACTATTTCAATCTAGGATCTTTGGTCTTCAAGGTTAAAAGATAAATCATTAAAAATTCAAGTTATAGTCAAAACCTCCACCCTCACATTCACAGAATGTCTATTTGAATGAACTTAACAATTATCCTTCTATTACTAATGTGTATTTGAGTTATGCAGATAAATAGGAATTGTCAAAGATGCTAAGATAACTCAAAGAAGCCATAGGTTTGACGATAACGAAGATAAGAGAGAAATCCCCAAGCACCACATTAATATTTTGATGGAGGAAGACTATAATCCACTAACCAGTTATAAGAAGCGATTAAATCCAACTAGGAAAAAAGAGTGAGTTATACACACTAAATTGGGAAAGATATCATTTGGGGGAAGAATATAAAATTGTATTAGGATATCATTTGGGGGAAGAATATAAAATTGTATTAGGATATCATTTGGGAAACGTTGATTGAGAGACAACCCAATGTTAATTTTATTTTTATTTTATTTTATTTACTACTTTTAAGTATTATCATATACTATTATGTTTAACTTATGGGTTGTATTTTGTGATGCTTTAGATTCCTATATATAGGTTTTTTTTCTCTTTATAACTTGTCTTATGCTAGAACCAACTAGCAGATATTAGCTCCGGTTTTTTATTCAACTCCACGATTTCAACCCCAAATATATCCCCCAAAATTATTGTTCTTTACTTATTTTTTTTGTTTTTAATGTTTAAGACAATATTATATCTTAAGTATCGGATAGTGGAAAAATTGTTGAATAAAAATATCACAAAAGTTCAATTTATTATTATGATTTAATATTGTTTATTATATATTTTAGGACTTTAATTATTAATTCAACTTTGTGAAGTGATTTTTTAGTTTAAAATTTAATAATGATACGTTAATATTTTTATTTGATTAACTATTAAAATTTCTTTTTGTTTAGAATTATTAAAACTAATTATATTATAAATTTAGTTTGGACTTTGAACAGTAACTCGTCCCTGAACTACCGGATTTAGTGACAGATAGTCGACGGACTTTCAAAAGTCGGGTGGTATTCCCTGGACTGTCCAGTTTTAATAAAGATAGTTCCCTTGCATGTGTTGACTATCAATATTTGTGACATATAGTCCCTAAACTATTCATTTTTGATAAAGTTAGTCATTTGATTTTTTTATTTTCGATAAACTTAATCTCCTTAATAAATAAATTTATTCAAAATGGATAGTCCATAGACTACCACCAGACTTTTGAAATTCTATAGACTATCTGTTACCAAATTCGATAGTCGATGGACGAATTACTATTCAAATCCTTTATTTTGAGTATGATTTGTTACATTAAAATTAATTATATTTTCTCAAACAAATAGTAGTTATATATATATTAAATAATAAAGAGGTTGTATAAATGTTTACTGAGTGACCTGGCCTTATCCTAACTAGTTGACATTCGCGTACAAATAGAATAAATCTTTATTAATTCTTAGATGTGGCTTGTCTAGTTTTGTAGCCTAATTGGTTTGAATCAGTAAACCCCTAGGGGTGCTTCATCATATAATGCTTCTAACCAAATGGAAGAGATGCATTGATCAAAAGCTCGTTAAATAGATTAGTTAAAAGGTTTAATTAATCATTGTACAGGTCATATGTATGTAAACAAATAAAATTAATTCATTTTCTAAGTTCATATATCATTTGGGATGTTTTAACATGTAATGACTTAAGCCAACTAGTATGAGATTCTTTGACCGTTACATAAAAAATTATATATATATATATATAGTCAACCCTCTATAAATTAATATTATATAAATTAGCAATCTCGATAAAGTTAATATTTTGTCCAGTTCCAACTTGGGACTAGTACAAAAATAGACTACACATGAAAATTATTAAAAATAAAATTGATATTATTTTGTTTTATTGGTGAAATGTTTTAAAAATATTCAAGTAAATAATATATAATAAAAGTTTAATTTTTTGAAGCAAATTGAAAATTATGTAAACTTGTTCAAATTTTTAATTTATAACATGCGGTTATGATTTTTTCACTTGTTTTATTAACATGTTTGAAAAGTAAGAAATTGGGTCTTTATTTATATCGTAGATTAATATCATTTTATTATACTTTTAGCAAATATATAAGTATGAAGTAATTTGATTAATATATATTTATCCTTGATTTTATATTACGTTTATATTAATTCAATTGTTAGTTTTAATTAATAATAAATAAAATACTCTAATTTGTTTATTTTTGATTTATTGGTAAATTGAATGCAACAAAAAGAAAAATGATTTAAAATCGCAAATATGAGCTACAATTGAAGAAGACGGTTAAATTCAAAGACTTAAAGAAATAAATCAAGAATAAAAAACAGAAAAGATTGAGAATTCATAACAATTCAAGAAAAAACAATTGGACTCCTAAAATATCTTATTATTTAATTTAAAATAATAAAATATTCCTTTTATTTTATTTGATGAGAAAGATGGTTTTATTTTTATAAAGAATGGGTTTATATTTGACAAATAAGGTTTCAAAAATAAAAAAAAGTTCACAATTTTTTTTATAAATAAAACTCTTACACAATGAAGAAAGTATACCAAAAATGAGTCCTTTACGCTTTCTCTCACATATTCCTTCCTTTTTCTTTTCTCATCTTTTCATGTAATAATTCTCGGTAGGAGCTAAATTCTTTGTGTTCAGGAGTCATAAAAATTCTGTTTATACATTTATGTATGAATTCAATATTTTATTTTATTTTTTTCTTCAAATATTTATTTTTAATTTAATATTTAACATAATATTTTCAATTTTCTAGGGGATTAATTGAATTATAATAGATTTAGGTTGAGACCAAAAGGTAAAATCTATTTCAGATATATACAAATACCAATGGGTTGAATGGGTAGTACGCTACGACCATAACTCAGTTAGTCTGAACTAGGTTCATAGATATTATGACCTAATTGTAGAAGGTATGTGACTATGGATATAACCACATATAGAGGAAGGTTAGTTGTGTAAGATCGTGGGATGATTAAAACATTTTGAAAGAGAACCTCACTTTCAGAGAATTATGTTTAGAGTATTTTTCATTAATTGTTAAAATTCTAAATAAATTGTACATGCATGTTGAAAATACCTTAGAACAGTTTTTTCACATTATTTAAAACTTTACTTTACTTTCAATTTTTGTTATTTTTGTTTTATAAATTTTTCGTTTAGTAAACCAAATATTAATCCAAATGATCACAAATTAAATATTTATTTGTTGCTCATTAATTAGCTATTTTCTATATTAGAATTTATATTTAAATAAAATATTTTTTTCATGGGGCTTGATAATTTGAGTTTTAGTACTTACTACTTCTAGAATGATAATCGTGTGCTTGCAATTTTTCTTTCACTAATATTGTTCAAAAAAGTCCTCGTTTAATTTTTTTAATGTTTAGGACATATAAAACAAAAAAAGTACAAATAAAAAGGTACAAAATATAAAAATATAATTAAGCTCATGTGGTATTGATTTGTTTGAGCCTACCACAAGACAATTTTAGAGAGATTCTGAAGATATAAAATAGTATATAATTTTAAAGTCGAATAGTGGTTGTCAACTTATTTATAGGAGAGTAACAAACTTTATTTATAGTTATATTTATTGATTTTTCGGAGTATAAGACCCACCCATACATAAAGCCTCAATTGGGAATAAGTTACATGTTTTCAGAAAACTATACTATAATTTATCTGAAACTGGGTGATGACTCGACTAATAGTACTCTTATAATTAGCACTCATACTTCTTGTGAATTTGATGATGGATCAATATGAGGTGCTCTCATAACTAATTATTTGACGTTTTCTTACCATATTGACTCATGATTTCTGATTTGGTACATGTCAGTCATTACCCTAACTTACCTCATTAAAACCTTCACTAACCAAAACCTTACTTGAGGAAAAAGACTCAATTTACAAAGGAAAAATGAAATAAAGTTTTTTTTATGGATAGTACCAACTCATAGACAATAGGCTTGGAAAGTGTATGGGAGCCATGCGGGGTTCGGTCGGAAGCAACTCATATAATCATGAGGGTTTCGATTAGTAGCAAATCAGAAGCCCATTTGGTTCTTGGCTTGAAGCCACTCACATAAGGGTCTTGGCTTGAAGCAACGTAGAAGCCCATGGGGATCTTGATTAGAAGAAACTCAGAATCCCATGGGGTTCTCAGCTATAACCTCATTTTTTATTATTGATTTCTCTATTCTTGAGTTTTGTTCTATGAGTGTCACGTATCATTTATTTATAGGGTTTATTAATATAACTCATGATTAGAAGCCCTTTAACTCCTCACGTGTGGATTTAAAGTTACTTATTTTGGGTCCATGATAACCTACAGTTAATTAAATAAAGCGAGAAAATATATCATAAAGGAGGAGGAGACTTCCTATATAAATATTTGATGAACACTCGGTACTCCCCATTTAAACATATAAAGAGAGAAAGTTCTTATTGAGATTCCAAACCATCATGAAATATTTTTCTGGCTTCTTTGGTCACCATTAAACCTCATCGAAAATTTGAAACCGTTGTGAATGCCTCCTATGACACAATTGTCTGAAGATTAGTTGAGAGCCACAACTTCTTATGCATTTTCTAATGATTGTTAGTGTTTCATCTTTGTAGATTAGTCAAAAGTCAAAGTAGCTTCTTCCTAATCCGTCTCATCAATTTGTGTTTCCATCCTTTATCTAGCTTATATTCATTCAGATTCTTCAATCTATTATGAGATACTTCAGTTAGCTCTACGATGTTACCAAACGTCATAAAACCTTCTGCATAGTCAATCTTGCCCCCAAATACCAAGGTAAATACTTTTTTATTTTTTTTCCTTCAAATAGTTAATAGGTAAATGAAAAGATATTGACAAGTTGAAAGAGATTATGGGGCCAAAAGTTCATATAAAAATGATAGAGATTTAGAATGACAGTAGCAAAGATACATATGTTAGTGATACTCGCTTAATCCATTCACTTCATACTTCAACCTATACTTGTATAGAAAAATAAGGGGAAGAGGGTACCCTACCATATTTATTAAAGTATAGAGATCTTCAAATGTTAAGAAATCCAAAAAGGGTCTCATGTGTGGTAAAACTATGAACCGCAACCAAAATTTTCAAGAGACTCCTCTTGGGAGCCCAAAATTGATGTTGCTACCACGTCTCAAGCCCTATCGAGGCTAATAGAAGTCTCATCTCTCGCATTTGAGACCATATCGCATGGTGAATCCTCGACATCATATCCAAAAAAACAAAGCATAAAACTTCAGAAGAAATACTTTGAGATCCAGTCGAAGCGTTCTGAAGTTAGTGAACGGTCTAGGGTAAACTGACGGTGGTGTTGGTGTTACTGAGAAATGAACGAGGCAAGGTTGTTAAAAATTATGGATCTTATGAGACATGGTTAATCATTATGCCCACGAAGAAGCCTCTTTGGCTTTGAAAAATATTACATATATATATTATGATTTGGATGATCTTAGTATGATTCAAGACAAGACTTTGAAGACGAACCCTCAAGGATCTCGAACTGAAGAGTGATGAGGGTTGAGTTATCTAAAGGGAAAATCAGACCAATGAGTTATTTTACCAATATTTATTTTATGTAGGTAAATGTAATAATTATAAATATTAAATTTATTAATGGACCATGAGTATAAATGGGATTGGGTTATGAAGATATGCACATGGACCTTTTCATCCCATTAGGCCCACATGGCTTAAACTTACTATAAATAGGCCTTGAAGACCATAAATGGGATATGGAGAATTATTCTTACTTTCCATCTAACTTGTTAGAGTCTCTCTCTCTAAAATATGTCTTAAGCAGCTCAATTCTCTCTCTCTCTCTCTCTCTCTCTCTCTCTCTCTCTCTCTCTCTCTCTCTCACTATAGCCCATCTAAAAATAAATTTATTCTTTTATCAATACATAAGTACCTTTTAAAATCTTCGATGCGATCAGTTACAACTATGGTGGGAGCTCTATGGAGGTACCCGAATAGCGACATCCAAAACCTTAGGTGTTAGGGTTTCATTCAAAGCGTATTGAAGCATGGATTTTAAAATACAAATGGATCATGGCCATGTAAGTGAGAGAATTATGATTTGAGAATAATCTGATCAAATACCGCACATGGTCAACGAAACGCAAAAAGAGTTGCTCATGCAAGAAATGCGTGACCCGTTATAAAAGTAGATTGAGGAATTAAGGTCTAAAAAAGAAACATTAATAAACCATATGGGTAAATCGGACCGGAAGTCCAAATACCTAAAGGATAAGAAGGATCTGATGAACAAGCTATGGATTCATGTGCTCAGCATAATCCACAAAAGTATTAAAAAGGTTGAGCTCGAAAAACCCAACATTCGTAAGACCATGACTCGATATAGCCTTTCAGATTCTAGCGAGGATTTGGTGTCTGAGTTTGATGCGTCTTCATCTTCTCCGAGTAGTGATCATTTTTATAAAGAAAGAAAGAATCGTGATAATAAATATTATTCAAAGAAACATTCAAATCGACATCACATATAGAGTAAACAATACACCTCCTCGGATAAACGAAGACATCAAAGTGGAAAAGAAAAAAATAAAATTGAGAGAAAGGTAAAAGTTTAGGAAACCATAGTGTTGACCATTGAGTGAGTAGCTTACTATACAGTTCAAACATCGTATGCTTACAACAATCGATTAGGGTCACCAGTTCAATCATGACCATAACTGGAGACGATCACCTCTTTCTGTAGAGATTCTCTCAAGCCATCTGCCCATATAGTTCAATATTTTAAAAATAGAAAAGTTTGATGGGAGCAAAAATCTGAATAACCATCTTAAACAGTTCAAGAACTTCATGATGAATTTCAACGATGATGATAAATTATTATGATGCAATTTTCCCAGCCTTTCAACGATAATTCTTTGAAGTGGTATAATCAACTTCCGCAAGGGTCAATCAAGATTTTTGACATGTCCTGGATGGCTTTCCAAAAGTAATTTGTGAAAAGAAAATAAATATGAGGAAATGGAGACACGATAATTCAGTGTCGTCAGTTGATTGGGGAAAGCTTAAATGATTACACTAAGACTTTTGAAGATACTAAAAATGGTTTATAATATTATTTTGAACAAGTAGTTATAAGTTATTTTAGGCAGGGGCTCTTTCTCGGAGAATTGGCTGATAAAATTTAATGAGGAAACAAATGATGTACTTCGGGGCATTGTCGTAGGTTGAGAAATAGATTACAATAGAAAAAATGAAAAGACTAAAGTTTCCCCCATCAATAGAGGCAGATTATGCAGAGTACTATCTTAGTTTCTCAACAACAATAGCTATACATGGTCATTAGGTCCCGTTCGAATGACTTTAATCAGAATCTACCTCGACCTAGGGTGAACTAGCGTCCGCAAGGTCAACAAGTATAGATCCCTGGGGAATCAGTGAGTCCAACTTGATCATTTTCTATAATTGACAGATAATGTTACTACTATTTATTACAAGGCAAATAATTTCATTCAGTTTAGAAGGCCATCACCCATTAAAACCATGGTGGAGAATCAAAATACCAGTTTTTTAAGTATCATGCAGGTCATGATACGAAGAATTGCATTGATTTGAAGCAAGAAATCAAAACTTTAATCATAAATTGAAAATTAACTACATTTTTTAAAGTTGAGAAAGCTCCAATTGTTGGTCAGGATATTATCCGAAGGGAGGCAATAGAAGCTTCCCCCAAACATTAAAATAATATGGTTATCACCGGACCATATAATGAGACTATTGTAGATATCGAATATCTTGACCTCAATCCTAACTTGGGGCAGTATTATGGTAATTGATGGTCCTGAAAAGATAGGAAATATTAAAGATTTATGCAAATTTTTCAAATCGTGAACTATCTTTGGAGGGGATAACATGCCAGGGCCTTTGGGTTGCTCACGGAAGAGACAAATTGTCAGTTTGGCAACCTAATTATGAAGAAACATATATGCCCATCTTTACCATGATCTGATGCCATTCATTGTATATGATAATGATGATTTGGGAGATGTAGTTGGCCCACATGAAAATATTGTGGTAACCGGAGCGACAACCAAATGTACTGAAATTTAAAGGGATACAAGTAGTTTAGCAAACATTCTAATCATGCCTACCTACAAACAAATAAAAATTCTTCAAATTTTACTTCGGTTAAATATAACAATTATGAGGTTTATTAGGATTAGTGCTAGCTCTTCTCGAAAAAAGACCCTTAAAAAAGACGTTAGGGTACTATAGTCGTCAATAGCCCAACTTCGTACAATGTTATATTTGGTAGATCTTGGCTATCGAGGATGTACATTGTTGCCTCGATGGTAGATCAATGTTTGAAATACATCGTTGGAGGTCAAGTTGGGGTTCGCAATAGCCAGAAAGTGGCTAGAGAATGTTATGTTACCACTTTGGCTCCTAAGACACTCCAAAATTTATAAACTAAATAAATAATAACAATTAACTTATTTCACTTTAGAGTCAGGCATGGTGGATGACCCGAGGAAGACTCTGTGTTTTGTAGTATCCAATGAAGATATTGAGTTATATGCTTTTCCGAATAGAAAAAATGTAATAATATAAGCCTAATTGCAATCGGTTGAACATAAATAATTAATATATTTTTTATCTAAACATCTGCACATATTGGCTTGGTGTACCGAAGATATAACGGGTGTATGTGCAAGTATTATTTGTCACAAGTTAGCGATACAACCAAATGTATGTCTTCTGATACAAAAACTACGAGCTTTCTCTGCTAAAAAATCTGATGCCATTGTTGTAAATGTAGATTGGTTAACAAAAGTAGGGAATATTTGAAAATCTCAGTATCGTTTATGGACAACGAACCCACTACTCGTGATTTGTTTTTTGGAAGTAGCGTATGTGTGTTGAGTTCATAAATCTGAACTGATCTTGTCTGAATGATCTGTATCATATCCCCATAATTGATCAATTGATAGAATCAACTTCTAATAATAATCTGTTGTCGTTCATGAATGCACTTACGAGGCATAACCAGATATAGATGGATACGAAAGACCAAACAACACCACGTTGATAACAAACAGAGTCATTTATTGCTATATTGTTATGCCATTCGATCTGAAAATTGTTGAGACCACTTATCAATGTTTGGTAAATATTTTTTTGCTGATTAGATTGAAACAAACGTAGAGGTTTACATTGATGACGTATTAGTAAAAAAATATGATGGATGGTGATCATCTTTCCGATCTGAAGGAAATTTTTTTCTAATCTAAAAGCTATCAATTTAAAATTGGACCAAAAAATTATACATTTATAGTGCGGTTCAGAAAGTTTTTGGGATATATTGTCAATGAAAAATCATTCAAGTCGATCAAATACAATTTAATGCATCAAAGAAGTACAAATACTGATTGGAAGGTTGGTTGCTTTAAATAAATTTATATTAAAGTCTGCGAATAAGTGTTCACCGTTTTTCCAGGTTTTAAGAATTACAAAACAATTTGATTGGACTTCGGAGTGTGATGAATACTTCACAAAAATTAAAGAACATTTATCTTCTCCAAAGACATTAACTAAGCCAATTGCGAGTGAAATATTGTATATCTACTTGGCAGTATCTAATTACACGGTAAGTGGTGAGGATTATTTTGGACTGAGGGTAATTTTGTCAGGTGTTTTAGAGAATTTTAAGGGTATTAAATGTTTGGGTGTTTTGTAGCGAGAGATTTGAGCTGCCTGGTTGTATTAAATATTCATTACCCTCATTAATGAAAGTGGTTGGGTATTTATACCCTTAATTATGGACCCATGGGCTTTCGGGTCAAGTTGTAAAACCGAGTCGAATTTAAAGACCCTTTCATTTCAAAACTTTTCTTGGGTAGTTTTATGTTCACAGCGAGAAACGCTCTCGTGAAAGGTGGTTGGCTAAATCTTTCTGAACTAGAAAAAGCGCAAAAAGTTGAACGTGAGAGACGTATCGTTGCTGGCGTTCCAGTCTCTCGAAGCAGTAAACCTGATTCACCATCCTTAGAAGCTGATCAAGGATCATCATCTGCCAAAAACACAAAACCTAGAGGTTTATTCCAACCAAACCTCTCGCCAATCTCTTCAGGCTCCTCGGTTCAGGAGTCTTAGCCTTCTATCCTGCAGGAGAAAGAAGTATCGAGTGTTAGAAGACCTTATCCGTTTATTGCTATGGGGTCAAACATTGAGAAATACCCAGAGAAAACTAACCCTCGCCGGAAAATGCGCTTGGTAAAAGGCCAAGCAACTGGCTCACAACCCAAGTCCTCCAAAACGGGGCCCTCCAAGTCTGGAGCCAAAGATAAAGCCTCTGGATCGGAGGCATCTATTAGAGCCCCAAGAGACAAACCCTCCGGATCCGAGGCTACCAGAATCAGTTCTCATACCAAGTCCTCCGGAGCTGAGCCCCAACCGGACACTAGACCCTTAAGAGAGACTGATGGTCAACCGTCCGGACAAACTGCTGAGCCACAAACTAGCCCTCTCCCATCCAAAACGACTGATAAACCTTCCACGTTAATGGAAGATAAAGGATAGTGTCCAAGAGGCTCCATTTGAAACTGAAGCTTCTGGGTAAACTGGAGATGCTGCCTCTGATAAAAAGGGGAAAGGCAAGGAGAAAGTCTGCATGACCCATCCAGATCTGCCGGAGAGTCTGGAAGGCAAAGTGGGACCTTGTTTTCACAAGGTCAATGTGAAGTATCTGCTGGCCATGCAGAACATTAATTATGTTTATACTCACACCGCTGAGCTAGGCCAGATCCGAACCAAGTGGGGGATCCCTGAATCAGTTAAAGTGATGATACCAGTCACACCGGAGACTCTGATGGACTGCAAGCTCAACGAGATTGTCATCTATACTGAGATGTTCAACTGGGGGCTCAGATTCCACTTGGATCCAGAAATCCTCAAGTATTTCCACCTGATTAAACTCTGTCCAAGCCAGCTGAGTCCCAATGCTTGGTATACTCTCCTCGCCTGAATTATGGCGTCAAGGATGTCCGGTATTCCTCTCCTAATGGAGCAATTTGCTGCAGTGGCCAGCCTTTGTAAAAACCATCATATCTTATTCTGCCACTTCAATATGGGAAATGACTTTAAAGTGGTGGATGACCTACTTGAGTCAGAGAAAAACTGGAAGACCAGTTCTTATTCATTAGCGAAACGTGGGAGAATGGGAGAAAAATCAAGGCTGGTGGCAATCCTAGTATGCTCACCAACAGGTGGAAAAGCTCAAGTAAGTATTTTACTTTGTTTGTCTTTCTCATTTTGCAAAAAAAATTATCCCTGAATTACTTCTTCTTTTATGTCAGTATTGTCGAAGGAGTTCTCCAACTATGTGGAGGAGGGGCAGACCACGTGTGCCAAATTAAATGCTTGGGCTGCTGATCGTTGAGGGAATGCTTTCCACAACTGCTTTACCTCAGGCAACTTGGTGAGGTCCCACCTACGGAACACAACGGGCCGGAGAGACCTCACTTGGGAGGAGTTGACTACACCACCTCCTCCGGACGTTATACTTAAGAGAACGGAAGAAAAAGACGATAAATTGGCCTTGCCCTCCAGAGCCAAAGCCCCAAGCAAAATGAAAGAGAAGAAGGGTAAGAAAAAGAAGGCTGCAGTACAGGCCGTTCGGGGTGCTGCAGAGGAGGTTGCTCTGGAGAGCTAAAGAGAGCAGGTCCAAGGAGGGATTGATGCTACTTTGCTTAAAGTAGCTGAGGACGAGTCCATTAAGGAGGCAGGTTAACCCCAAAACCAACGAAGGCCTCCTAAAAAGTATCGAAAGTGGGGAGCTAGCAGCGATGAGAGGACTGTTAAAAAGAAGAAGGTCTCCTTGGGGGATGAAGTAGTCTTCCGCCCTTTGGAGCCTCTACCTCCAGCCGATCCAACTGACCCCGCCCTGGCAGAGCAAATCCCCACCGATCTACACACCGGAGAGGGTACCAGAGGAGATTTGGAAGGAATAGACATTAGTGGCCTCCAGAACATTGATCTTTATTTCAGAGAGTTTGATAAAGACAACTTTGTTGGCCCCTACCTTCCCTCAAGTTCCTCCAATATGGTGACTTTTAATGGTAAGTCTTTCACTGTTTCAGGGGAAAACGATTTGATGACTCACTCTCTGTTGGGCCATATTCATCCAGTGCTCAATTTGGAGAGGCAAGTAAAGAGTGAGTCAGCCCTCATCAACACTCTCAATACTGACAAGGAGAGTTTGTCCACTGACCTCCTTAATGCCAACCAGAGTATTGAGGCATTGAAGAAGGAGCTTGAGGGGTTGAAGAAGGAGAAAGAAGATCTGACAACCAAGCTGGTCACTTCGGAGACAACTAACACAAAGCTCCAAAGCAAATTCTCCGGATTGGAAAGAGATCTTTCCTTCTTGAAGGGTGACATGAAGATCAAGGACGATACCATCCAAACCTTGTCCACTGACAAGACTTCTCTCGAATAGGCTGCGTCTAGAGTCACCAAGGAGAAAGAGGACTTGGTGAAAGAGCAGGAAAAGACAATCCAAGCCAAGATTGATGCGTATACCAATAAGGTGATAGACTCCCTGTAAGTAAGGGATGCAGAGGTCAAATCTGATATGGTACTTCTTGTCCACCAGAAATTTCCGAAGCGAACCCTTGGAGATTTATGGAGATATATAGAGTATGAGGACCTCCCGCTTCATACTATGGTAGAAGGTGATCAACACGGCTATATTAGTGGAAAAGATTCCACCACTAATGAAGAAGAAGGAACCAGAGAGAGTTCCAGTGACGAATCCAAAGATCCCAAGAAAAAAGACGATGCATGAACATCGAAGGGGAATTAGCCCTGATATTTTAACTATCTTTTCTTATTTTGTTTTCCTTATCCTTATGAAATACTAAAGTACTTGGATGGCCAATAAATTTTTGTTACTGCGTCCGGTTTGAGTCCGGTTAAGCCTATCTTTAAACTCAAAGTCCTTGGATGGCCAAGGCATACTTTATGTTTTAATATCATCATCCGGTTTTAGCCGGATAGGTTTACTTTGCAAATTTTTTGCTTTGTTTCATATTCGCTCAATTTTAATGGCTGATGTTTAAAAAGCCCCTATTTATTTTACAAGTATTTAAGATGAGAGTATTTAAAATCTCCGATGACAAATGTTAAATGGTCATGATTCCACCAAATCAATCCGATCTGTCAAAGATCCTTAGAAGATTTTAAAGAAACTGTAAATTAAACCACTCCAAATATTTTAAGAAGGCATCAAATTTTATTAAAAAACCCGGACACCTCATTAAAACCTCCCCGCGCCACCACGGTAGGAAAGAGTATGACCCCTAATATTTACATGGATTTTATACAAGTGAATATTTACACAGCTTTCATTCCAGATATAACCAGAGGTGTTCAATGTTCCAAGGGTGGTTTAAGATTCTTCCATCTTATTCTTGAAGCCTGTATGTCCTAGGTTTAAGTTTTTCGGAGACCTCATAGGCCCTTTCCCAGTTTGGAGCTAGCTTGTCGAATTGCTTCTCCTTAGTATGCAAGAAGACTTTTCTCAATACTTTGTCCCCTAGTCGAAAATCCCTTCTTTTGATTTTGGAAGCAAATCTGCTCCTCATCAAGCCTTGATAATGGGTGGCTCTAAGATGAGCCTTAACTCTTTTTTCTTCTATTAAGTCCAATTGACTTCTGATTGCCACTTCATTAGCCTGTTCGGAAAAATTGTGGACTCTGTATGATGGAAGAGTTGCTTCTATGGGAGCAATTTCATCCATCCCATATACCAAGGCAAAAGGATGTTCTTGTGTATCAGCTCTAGGAGTAGTCTGGTACGCTCATAATACTTCTTGTAAATAGCTTGGCCACTTTCCTGCAACCCCTTCTAAATTCTTTTGGAGACTGGACATAATAGTTTTGTTTGCCACTTCAACTTGACCATTTTCTTGTGGGTGGAAAGGAGAAGAGAAGCAATGCTGAATGACCCTAGAGGCACAAAAACTCTCTATATCCTTGTTATCAAATTGTGGCTCATTATCTGTGGTTATCTTTTGTGGAACCCCAAATCTGCAACAGATGTTAGACATGATAAATTTTATAACAGCTTTTGAAGTATTTCTTGCCAGGGGGGCTGCTTCTATCCACTTGGAAAAATAATTAATGGCTACAATAATAGTTCTGCACCCTCCGGATTCCATCGGTAGAGGCCCTACTAAATCTAGTCCCCAACAAGCAAAAGGCACTGGCTCGGAAATTGATTCCAGTGGGAAAGCTGGGATATGAATTTCATTACCATATCTTTGGCATGGGTCACATTTCTTTACCAATTCCTTGGCATCTGCCATTATGTATGGCCAGTAGTATCCAGCCAATAAAACCCTTCGGGTTAAAGCTCTATAGCCACAGTGTGCTGATCCTTCACCATTATGTAGTTCGGATAGCACAATTTGAGACTCTTTAATCCCCAAACAAAGCAAGAGAGGTCTACTAAATGACTTCTTGTAAAAGAATGTCTCTTATGATTAAAAAACCACGAGCCCTATGTTTCATTTTCCTTGCCACAGCTTTCTCCGGAGGCAAAATGCCATCAGAAATGTATTGAAGAAAGGGATGTCTCCAGTCTTTGGGTTGAACCACTTGTATACTTCAACTTTCCTCCTCTTTCTTGCCTTGATTGGGTTGTATGGATGGACATTCTTGCACATGAGTCCATGGGTAGGACTCAGAGTATGCTATGGTTGCCAAGGAGTTTGCTAGTGTGTTTTCCGATCTAGGTATGTGCTCATAGCTAACATTTTTGAAGTTAGCTGCAACTTCTTTAAGGATGAACAATTATTTAATCAACTGCTCATTTTTGCCTCAAATTGACCTTGGGCATGATGGATAAGAAGCTGAGAATCACTCATTAACCTGACTCTTTTATCCCCTCACAGAAAGGCTAATTTCAGACCAGCTATAGCAGCTTCATACTCGGACTCATTGTTAGAATCCCTAAAAGCAAAACATATAGCATGGTATAACTTATCGCCATACGGAGAGGTTAAACATATCCCAGCACCACAACCCATGGTACTTGATCTACCATCTGTCCGGACAACCCATACCTTCTTAGTTTTTTCCTCTATAGCTTGCTTAGTACTTCTGTATGAATGGAATTCAACGAGGAAATCAACTGCAGATTGAGCTTTGATTGCAGTCCGAGGGGTGAAATAAATATCATAATCACCCAATTCTACTGACCATTTGGTCATCCTGCTTGATATGTCTGCCTTCTGAAGAACATTTTTCAAGGGAAAAGACGTTCGGACGACAATAGAATGAGACTAAAAATAGGGCCTCATTTTCCAGGCAACAATTACCAAAGCTAGTGCTAGTTTTTCAAGTTTTAAGTACCTTTTTTCAGCATCCATCAGGCTCTTGTTGATGTAATACACCGGATGAGGATAAATATCCACATTTCTTACTAGCACCGCACTTATAGCACATTCAGACACTGCTAAATATATATACAATGTTTCTCCATCAATAGGTTTGTAGAGATTTTTGGGGGAAAATAAATGCTTTTTTATTTTATTGAACGCCTCGTCGCACTGTGAAGACCAGTTAAAGTCTTTAGCACCCTTTAAAGTCTAGAAAAGTGGGGCACACCTATCCGAGGACCTTGAGATAAAACGATTTAAAGCAGCTACCCTTCCTATCAACCTTTGCACTTCTTTAATATTCCAAGGAGGATCCATTTGTAATAAGGCATCAAGCTGGTCTGGATCAGGCTGTATCCATTTCTCACTTATCACATACCCCAGAAACCTTCCGGATTGCACCCCAAAAACACATTTTTATAGATTTAATTCTAAATAAACCTTTGCCATGTTGGTAAAATTTTCTTGAAGATCTGCGAAGTGTAATTCTTCTTCCACTCTTTACCATCATGTCATCAATATATACGTCCATATTTCTCCCAATTTGATCAGCAAACGTTTTATTCACCAACCTTTGATAGGTAGCCCCAGCATTCTTCAACCCAAAAGGCATTACCTTGTAACAATGGAGGCCCCTATCTGTAACAAAAGTAGTGTGTTCCTGGTCCTTCAGATTCACTTATATTTGATTATAATTGGAGAAGGCATCCATGAAAGACAATAACTTGTTCCCTAATGTGAAGTCTACCAACTGATCTATCCGGGGGACTGGATACAAATCTTTTGGGCAAGCTCTGTTGAGGTCAGTAAAGTCGATACACATACGCCATTTCCCATTCTTCTTTTTTACTAACACTGGATTGTCTGTCCATAAAGGGTATTGAGACTCCTTTATGTGCCCCATTTTGGTAAGTCGGTCAATCTCTTGAATTATGACATCAGATTTTTCTTTAGAGAAAGCTCTTCTTTTCTGCACAACACGTGTTACATCTTTCTGGATGGATAGTTGGTATGATATAACATTCGCAGGCACCCCAGTTACATCAGCATTACACCAAGCAAAAACATGTTGGTGGTTTGCTAAAAAGGACAAAACTTTATTCTTCAACTCTGGTATCATCTTAGATCCAATTTTGACATTTCTTCCTTCAGCCAGAGAGTGGGTTTCAACTTCTTCAATTGGTATCAAAACACCAGGGATCTCTCTGGGGTCATCAATTTCACCCTCACCCCCAGAGGGCCCCAACAACTGTTAATCTTCTTTTACCCGGATTTCCCCCCAGAGTTTTAGGGGCAAGCGTAGTTGCATAACATTCCTTTGCTATCTTTTGGCTACTCCGGACAACTCCCACTTGTCCTTGAACATCATATTTTAAAAATTAATGAACTTTTGAAGCCACAACATGCATCCTGGAGAGCCAAGATCTTCCCAAGATCGCATTATAACACGTGGGACAATCTACCACAACGAAAAATACCCTGACCATTTTCTTGAAAGGGCCCTTGCCCAACATAAACTCCTCCTCAAACTCCCCGATCACGTCCGCAGAAATTCTAGTGAAACCCACAATGGACCTGTTCGAACGTTGAATCACTGCCGGATTCTTCATCTGTTTATAGGAACTTAAAAAGATGATGTTGGCTGAGCTTCCAGTGTCAACCGAAATTTGCCTAATGTCATTGCCCCCAATTGATGCTCCTATCACCACAACATCTTCATGAGGACCATCGATGTCCCTTAAGTCATATTCATCAAAAACAATGAAGGGGAAAGGAATTTGGGACTGATAGGAGGACATGCCTCCCTCTAACTGAGTAGTCAGAGTGTGAACATGCCTCTTCCTTGAAGAAGGAGTTGGTGCAGTCATTGTGTCTCCCCTAAATATAGTAAGCGACTCAAAAAAGCTTATGAGCCAGATATTGTCTTGGTATGTTCTGTTATAACACCCACCTTATTCCGGGCTGGATCGGGATCCAAATAATCTGATTCTATATCAAATCTTTCAAAAATTACCATGGCCTCGTCCGGAGCCGATGTCCCTGCATTGTTTGTTGGGCCAGTCCGATGAGCATTGTAAGGCCTATTCCAACTTCTTCTCTTGACATAAGCACCTAATTTTCCTCTTTCAATCAGATTCTGCACCTCTTGTTTCAAAGCTATGCAATCTTTTGTGTTATGGCCAATATCAAGATGATATTGACAAAAACAAGTATTACGGCTTTCCCTAGGAGATTGAAGCGTTGTCGGCTTCCTAAAATGTACCTCATCTTTTGTTTTGTCATGGATGGTTACCACATTCTCTTTTAATTTGGCAAACCACTCCGGTTGGACCCAAGGTCCTTGTTTATTTCTAGACTGCTGGCTCTGAGCTGGAGCTTGGTGAGATTGAGCCTTGGCCCTGTTGGGACCCTGTCCGGCCTCCTTAGCCTTGTATCCAGACTGATTCTGGTTTGATGTAGCTGGGGCAGACCTCACTTTCCTGTGCACCCTAGTCTTTTTCGTTTCATCTACATTGATTTGCTTTCCCACCTCGTTCAGTAAACCACCCCACGTCATGGCCTTCTTCCTGGTGACCGAATCGGCCAGATTCCTAGGGTTTAGTCCTTGTCTTAGAGATGTTATTGCTACATGTTCAAAGCAATCAGCTAACCCATTTTTTGTGTTCACAAACCGTCTTATATAATATTTTAGTGATTCATTTGGCTCTTGGGAACAATGGATAATAGTGTCTCCATTGCCCTTCACCTCCTTACTTCCAACAAAATACCTCCGGAAGACCACCCAAAACGTATCAAAGTTTCTGATGCACCCTTGTGGTATGATATTGTACTATTTCAGAGCACTCCCCGTAAAAGATTGAGAGAAGGCTTTACAGAGAAATTTGTCATCATCGTCAAAATTCATCATTAATTTTTTAAATTGTTCCAGATGATTGTCCGGATCCTTGCTCCCATCATACTTTTCCATCTTAGTACTATCAAACCTCTTAGGAAGGTTTCTGGACAATATTTTGGAGGACAAAGGAGATTGTCTCCAATTTTGGCCACGACTAAAGACAGTGTCTTCATTAGGTGTTGCAAAAATACGTGGTTCATCATGGAAAGCGAAGAGATCCATCAGCAGTTGATCCACATGCCTCCGGCTATGGCTGTGGCTGTGAGATGACCCTTTTCCCAGATACCTTTTCAACCTTCCATGCCTGTCCCTCTTTCTTGAATATTTTTTAACCAACTTTTGCTTTTTCTTGGATCTGCCGTCATCACTGCCGGATGACAGGGACTCCTCAAGTCCATCGTCATTTGAGGAGCCACTAGAGGACTCAGACTCTGAGCTCTCCACCGGTTTAGACCGGTGAGACTTCTTGGAGCTGAGATGGGTCTTTTTAGTACTCAAGTGAGTCTTTGCTGATGGGTCATTCTCCCTTGGATTGTCAGTGTGGTGAATGACTGACACTTTCGATTTTTCTTTCAAGCCTAACTCCACCTTTTTAGCAGCTCTCAAGGCTTCTATTTTAGCTTTCAGCATGTCTCGTTCTTCGATCGTGTACTCATCGTTCTCTCCCACCATCTCTATCAAAGGTGGTGGCACTGCTTGCTCGTCCGGATTCATCCGAACTGGTTTTTCTTGCTGGTATTAAATGCTAGATTCAGACACCTTCTTCTCCCACTGTGGTCGCCAATTTGGTAAGGATTATTTTGGACTGAGGGTAATTTTCTTAGGTGTTTTAGAGAATTTTAAGGGTATTAAATGTTTGGGTTTTTTTGTAGTGAGAGATTTGAGCTGCCTGGTTGTATTAAATGTTCATTACCCTCATTAATGAAAGTTGTTGGGTACTTATACCCTTAATTATGGACCCATGGGCTTTCGGGTCAAGTTGTAAAACCGAGTCGAGTTTAAAGACTCATTAGTTCTTAAGTAGATTAGCACCTAGCTTAGTCAAAAGGTGTTTAGTGTTTAGTACTTTTGTCCTGTCCGGATAGTTCAGTGGGCACCAATTGTCCAAATTACCCATGTCCGGTTTTCTCAGTGAGTAGTGGTGAATAATTCCGGACTCATCAGTAAGCATGATCTTGGTTTGAGAAGTTGAAGGCTATCCATGTCATGTTTATTGTATAACTAAAAGCTTGCTAGATGCTGAGAAAATATACTTAAAGTTGGAAAAATTAGCTCTAGCTATGGTAGTAGTAACTCGGAAAACAAGGCCATATTTCCAAGCTCATTCGATTACTGTTCGAACTTTCTTTCCACTCAAAAATATGTTATAAAGACCAGACATTTTGGGTCGGATGACTAAGTGGTTGGTGGAATCGGGAGATTATGATACTGAGTTTGCTCCTCGAACAATAATTAAGGCACAAGTTGTGGCAGATTTTCTGGTTGAATTCCATTTTCGAGCGACAAGAGCCTGAACCAGATATTGATAATCCTATGAGTGAATGGACAGTTCGAACTGATGAGAGGTCAAGTATTTTAGGTTGAGGAAAAAAACTTTACTTGGTATCTCCCTTCAGATATTCAATGTATCAATCGACGCTTCAGTTTGAAAGCATCAAATTTTTCCAACTGCAGCGTATGAGGCAGGGTTAAGGCTTGCGGAAATTTGGGTGCCAAAAAAGTTCGTTTAATAAGTAATTCACAACTGCTTATAAATCATGTCATAAAATAGTCTGAAGTTTGAAAAGACCATTTGGTAAAATACTTAAAGATATTGAATGAGATATCAATTTTCTTCAAGCATGAAATTTATTGTATCGAAATTCCAAAAACTTTTGATAACAATATGAAATTTAACTAACTAATACTAATATACGATAAGGTAATACCTTTCAGGTAGTTTATGATCTTCGTAAACGGCAAAGTAATATCATACTTTGCTTATTGTCTCAGGTAGTATTCCTCGAAAAAATCAAAAAACTATCGGTACAACGCTAACCAAGACGGTTACCTCTCGATAAGATAAACCAACCAATTAGAACAACTAAAAATGACAAAAATCGTCGCAAACCGCTTCTCAAACAACTTTTCAAACTGAAGCGCAAATAATACTGGACGACATCATCCTGAAACCAGACATTTATAAAAAAAACAGTTATCATCACCATTCCTATTGTGATTAACGAACGTAGATTTTGAGTACAAGATTTATATTCTTCGGATTAATTAATGCCTACTAAGTTAAATCTATTGTGGAATTATTCAACAATAGATTTGGAAAATATATATATATTAACAAATTAGATGAATCATCGTGTATCAAATATAAATATTATATTATATGTTTGTGAAAATTTACCAAAACAATATATAATATGAATTCCGTCGTATGTTTGATATTTTTAAAATTTTAAAAACCATTAAATTTGACTGATTTTCACGTCTATATAAAAACAATTTAAACTTAAACAAACAAAAATCTATTTAAAATTATGATAGAAGTATAAAAGAAGACGTTAAATAAGAAACAATAAAGAATGAAGCAAGCAAGGTATTATGAATTATGATCTCATGAAATGGGTCTATCACTATGGATGGACCATGTCTTCTTGTGTCATATTTTGCCAAAGATAAGCTTTGAATATTCAACTATGTCATTCACTAATTAATTCTTTCCCACTATTCAAGGAACTGAAGCCATCGTTTTATGTATTTTTTTCCGTCGCAATGTCAAAACCTCGCCGACTTTTATTCAACATTCATAAATCCTACATCTTTTATCTCACAATGTCAAAACCTCGCCGACATTCACAAATTTTATTTCTAATCACAATTCCCATTTTTAAGCCTTAAAATTATTTATAGAATAATTTACTCAATTTTTATTTATAATTTTTATGTTCGTGATAATATGAATGGCTTAAAACAATGGTTTTATATTTTTTTAAAGTAAAATAATACCATTAATAATTTAAAAATATTTGTGTACATGTTTAGGTTTTGAATATTTTTATTTTTATTTTTTTTCAACCTAATACGTATTTACGTAACGAACTAATAGTAAGTATCTAATTTTTTTTAAAATTAAATTTTTTTTACACAAAAAACTTCAACATATTTATGCACCCAATTTATAGCCACTTTGTAGATCAACTTATTATTTATTTTTTAAACATGAATTATTATTTCATAATTCAAATATACGTATCTACGCACCCAACTAACAGTTGATTTCAATACTAATTTATGTTTATTTTAACTTTGTAATGTATATAAAAAATTCAAAAAAAAAATCAGTATTCTCTACTTTAAGAAAATCAATATATTTTAATAATCACTCGTAAAAAAATAAGAATATCTTGCATCAAATACAGAAACATAAAACATTTGGTTTATTTTTAACTATGTTTTTTTTTAAAGTTGTATGTCTAAACTATACTTCGTGTTTGTTAAAGTATTAACTTTCTTTTATCGTATATTTATGTATTGTTATATCACAATTGCAACAATTTATACGTAATTACGCAACCAATTAAGCCATAATTTCGCACCCTAAGTTACAATTTAATTTTCAAACAAATATCTATTTACGTAACAAATGTTGTTATTTTACAACCAATTAAAACCTAATTACTCAATCTCTTAAAACGTAATTTCACAATGAATTATACTAATGTTTTTTCATAATATCTCTCTATTTTTGCAACCAATTATAACATTTTTTTTATTTCTTGATATATTTTTATTTCACAAGTACAACTATTTGTAAAATACTTATGAAACTGATTAAACTATAAATTTGAAACTCAATTACACTTGTATGTTACATAAACGAATACAACGTAATTTTGCAACGACATATAACGTAATTTCGTAACCATTTTACGCAACCATATATGCTGTAACTTCACAACTCATTTACATGACCATCTATACCAAGTATAAATCTTGCGGTAAAGACATAAACGATAAATGAAAATAAGGAAATACCAAGAATATTGGTCAACCAAGAAAAGCAGCCATGAATAAAGAATAACTCTAATAATTGATGTATCCCAAAAGAATAAATCACAAGATCATCCATCGCACCAAGGAATAAACCAAAATCACAAGTAATTCCCCGTGGCTCAATAATGAGTTTTTCTTATCTACAACAGGCCCCCAACAACCCAACTAGAGATTCCATCAATTTTTTAAGCTCTAACAGCTCCATCATTGATTTATCCAAATTATCAACAATATCAAGTACCCTCCCCCTAATGCAATATAAAAATACAATCACACCACCTGCCCACATAGATGTATCTTAGGGATTTGCACATGATTCAACATGAATAAATAATAACTAGGATATGTCGCCTCTAACAATTATGCCAATAAAAATAATTGGGCCCATAATCTCACACTCAATCGAACCCTTATTATATTTTTGCTACCGCTGGAAATTATCATAATGGTATTTGACCCATTTTTCAAAACAATACAAGGATTTCAGCTTATTAGTTGGGTGGATAGCCTTTTAGTGGACATGATTATAAAAAAAACCCACTAATATTGATGATGATGATTCACAACACAAATATCATTTCATATTCAAAATATTATATGAAAATTTAGAATCAAACTTCAACAATCACAAGATGGATATCTTCAAGGACAAAAGGATCTTGATTATCATGTGGGGAGAAGTATAAAAATGAGATGCTAAGATACCCACATACGATAATATGAAATTCATAACATGCATCTTCATGTTGAGAGGAAATTCCTTAACACGGTTCAACAACCTCTCAACATGTTTTATTGTAAGCTTCAAGATGTTGTAGATAATGTTCCGAAATCACTTTGCAACATCCAAACTGATGAAAGAATATGGTGATTATATGATCCATCGCAAGCAATACCATAACAAAGTTTTAAGTAATATACTCAGAGGGTTTTGGAAACAAAAAGTTGAGATGCAATAATTTCATAATTTAATAGATGTTACCGCATATATACAATGAATATTACCAAGATCATTGGCAACTCCATTATGAAAAGAAGGTTGTTACTTTCAGAAACGTATTAAATCAAGTGGAACCCTACATCCGAGTAAAAGAAATTGAAAAAATAAGACTCATAGAATATATTATTACTTCATCAACACACCCAAAAAATAGTGCAATAAGCAATGAATCATACACTATGGCACAAAGTAACTCCAAACTATGTAGGGAGTTCACAAAGAAAAACAATCATAAAGGATCATCTCGATCAAAACATAGCCAAAGCTCTTAAAGAATATATATAAGAGAAATTATGACAACAACAAAAGCCCTGATGAGCCGAATAGAGGCCCGTACACAGAATAGGTCGATAATCAGGGGATAATCTATGAAAAAATTAAAGATACATCAAAGGCCAAATTTTTTACAAGGGATCCGAGATAATAGAGATAGAGCCAAGTATTATAAATTTCGTGACAACATATGCCACTATAGAAGGTATTGTTAGGTTATGCATGATTAATTCTAAAACCTAGTAGTTGAAGAAAAAGTATCAGAATGTTTGAAAATGGAAAACACTAATAATTCAAGAGGATATGATAATGCTCGAGGCCATTGGATGAATGAACAAAACAAGAAAGAGCAGAAGAAGCGGGACTCTAAATAATAACATAATATTTTTACAGAGTAAAAGATCGATATTTATATTACAATCCAAATAGATAGCATCTGTGAGGGTCATCGTTATACGAGATCTATTTTCACTAAAAATTTAAAGAAAATCTACAACATCCAAGAATACAACCAAATCTTACCGCATTTTTTTATAGGAACTTGTACTCTATATTGGTATTTGTTTTATGATGACTTGAGAGGAATGGTAAAATCTCTTAAAAATTTAGTATTAATCAACGTAGAGCTTCTTGAAATAGAGGTCAATAGAGGATTGAAACAAGAAGTTTGGATAATCTCTTGTACAAAATCATATATAACAAAATGGGAAATGTTATAGAGTTAAGCATTCACAAAAAATCTTAACATAATTTACGGGAGTAGATGCAGAAGTCTTAGAAGATCTCAACATGGATGCGGCTCTTGAGATACAAAAATATAGGATAAGGGTTTGTTTTTTTATGATTATAGATGCTTCTTCTTCTTACAATATAATTTTTATAAAATCTTGGTTGGATTAAATACACAATATGGTTTATACAGTCTATTAGTGTCTTAAATACCCCACCAACGGTAATTTATGAGTAATTAAAAGAAACAATAAAACATATAAGAAATGTTATGCAACTTCCTTGACCCAAAAAAAACCAATATCAATCATAGGGGGCTTCAGTCATGAATGACCCTAGAAAAGCCCTTCACCTAATAAATTATAGAAGAGAAATAAAAATGTAAGAATGGAAAAAAAAAGATACTATGACTTGACCGAAACATCCCAATATAATTAAGATACAAATTACTTTACTTATTATAAAATAATATTGACTTATTTTATTGGAATGCTCAAGATGTTACAAAGGTTCCAACATAAGTCATATATCATAAACTATCAATCAACAATAATTTTTTCCGAATTAAACAAGAAAGAAGATCATATTCACAAGAAGAAAAATTGAAAGATTTGTTGAGGATATAGATAAGTTAACTATCATAGAGCATATACGAGAAACACGTTACCTATTATGAATAACCAACCCGGTGCTTGTGAAAAATGTAATGGTAAATGGAGAATGTGCGTGAAATTCATGAATCTCAACAAATCTCACCCAAAATATCAATTTCCATTTTCAAAGATAAATCAGTGGGTAGATGTTACATCTGAAAACATGATAGGATCCGTCATAGATGTCTACTATGGGTATAACCAAAACTAAATGCACAAAGATGATCAAGAGCTTACCACATTCATAATAGATAGAGGTGTTCACTGTTATAAAGTAATGCTTTACAAGTTGAAAATAGTTAGTATTCACATATTAGTTTCTTGTAAATAGGATTTTTACGAACCATCTTGGCTCAAGCATATATAAATGACATGTTAGTCACAAGAAAGCAACATGAGAAGCATCTGACTGATTTGACCGAGATGTTCTCCAACCTTAAAATGTCAACTTAAACTTAAAGCCGGAAAAGCTTACCTCCAATGTAGGATCATGAAAATTCTTGGGCTACATGGTCAATGAGAAAGGAATATAAATTGATCCAGCTCAACTTGCAAACCTAGTCGCAATGGATCATCTAAAAAATACCAAGGAAGTACATTTCTTGACCGGGAAACTAGAAACCCTCAATAGATACATTTCCAAATTATTAGAATAATGTTAGCCTTTCTTTCAAGTGTTATGAGGCACACGAAAAATTAGTTGTCTTATTCACTTGCATTGTTGACATTGTATTTTGACTGTCATTGCATCCCTAAGTTCTAGAAAGATCACCCATAATATGCCTTAACCAGTTGGTATCAAACGGATACAAACCACTAATCACTTCGATAATAGTCTTGGAATGACGGAGGAATAATTCAGTATCAAATAGTTTATTACAGTCACCAACATCAGCACAAAAAATTAAGAGTCCTAACTTTCACTAGATGATGTTGAACTATGACAAGGTCTTTGCTGACCTCCTAAGACATGCAAGTAGGTTTTCACCTTCATAAACGAGAACTGGAAGACATGTCAAGTTAATTTTGATTCAGTCATACCTCTGCATTGTTTATACCAAAATATGTGTTATTTTTTAATACTTTATATTTTTTTACGTATATTATAAAGGATGATCGAAACATTATATTGACTTGAGTATTTTACTTTATCTATGGTCTCTTTTTTAAGAGTTCCTCTGGAAATTTTGAGAGTGTTTGGATGTCGCAAGAGGAAACTACACCACTCACACAGACTTTATTATTAGTGGATGAGGGAAACACCATCATCTACTGCTAACCCCAGAGTAATTAATCAATATTGGCTTCTGGTCACGGTCGATCCAAGATGGTCGGGTTGAAACCTCTTCCGCACTGACCAAACCAACAAGTGAAATAAAGGGAAATAGGTAGAGTTTCTATTCCCAGCGCAATGGGGACTCAAGTCGGAGTTTCCATCTACATAATAAATGAGACTTCAACCTTAGTTTCCATCTACAATAGTGAAAGTGCAGATCCAGCAGAACCTTTTGCAACCTTAATTTCTCAAAAAGAGATTGTGATTTGGATTGGGAGCATAAACATTGCGAATGAGATATCTCAATCTGTTAGAGATGGGTATAAGAAGTTGGTTAGGGTTGAACTGCCCAGAAAAGTCTATAAGATAAGATGGCTTTTAAATTTTCTCATGTGGCTTAGGGCATAGTAAATTAAATTTCCTTAAGAGCAAAAGAGGTTGAGAAGAAGAAGCGCTCAGAAAAATCCAACGGTGGGCCAAAGATGAAAATAATGAAAAATATTAGCCTTAAAAAGTTCAAGATAACACAAGAAATGGTTGAACGAGTTGAGCTTATAGATGTCTTCTTCAACCCGAATCTTGTAGTTTATGAAGTATTAACATATCGTACACCATAAATGCAGTGATTTAAATCATTAGCACCGACAGAGGGGACCAATCTTATAGGTACATCGGGGGTGGGTGATGTTTAAATGAAAATCAATGATCACAAAAGACATCATCCATTGTAGAAGAAATTATCCCTCTGTTGAGCACGTAAGAGAGGAATTTGCAAACATGATATCTTCAGCCGAAGCTAGAGTTTTGGTTTTTTTTTTCTTATGGTCGATCTATGAGAATGTAAAATGGAGCTTGACATTAATTAAAATATTTCCCTTTCTTTGTTTTATATTTGTTAATTTTGCTATGGGTTTACTCTTTGTGTATTTTCAAATCGTGTTCAATATATTTATCATGTTACAATAGACCTCCAACCTCCAGTTAGAATGGTGGTTTAATTGTTGGAACAATATCGCAAGGTAAAGGTGAAGGGTTCCAACACTAAACAATAATTAACCAATCAAACAAAAGTTATAAATACACTAAAGGATAAGTTCTTTCGGTTAATGAGGCCTATGTTGAAGAGCATAAGAACTTGTAGTTGGATAAAAATCTTGTGAAGTGTTTGAAGAGTTTGATGAATATTCATATCTAGACTCTTGCCAATAATTCTATTCAACATGATAAAGCTCTTCGAAAGTCCATGAAAACTATTCAAACATTTAAATAGATAATAGAGGTCGATCATGATATTTACGGGGCCGAACTTCTGGATATTGATGAGATGTGCAGAAGGCTTAAGAGATATTTCAAGCTTTTGAGGCCAACTTGGTACTCAACATCTACCAAGCTTTCTTAGTATAGATTAGTCATGGTCTTGTGCACATTTGGCGTGGAGACCGAAATGGATTCTTTACACTCATAATCCCAAATCTTCTGATACTTGGGATAAAAAGAAAGACCAAAATGAGGCAATAAAAGAAACAGTATGATGTTTCCAAACGACATCGATACTAATGATAATACTATTCCTCTTGTCAAGACCAAGACAACTGGTGTTGTTATTCCTCACTCAAGATTAAAGTAATTGGTAATGTTTTTCCCTCAAAATGATGTTGAGGTCGTTAAAACACTATTCGTCCAGTTAAGGTCGAAGAGGCCAATAATGTTCCTTCTCATGATGAGGCCAATGTAATTGATGTGTTTTTCCTCTGGGAGAAGTATACAGAAAATTAGTTTTAATTAACTTTTTTGTTGTTGTTGTTGGTCTATTTGCGTCACTTTAAGGCGAGCTTATTTTGTATAGAACATAAATCCCCGAACAACTGAAGTAATTTGATATATAATGTGATGCTTTACTTATACTTTCTATCTTTGTTTTTATTGATGTTTTCTCTTATACTTTAGCTTCTAAAATATGTTATGTTTTAGCCTCACTTTAATTATTAAAGCAAGAATCATAGCCAAAACTTTGCTTTTTTATGTCTTGATGACTCGTATTTGTTGAGTTGTTTTATTACTTTTTATATTTTTTTATCTATATGAGTGAGATCATATTAAGAATAGCTTTAACTGAACTTTTTATTATATGAATTTTAATCTGACGCCTTTAAAGAACTAAAAGATTCAACTTATCCTGATGAGAGAGAGAGAGAGAGAGAGAGAGAGACATAGAGAGAATAAAAACTTGTATTTTCGCCACCCTTAAAGTATTAAGGGCTTCAACTACCCTTGATGGATATAAAAGAGTAAAATATTGGTAGTTGTTTCAAATGAAATTTTTTTCTACTTCGTTTAAACAATACTTTTAGCTCTGAAACCTTTAATGTCTTAAATGATTGAGGAATCTTTAGTAGAAGAGTTTAGAAAATTACTTTTGTGAGTTTGTTAACCCTAACATAATGATTAGTTATGAACACAAAGATTGAGATGCATGAGCTCAGAAACCGTTTACAGTAGTTGTAATTATATTTAGAGAATATTAATCAAACATAAAAATAGGTGCAAAGCTCAGAGCTTCTTGTGATATTAAAAATTATACTTACAGAAAATCACTCAACACAAGTGTAAAATAGAAAAAATAAATTATTAAAGATAGATTCCTCGTTAAAACCTTCCCGTGTAACTGGGGTATGATATAATGTACCTTAGAAAAGAAAACTATTTATAAAGTATAAACATAGCCAAAGTCGCATGTGACTTTCTAAGAAGTGTATAATTTTATATTTTATATCTTCCCGGAGGGAAGAAAAGGTTGAACCTATTCAACCATCAATCATCAATATATAGGTCCCTCGCTTGACCTTTACTAGATAATGTGTTGGACCATTTCTATTTCGGTATGAATTTTTGTTTGTTTCCTCATTAGTGTAAAAACACATATATCTCAGCAATTCGTCATATACTTTGAAGCTATATAAATTAGATTTGGATTTATATCTACTTCTCATTAAAGTTTTATATGGATCTGTGTATACGTGAGATTCATTTATCTTCGATTAGGTCAAGATTAGATCTGCGACCATCTACATTTGGTCATTAATAATAACTAGATATTCGAAATGAAAGTACAGTTTTTTTTATATTATCATCATGCATTCAACATACCATAACAAAAGAAGTTTTATAAATAGTAGTATATATAGTGGTTTAGTATGTGAAATGGTTCAGAAGAAGTTCGACAACTTCTCGGTTTTACTTTTTATTATGTGTATGATTCCTTCTAATGTAACTTTGTTTGTTACGTCTATTTGTCCATTTTTTCAGAGGGGGAAAAGTGAAGATAAACCTTTTTTATACGTAGGGTTCATAAGAAGAGCATTGTACGTGTATTTTGGATCTGTAAATCGTTATCGAAGATGAACAAATGTAAACAATACATGCAAAAAATATTTATTTTCAGAAAACTCATAACTTTATTTACCTAGATTTTGGCTCCGTGGGCTCTTCTGAGATGAAATATGAATGGTCCAGTCATAGCTAATAAATAATAGGTCTAGTGAGACCTTACTTGTACAATATATCTTCAAACCATATATATCTTTTCGTTCTAATATTGATATTTTTAGCTTTGACTCTATCCTGTGACAATACCCTTTTTGTTAGGTATTATCATATGTCATACCGCTCATCAATCCCTTCTTTGATGACCATTACTTCGGATTTTTTGCCACCATCTATGGTTTTGTTGTGAAGTGTAATCATTAACTTGTCTTGGAAAACTATCCAGGATCCCGAGTTTAGCCACGTAAAAAAGGTAAGCGTGCTCTGTCATTTTTTATATCATTCGAGTGACTTTTTTAAATAAGGAGCTTGATGGAAGATTCTTTCAAAATACTAGATGAGTTTATTCTGCTTCACATCTGTTGGCCCAATGCATGGTTGAACACAAGCTATGAATCTGGGAAGAGATTTACCATATGAACTCCACATATGTAAAAATTATTAGTCTTGCAATAACTACTTCATACTCGATCTCAGAGACAAAAAAATCAAAATTAGTGGCGGGTTAATTTGGGTTTTTTTTCCAAAAATAATGGTATTGTTTAAAAATATAATAAAAAGTTTAAAATCGCTTGAGACTTTATGGCAGTGTGTAGTTTGACCCGAATATGATAGTCTTCTAATTCTACTAACTTTATGGTTAGTCTACTATAGATATTATGATTAGGTAATATATTTTTGAGGGGAATCATGTTAGGAAAATAACTGCATGAGCTTGAAGATGAAGCATTTTCATCATGCATTCAACATACCATAACAAAAGAAGTTTTATAAATAGTAGTATATATAGTGGTTTAGTATGTGAAATGGTTCAGAAGAAGTTCGACAACTTCTCGGTTTTACTTTTTATTATGTGTATAATTCCTTCTAATGTAACTTTGTTTGTTACGTCTAGTTGTCCATTTTTTTCAGAGGGGGAAAAGTGAAGATAAACCTTTTTTATATGTAGGGTTCATAAGAAGAGCATTGTACGTGTATTTTGGATCTGTAAATCGTTATCGAAGATGAACAAATGTAAACAATACATGCAAAAAATATTTATTTTCAGAAAACTCATAACTTTATTTACCTAGATTTTGGCTCCGTGATCTCTTTCAACCCACTTGGAAAAAAATATGGTGCCGCCAAGAGCTACTATTAGCCTTATTGAAGGGCCTTATTATGTCTAACCATCATATATCAAATCAGTTAGCCTCTAAGATTATATCAAAATGGATATTTGAGATCTGGATAGAGTTGAACAAGCATTGGCATATGCACAATGTTTGACTAAGGTTTTTTCATATTCCAAGATGGTGGTTTAGACGTATTTTTCCAAGAGGACTTATCTATACAATATAATGTAGCCATATTAAGCGCTGTCTTCTCATTCTTGAAGCTCTTCTGAGATGAAATATGAATGGTCCAGTCATAGCTAATAAATAATAGGTCTAGTGAGACCTTACTTGTACAATATATCTTCAAACCATATATATCTTTTCGTTCTAATATTGATATTTTTAGCTTTGACTCTATCCTGTGACAATACCCTTTTTGTTAGGTATTATCATATGTCATACCGCTCATCAATCCCTTCTTTGATGACCATTACTTCGGATTTTTTGCCACCATCTATGGTTTTGTTGTGAAGTGTAATCATTAACTTGTCTTGGAAAACTATCCAGGATCCCGAGTTTAGCCACGTAAAAAAGGTAAGCGTGCTCTGTCATTTTTTATATCATTCGAGTGACTTTTTTAAACAAGGAGCTTGATGGAAGATTCTTTCAAAATACTAGATGAGTTTATTCTGCTTCACATCTGTTGGCCCAATGCATGGTTGAACACAAGCTATGAATCTGGGAAGAGATTTACCATATGAACTCCACATATGTAAAAATTATTAGTCTTGCAATAACTACTTCATACTCGATCTCAGAGACAAAAAAAATCAAAATTAGTGGCGGGTTAATTTGGGTTTTTTTTCCAAAAATAATGGTATTGTTTAAAAATATAATAAAAAGTTTAAAATCGCTTGAGACTTTATGGCAGTGTGTAGTTTGACCCGAATATGATAGTCTTCTAATTCTACTAACTTTATGGTTAGTCTACTATAGATATTATGATTAGGTAATATATTTTTGAGGGGAATCATGTTAGGAAAATAACTGCATGAGCTTGAAGATGAAGCATTTTCATAACTGCTACCATTAAAGCTAAGGTTAGATCATATAACTGTAAATATTGTATCTCAAAAATTACATATGACTTTTTAAGATAGTATATGATTACGGGGATATACCCTTATTCACTAACTAGTATTGTGTTATCCGTATAATCAGACACGTCGAAATACAAAACAAGAACTCACCCGACTTTGATTTGTTGAGACCTCTTATGAGGTTAAAATTCCTTTATTTTATTAAATGTTACATCACAATCAAGAGTCTATTAAAGAGGAAAAACCACTTAAATATCTTGACGAAGGGAAATCACTTGTTTAATGAACAAAAAGTAAAACGGTTGATGGTGGAGAGATATCCTGCAAAGATTTAAACCTCGTGATAATGTAGGGAGGTTCCATGACAGTTATCTTGGGAAATTATGTGGAGTCTATCTATATATTATTTTAAATCACAATGTATCATAGTAACTTCATAAAATTAACTTTGAAGGTTCATATCTCGAGTCTCTATTTCAAATTCATTATTTAAAATTCAGATTTTTTTTGCAAGATCTACTATATGATATGCATCATGATCTACATCACGATCTACTATACCTAGTCAATATATATATTATTTAAATGATATATCATTATCATTTACTTTATCTTAGCTGATTAAAAAATGTCTTATTGACTAGCTTCTTGTAAATGGCCCATACATTCTTAAACTCAGAGGGTATAACCTTGTTACAATTGCCTCACTTTGTGATTAAAGTCGTGCTCCCTTAGTATTTCATGTGTATCAGTATCTTGTTAAAACATGGGTATTCATCCATGAATAAGTCACATGTTTTCTCAAAGTGACATCCACTAATTGGTTAATACGTTGAGAAAAATGAAACGGGTACTTCAGACATGCCTTATTAAGGTCTATGTAGTCCTTGCACACCCTCAACTTGTCATTTTACTTTTTACCAAATCAGAGTATAATGCTTCTTATATGGGGCATACCTGGCTGAGCCGATCTATTTTTTGTTACGATCGCCTTAACCGTTTTTTAGAAAATGGTATTCTATTCTATTTTTATTGGCTAAAAGTTGTTTTATATTATCAATTTACTATGCATCACTTCGATAGTCACGCCAATAAGTTCTAATGAGATCCAAGCTAAGATAAACATAAAATCTAACAAATTGTGTTCCACTGATACAGCGGAAGTTATCTACTTCCACAATGATACTTTCTACTTTATCATTTGACTTGAACAAGTGGAAAGCCTCTCATAAATCATTGATATCATCGATGATGACCAAGGCCTCTCGTGGTTTCTACTTCTTGAGTGCCAAAGATGAAGAGTAGTATTCTCTGGCGATCATTCGATCTCTTCTGATCACGTTAACCCGACTGCTAATGATAGAGAGGAATTAATGTATGATTGACATTATTGTGCGCATCCGGGAAATCCAAGATCTATTAAAGATCACATTATATGATAAATAGATTATCTAACACAACAAACAACTATTTCACCTGTATCTGGTGCTTTTTGCTGGTCATAACCACCTCCAGCTTCAACTCATCCATAATTGGGGTGTATGTCTTAGATCTAGTTAAGACCCTATTCGATGGTACTAATACAGTTACGATGCACCTCTTCTTATATGTGTTTTAAACCTCGATTCCAACAATCCCATAAATAGTGGTAAGTACGTCCTTATACAATATCTCAAATCTTCAAAGTTTATTATCAAAGCTTATAATTGGTTAAAGGTTTATAAACAAAGTGTGTCGATGCCTTCCTTTGGTGTTGAAGCTCAAGATCTAATGCATGCCTTTTCCTAGAGATTGAGCAATACTAAATAGGTGTCATCCCTACTATTGTAAACATAATTCGTCAGTTCAGATCATAGTCGATTTACTATTCGAACCTTTCAAAGACCGCAAGTGCTCCAAAGGTACTGAAAGGTTCGACGATGATTGCAACCTAAAGAGGTTCAAATCTTGTTGATTGTTGAGGTTCAACCACTATAGTTTTTCTTATACAGTAAGTTTTTGTATTTCGTTCTTTAATGTTCGACAATCTTGAGTGCCTTCTATTATTATAATATTTATAGTTTATACTATGTTCACATTATGGAGGATCACATCCTCTAAATCCATTCAATGATATCAAATCTTAATCGTGTCAAAGACCGTCTCAACATTTTTTGTTAATTTTGTGAAATAGTTGTCTATATAATTGGTAGTGCCAAGCTACGAGATGGAACAGACGACGGAAAATACAGAGAAAGAATGACGAAAAACAGAAAGATAGATAGCTCTAACCCTAGGTCAGAGTAAAAGAGACTTCAGAGAAAATCAAATTCTATTCAAAAAAGTATGTGACAAAACTAGGGTTTGAGAGTCTTTTATAAAAGTGTTCGAAATCCTAGCCCAAAACCATAGATTCTTCCTTATGCAATAAAATAAAGCCCAGTCCAATTTCAAAGCGAGCTGGTTAAGTATTTCAATAAAATCCAACAAAAATAGGAAAATGCAAAAAATTCATAAAAATAGGAAAAAGATGGCTTAAATAGTAGAATCTTGGGGCTGAACTTCTGGACTTTGCCATGTGATACTTCTAAAATTCGTTGGACTTTTGAATGCGTTGGATTTGAGTGATTGCAGCCATGGCCTGTGAAACTACATCGATAATTTAATATAAATATCAATAAAATATGCAAAATAAATTATATACATTTGAGACGAATCAATTGTAAGATATTTATAATTTGTTAATTATACTGATAATTGTAAATTTGAAATTACATTCTAATAAATAAAAAATCTACTATATAATAAGGACGAATTCTCTTTGTACATTAAATGTTTATTTAGATTCTCTCTTATCTCAAAGTTTAAAGCTCTCTGTAGAAAACTTCATCTTCTAAATAAAAAGGTTTATATAAATCCCAACTTCTTTCTTCTGATTAGACTAAAATATAACAATGGATCTCGACGAGTGGGAGCTTCTCTCAAGCGATGGCTTCGACGACGACGGAGATAGAAAACTCTACCCCGTTAAACGAAATTCCGATCCAAAAAGCCTTTTCAACATGGATTACTTCATCTGTCCGTCACAGATTCCTCTCGGAATCAACGTTCCATGTTTATCTCCGAGGAAAATTAGGGTTCTCGGTGACGAACTCGTCCAGATTCCGATCCTGACCGAACCGGAAGAAACCGTCGCTGATATACCTCTACATACGACGATCTCACCGTCTGAGAAGAAGATCCAAGTTCAGGAATCGGATCAAGAGGCGGTTACTCAAGTTTTCTTCAAGAAAATGAATGAAAACGAATTTGTCGACATGAAAATGGATTCACCTAGGTCTTGTAGTAGTAAAGGAAGCGTTATACCTCAAATCGATGCCGGCTGTTTCGATTTCGACGAAAAAAGCGAAATCGGAAGTATCGATTCGCCGATGAAGACAGCTGAGGAGAAAGATGTGTGTGATTGGGAGGAGAATCATGGAGGATTGAAAATGAATCTATGGAAACTTAGCTTGAGTGGAATAGGTGCTATCTGTTCCTTTGGCGTAGCTGCTGCTACTATCTGTATCATCGTTTTGGGAAGCAATCAGAAGAACAAACAGCAAGAACAACAATTCAGGTTCCAGTTCTACACCGGTGACAACAAGGTTAGACAATTCTTCCCAATTTTACAGAGTACTGAATTTGATTCTATCTTTCAATCGATTATAGTTCATCATCTGCATCCAATTTCACTTCATAGTAAGCTTAGATTCTAGATTTCGAGTGATGACGATTCATCACCAGCTATCAATGGCTTCTTTTTTTATCCGTTTCTAGAATTGTTTTGGATAAAGCTTGTTAGAATATAGAAAAGTTCAATTGCGTGATCATAGTACTTACCTACATGATCTATCAAGAAATATTTTATTCACGAACTAACGTAATTGGGTTATGTTAGTATTAAAATAGGAAAAAGTCTTTAATGGATAGAATTGTTTAAACTTTAATCAGACAAGTCTTCATCCCAAGTTGGAATAGCTTTTAACTAATCATTTTGATGCATCATACTACAAGGCAAACTCAGAAAGTTCCCTGATCTAGACTTGTTAAAAAACTATTAGAATATCAAGGGCTCTGAATCACCGTTAGTCCCTTCATTGTCCGGGTTTCATAATAGTAGTCCCCGAAGTTTTTCCAAACGGTGTCGTACCCACCGCACCTAAAGACTAAAATTGCAAAATTTGTCGTACCGTCTTGCTAGAATATGATAGAAAAGTCTCGTATTGTTTAAAAGTGAGATCGTTGCTGTATAAGTATGGATGTATCCCCTCTAATTTGAGGTCATTTGGAAGTGGACCAAAAGAAAACCTATACAGGTTTTCGGAGCCAAAACGCACAATACCATACTAGTATGGAGACTAGGATGACCTCGACTTATATATATAGAGGCCGAATATGTCTGACCTTATATTCCCACATGTCTTCACACCCGTGTAATGGTAGTATTAACCGAACTTGAGTATTCTTTTGAGTTATTGTGGAAACTAATGAAGGCGGAGTTTGACGGTTGATCTTATTCAACATTAGATTTTTTTCTATAAAGCCTCAAACATGAGACTTGTCCAATAATAGAGAGTTTGATAATACAGAGAATAAAGCAAGTGGTTGAGCAAGCAAGCAAACTAAATGAAGCAATATCAGCAGCTAGAGGGGTCCCCATGAGCAGGGCTCACATTACTTGTGGTGGCTACTATAACTCCATCTAAACTATTCCTCCCTCTATTTTGGAACAGCATTAAGTGGGGGGTGGGGGTGGCTCTGCTTGGATCTACTACTTTAATGCAGTCATAGTCATCTATAATGTTATCTTTCACTATAGAATGTGTTTGAGCTTTGTAGATTGTAAATCTTGTTTGTTATCTAATGTTTCATAGTTTGTTCATGTAATATTATGATGGTCACTCTGTACTTTTTTACCTCTTTTAGCTTTGTAATATATTTGTTACACTTATCTGTGTATGTTTATATAATAGTTAATTTGTTTTGCTTTTCGTTTTTTATAAAATATTTTATGCATGATGATACGAATGTATCTATGTTAATTTACTTTTTGTATATGAACTGTATGTATACATGAGATAGTTTGGCATCGTTCCCTATTTAACTAGTAGGTGGAGTTAGCATTTTTAAATTTTTCAATATTTACAAAATAGTTATGCATAATTTGTTTTTAAAAGCTTTTAGAACTCTATTAATCTATGTTTTATACTCCATAAAATTGTATAACACAACATCTAGCCAAATCTAATATTTTATTTTTTAAAACTTACTAAAATCATATATAACCTAAATTCATCACAACTTTTTTTTAGGTTCTAAAATTTAAAAATTCTGGCCTAACTGAAAAACTTGTTTTTATACGCACAAACATGCATCGAGAAACTATACATCCTTTTATCTTTATGTGTTTTCAAAAATGTAATTTAAGAAATGTTCCATTCTCAAAAAGTAAAGTGCACGGTTAAAATGACTCTTTTTTTTATAGTGAGACCCCAAATCTTGAATTTTTTTTGAAACGTGAAATTACCAAAATACTCCCACATATAAAAACCATATTTTTTTCCAACTACCCATTCTCTTTTTTTCCTCCTCTCTTTCCTACCACTTCTCTCCCCAAAATTCCAAACAAAAACACAAAATTTAAAAATTTCAAACTCCCATCCAAACATTTAATAAACCTTAATTATTAAAAGTTAAAACCCAATTACTCCAATCATGGATTTAAGCGACTATAATGACGATTGGAGCTGCAACGTTGATGATTTCCTTTCGGAGGAGGAGGAGCCGCTTACTGACCACATGGATAGTGTAGCTGAGGTAAAAATTAAGTTTTTTTATGCACAAAACAAATTTTCGCATTTTCGTGCATTGAAATGTACACTTCCACGCAAGAACACGCGTGAAAGATGACACATCTTCGCATGAACACGCGAAGATTGTGCCAAATCTTCGCACAATCATGCGAAGATTTGCCAACATCTTCGCGGGTTCATGCTTAGATTTGGCAAAATCTCCGCATTAACATGCTTAGATTTGGAAAAATCTCCGCATTAACATGCGAAGATTTACCAAAATCTTCGCACGATCATGCAAAGATTTGGCACAAACTTGGCATGACTTTGCGAGGATTTGGCAAAATCTACGCATTTTAATGCGAAGATGTGACTTGTCTAGGTTTTATATGCCCTTTTTGGTTGAATATTGGGTTTGTCTTTATTATTTGAATTGTAAATACATGTTTGTGTTTGTGTAGGAACCGACGGAAGAACCATGTAACATGGCGGATTATAGTCAAATATTCACGACGGATAATGTCTACACCAAGGCGGAATTGATCGAATGGGTTGATAAAGAGAGCAAGAGTATATGATTTGTTGTCGTGGTAGATAAAGATGACGATGGTTGGTAAAAACGGTAAAATATCGCGGTTATATTTCAAGTGCGAGAGGCACAGTTTTTACAAGCCGAGGCCGAAACCGGGGATTGTGAAGAAACGACGAGATTGTTCATCCAAAAAATGCGGATGTCCGTTCATGCTTAGGGGCAATCCGGTGTTAGAAGCACCCGACTATTAGAAATTGGTAGTTATAAATGGAAAACACAACCACCAACTCTTCTTGCATTTGGATGGTCATTCACGGGCCGCGAGGTTAAAAGCGGAAGAGGAGGAGTATGTTCGTAAACTCACAACAATCGGTTCTCGGCCAAAAGATATATACCGTGGATTGAAGTTAAGAGATATGGAAAATGTATCTAGTATGCGTACCATCTACAACATGCGGCACAAGCACCAATTGGTTGATAAAGCGGGAAAATCCCAAATGCAATACTTGTTCGTTAAGTTAAAGGAGCACGAGTACTATGTTTGGGAGCGCACAAACAAGAAACTGACGAAATCCTAGAATTGTTTTTCGCACATCCCACGAGCATCGATTTGTTGTGCACTTTTCCTCAAGTGCTTATAATGGATAGCACGTACAAGACTACAAGGTATAAATTGCCTTTGCTAGAAATAGTTGGCCAAACTTCGACGAAAAAGACCTTTTGTATAGCTTTTGTTTTTATGAGTTCGGAGAAAGAAGAGAACTACACGTGGGAAATGAGCGTTCTAAGGAGAGTGATGGTGAACAACATGTGCGCATTACCAAATATTATCGTCACGGATAGGGAGTTGGCTTCAATGAACGCTATCGATTATGTATTTCTGGATGCAACTCATATGTTATGCACTTGGCATATAAATAGGAACATTAGCTCATACTCTAAGAAAGTTTTTCCCAAAGCGGACATGGGGGAGGAGTTCTTAGAATTTTATGTCGCGGTTCAACATTCGGCGACGATCGAAGAGTATAACAAAAACCTCGCCGACTTATACCAAGCCTACGCATATTGTCCTAAGGTTCTCGAGTACTTGATGAAACAATGGATAGACCCTTACGGACACAAATTCCTTAATGTCTACACTAACAAGATTAAACATTTGGGCAACCACACTAGCAACCGGTGAGTTATATTATCATATATATATACATTACTATATTTAATTAGTTGTTAGACTTGTAACAAATTTAAGTTTATGGTTTAGGGCGGAGAGTGCTCACTCTAGTCTAAAACGGGCAATCGACACAAGCTTATGCACGTTTGAGAAATTTTGGGATAAAGTTCATATGTTGCTTCGCATTCAACACTCTACCATCTTCGAAACGTTCGAACGAAGTTTGTTTCGTCCTAGACAAGCATCTAGGAGAGCTATCTTTCGCGACATCAAAGGTAAACTTTCATGTACGGCCATTCAAATAATAGAGGAAACTATTAGAAATGCCAGGGATTTGTGGTTCACTCCCACAAAGTGTGGTTGTGTAATTAGGACAACACACAATTTTCCTTGTGTGTGTGAGTGTGCTATGATCACGAAAGAAGGTAGGTCGATTCAAAAGAGTGAATGTGATGTTTATTGGAGTACTTTAGCGATCAAGCCTAGGGAAAACGTTGGTACCGAAGATGAGCTTACAAGAAAGCTATCATTAATTGATAGTACCATACGCGGTTACGGTCCACAAGTGCAAGATCACATAATAAATAGGATGATGCAAATCCTAGATCCCGCTAGAAGCCATGTTTTGGAACCTAAGGAACCGGTTGTCACGAAAGGTCGGAAAAAAGTCGGTCCCGACAAGTCAACTAAGCGGAACCCATGCGAGTGGGAATACGATAGTTTAGGCGCTAGTACTCCCGGCATGATAGGTAGCACGGCCGCGTTGGCGGTTAAGGCATTTTTAGTACGCAAATCCAAGTCCAAAGCTAAAGCGCCACCGAAAAAGGAGAAAGCGACTCGATCTAGAAAATCGAATAAAGAAAAAAGATTGAGCGCCTACGAGAGTTGTTTTCCCGAGTACTTGCACAACTACATAAGTAGCGTTGAAGACGTTGCTCCGGACGGTAATTGTGGATTTAGGGCAGTAACTTTGACGATTAAAGACAATGCGGACGCATGGAAGGCAGTGAGAAGGGATTTGATGTATGAACTTTCAAGTCAACGTGATCTTTGGGAAAGGGTTTTTGATGGTGCACAACGTGTTGACAATCTATTGCGGAGATTGGATTGTTTCAAAATGTACGAGAGCGGAACTAGGCACTGGATGACATTACCCAACTTTAGGTTGGTGATAGCCACCCGGTATCAATGTATAGTATACCATGTCTCTCTCCAACTATCAGACACGTATCTTCCTTTGCGTGGTGTGCCTCCAAGATCATGTCCTATTGTCGAAGTTGGAATTGGTTTCGTACACGGTAATCATTTTGTGAAAGTAAGTAAACTAGTACATTCTTGATACTTAGTTTTCATGTTATCAAAAAATCCGCTACGTATTTAATGTTTCTATATAATTGAAATTTTCAGATTGTATTAGACGGATCGTTGCCGGATATATACCCAAACTGGTTTGCCTTCTGCACTTCCGATAAAGTTACAAATTGGGCCATACCAATAGGCGAACGTCTCAACAAGTATCACCAAATTAAACCAGCACAACCTCTAACATTACACGATGGGGATGATAAGTTCTACGATTTGACCGGGGATGCATAATGCGATGTTGTATTTTTATTATTTTGTGTTACTTGTTTTCTTTTTTAATCCTTTCGAAACACATTTCGCTACCTCCGACTATTATTGTTTTGGTTGATATTAATTACGACTTTTATTTATTTTTGATGTGTATTGTGTTTTATCTGAAGTACGTTTTGAAGATGTGCAAAATTGTTTATGTTTTATAAATGAACGTTTTTTTTTCGAAACAGAACCTTTTTTGGCACTCGAAAACGTGTGCATGTACGTATCCACGCATATGCGTGCGTGTACTTGTACATGCACACGTTTTCTAATGCCGAAAAAGGTTCTGTTTCGAAAAAAAAGGGTTTTAGGTTAGTTATGAATTTTTTTTGGCGCATTTATAGTTGCCAATGGTCCTAAAACATAGTTTTAACAACATTTGAGGTCGAAAATCCGAAAAAAAATGGCCTTCAACCAAAATTCATGGCAAATGGGTACCTATTAAGGCATTTATTTGAGAATTTTTTTTTGGACTTCTACACAAACTCAAGCCGTAAGAGTAACCAATCAAAAACTAAAACAACAAATACGAGCATTGGTTTAAACAAAAAAACAACAAGCTCAACATTAACTTATACAAAAAAAAACATAAAATCGAGAAATCATATACTGCCAAACATATACTGCCAAAAAATCAACGCGGGAGATGTATTAGAGGTCTCGTTATAGCGAGACACCTAATAATAAAAGTTAGGCTATAATGAGACCCCTACTATTGCCCGCCCACCAAAATTGAGTCGTTCCCTATAAAATATGACATAAAATCAAGAAATCATAATACACTTGCCAAACATTTAGCATTCAACATAAATATAAAACCCGTTAACGTTTACATATGGAGTTTACGGCGGACGAAGACTACCACATGCTTCAAGCTGTGAAGATTGTCCGCCAGATACTGGGGGAAGATACCAGCGACCAGTTTTTCGAGCGTGTCCTATGTACGATGTACATAGGCTACGGCCGTTTGGGTACAAGAGGTATCGTTGTGCGTACTCGCGAGCAGATCAAACGCAGATATATTTTTTGCCAGCCAATACACATTTGTGCTTCTTGCCATCGTTAATTAAGCAAGAAGCAGCTACCGTCTGGAACCTAAGCTCGATAGACTACATCACGAGGGATATGGTAGCATTTCTGGAGGATAAGATTATTGCAAGGGGGGAGTTGATGATGTTGAATACAAACTTCGATACAAATAAGCCTTTCACTGATGTTATTTCAAGTTTTTATTTTTGTATCGGTTGTTATTTGAACTTGTGATTTTTCTTTCCAGTTTTTGTTTGAAATTTTTATTTCGTCAGTTGTTGTTATTTGAAGTTGTGACTGAATGAATGTAAACTTTGGATGTTTTATGTTTGGATGTTCATCTTAAAAACAACAACAGCTAAAACTTCAAAATATGTCGATTGCATAAAAATATTACAATTTAATCAAAAGCATTGCATAATTAGAAATACAAAAGCAAATAACTGAAAACAAATGATAGATAAGCTAACCATGAGTTAGCATTTCACACTTAGTTTTATGGAGTCGGGTAGTTCATTCCATACTTAAAGCTTTTCTCAAATGAATATTCGTCTTCATCACTACTTCCGTCGGGAGTTGAGTAAGTTTCGACGGCGCTGGCTATTGCGTCGGCTATTTCTTGCTCCATTTGCTGCATCACATGTGACACCATCTCCTGCGTAATTGTACCTTGGGATCCCATGTTGAATACTTTTCGGACGTTGGTTTGGACTTCGTAAGCCAGTGACTCAATCTGTATAGTCACTGTTTTAAGATAAGCTAGCCTATCAAACACTTCTTCGCGTCCGCGTGGTCGGGGCATTAAGCATCCCGGACACGATGCCTCCCTACCGTGGTTGATGAACATTCTGCACAAAACCGCATCGATGAAACCAGGAATCTCCTCTTGCATCGTACCTCTGACGAAGTCAAATGCGTCTAGGAGGTTTGCATCTTCGTGCATGTTCCACCCTGAATCATCCATTGTTGTAACTTAAGATGTTTTGTTTTATAGTCAGATTCTAGTATTTATAGACTCGAAGTCGGTGTGCCAATTCTTAAATAATTCGCGGGAAACAGGGTTTTTCTTCCCGCGTAAAATAATTAGCGGGAAACATGGTTTTTCTTCCCGCTCGACAATGCCGCCATGTTAGTTGATCTGTTAAATCATAATAAATGGCATTAAAAACAAAATCTATTAAAATAATATTATTAAAATAATTAAATTTCAAAAAATAATATTATGTATTTTGAGGAAGGCTAAGCATCCAGTTATAGGCTCGTGGATGTTTGGGCGGGAAAGTTGTAAAGGCGGGTGTGTTTGGCGGCAATTTTTGCAGGTGTCTCGTTATAGCGAGACATCTAATAATGGAAGTTACGCTATAATGAGACCCCTATTATTGCACTGCTACATTTGAGTACTTTTTTAAATATTAGGTGTCGCACAATCATTCGTCAACATGTGATTGAATGAACATAAACATTAGGATGTTTTATGTTTGGATGTTCATCTTAAAAACAATAACAACTAAAACTCCTGAATCATCCATTGTTATAACTTAAAATGTAAAGTTTCATACTAAGATTCTAGTATTTATAGACTCGAAGTTGGTGTGCCAATTCTAAAATAATTAGCGGGAAACAGGGTTGTTCTTCCCGCGTAAATTTTTTTGAGACGAGAAACATTTGGTCCATTTGTTTTTTCCTGCCGGGGTGGTTAAGGGTCTATTTTGTTATTCAAAATACATAAATACAATATTATAATATCAAACGCAAAAGAAAAAGTATCTGAAACAGAAAATGATACATTGGACACATAAAAATGGGAACAAAATAAAATGGGCAGTCAAATAAGAAACACTACTACATGGTAAAGATAAAATACAACAAGCTCAAACATTAACTTAAACAAACAGTACAGAAACTCCAAGATGCAAACAATTAAAAACATAACGTAATGCCCATTAGTCGAAGTCATATCCCAAGTTATCGTCAGAGTCAGTCCCCTCTTCCCTTTCAGTAATCCTATTCTGAATATACAATACCATATCCCTAGTGATGTAGTCTACCACCGTCATGTTCCATACGGCGGCTGCTTCTTGCTTAATTTTAAATGGTAGAAACAACAAACGATCCATTTGTTTGCAAAAAATATACCTTTGCTTGATTTGTTCACGGTTACGCACAACAAAACCTTCCGTTCCTAAACGGCGGTAGGTATAGTACATATTACACAAGACTAGCTCGAAAAACGCATCGCTACTATTTTCACCTAACTCACACATGGAAAGTTTCACTGCCTCAAGAAAATGGTAGTCTTCATGAAGGGTAAACTCCATTATTGCACTGTTTATGTTTGAGGAGTGCCAAGCATCCACTTATAGGCTCGTGGATGTTTGGGCGGGAAGTGCATTAAACGCGGGTGTTTTTTGCGGCAATTTTTTTAGGTGTCTCGTTATAGCGAGACACCTGATAATGGAAGTTACGCTATAATGAGACCCCTATTATTGCACTACAACATTTGTGTACTTTTGTAAATATTAGGTGTCGCACAATCATTCGTCAACATGGATTACGTTATCCTTATCTTACAAGCGTTTATAATTGATACAAAAAATGGTACAAAAAGACGTTTTATAGGCAATAACAATTATAGCAAATATATCAATTGCAAAAAATGTGTCCATGAACTGAGTTGGAAGATCAATATCTGATGATGACATCAGCTGAAGTTGGTAACCTTAATATGATAGAAATGGGTAATAAGTACTGGTGGGCATTGCTATGCAAGATGTACTACCTATATGGAAGGGATGGTGTTCAGCCGCCAAGAATTTCTAGGCGTGTTGATGAGGTGAAAGCTAGGTGGTCCAGCATAGTCACATTCCGTCAACATCCAGTTTCTGGCCTCACCGAATTGGAACGTCGTGTTGCGTGTAACCGGTTCAACTGTCAAGTCACAGATTTTTAACAGAGGACCAGCTGGATTCGGTCCGCGCTGACATTATTGACACCAGCTTAGAGGAAATGCGTGACTAACAAAAATGCGAAAGATCTATGGAGTTTATGTTTTATAATGGGTTTTACGTTATGTTTGATTTTTTCGTTTGTGTTTATGTTTAAGTGTCTGATTCGGTTTATGTTTGAGTTTGTGTTGTTATTCGTGTTTACAAAAATGTTCGGGTTTATGTTTGAGTTTATGTTGAATTTGTTTTGCATTCTGATGCTTATTTTAAAGTTGGAGTTTGAACAAACATTTGAAAGTTATATCACTAAAATGTAACAAAATAACATAACACATAATTAAACAACGACCCAATACCATATCATAAAAATTAAACCGGTCAAAATTAAACAACACAAAAAGTCTTAACTGTCAACACAAAAGACAAAAATGATAATCAATCTCTGTACTCGTTAGCAAGACGGTAGACATCCTCCAAAGGCTCCCGAAGGTCCTCCAAACTAATGCTGGGGTGGCTACGGTCGTACGCCTGCAAATCCAGTATGTGCGAAGTCAGCTCGTGCAGTCTGGTGGCATGTGTGTGTGGTGAAGGGTTCACCCCTAACTCTGCATCATCTTGGTGAGCCTCTGGATCAGATATGATGTACCACAAGTTCTTCGTAATCCATGAAGAGTAGATCAAAGTGGTACCATCCTCCTGACCAGGAATAAACTCTGCACCCTTCAAACTCGGGTGAATACAGTGTGACTCCTAGTTGTCCCAAGTGAATGCATCCCAGAGGTAGAGGGTGTTCGTACGACGAACCCTAATAAAAGTGGTAAGAATAGGACGCGGTGAACCAGGAACCTGTATTTTAAAAAAAAATTCTAAATTATGTAGCACACATACGCAATACAAACAATATTAATAGTTCGAGTAACAAAATATTACCTGCTGGATGCGACCCAACTGTCTAGCCACTCATAGCGGATAGTACGCCTCGACAACGTCGAGTTTGTGTTTATGTTTAAGTGTCTGATTCGGTTTATGTTTGAGTTTGTGTTGTTATTCGTGTTTACAAAAATATTCGGGTTTATGTTTGAGTTTATGTTGCATTTGTTTTGCATTCTAATGCTTATTTAAAAGTTGGAGTTTGAACAAACATTTGAAAGTTATATCACTAAAATGTAACAAAATAACATAACACATAATTAAACAACGACCCAATACCATATCATAAAAATTAAACCGGTCAAAAGTAAACAACACATAAAAAGTCTTTAAGTGTCAACACAAAAGACATAAATGATAATCAATCTCTCTACTCGTTAGCAAGACGGTAGACATCCTCTAAAGGCTCCCGAAGGTCCTCCAAACTAATGCCGGGGTGGCTACGGTCGTACGCCTGCAAATCCAGTATGTGTGAAGTCATCTCGTGCAATCTAGTGGCATGTGTGTGTGGTGAAGGGTTCACCCCTAACTCTGCATCATCTTGGTGAGCCTCTGGATCAGATATGATGTACCACAAGTTCTTCGTAATCCATGAAGAGTAGATCAAAGTGGTACCATCCTCTTGACCAGGAATAAACTCTGCACCCTTCAAACTCGGGTGAATACAGTGTGACTCCCAGTTGTCCCAAGTGAATGCATCCCAGAGGTAGAGGGTGTTCGTACGACGAACCCTACTAGAAGTGGTAAGAATAGGACGCGGTGAACCATGAACCTGTATTTTTAAAAAAAATTCTAAATTATGTAGCACACATGCGCAATACAAACAATATTAATAGTTCGAGTAACAAAATATTACCTGCTGGATGCGACCCAACTGTCTAGCCACCCGTAGCGGATAGTACGCCTCAAAAATGTCTGACGACTTCAGCGTCGCATCTATCCAAGCTATATTAGAGTGACCTCGAGCATCCCGCATGGTCGTATACGGCATGAATGATACCTGCAAAATATTAACAAACCATTTATCATTAGCAATTTATATTATATATACGATAATTGAAATGAAACTGATTATAACTTACATCGTGCTCGGTGAAGGTAGCTAGGTGATCTCGAACGCCGTCTCGAGCCTCTTGGCTTTGTCGAAACTTTGAAGGCGCATGCCGGCATAATGTGATGTGCGATACTATACCTCGGGTACTGATGAACTGAAAACGACTGGAAATGGTCGTAAATCCACGTCTCCAACAAGCCCAAAAATCCAGAAATACCCGAAGTAACGTGAAGGCAACCTCTGCCTAGCTGCTAGTAGAGCTGCGCGAGTATCATCTGTCCCCAGTTATACCTCCCTGAGCTGCTGTAATCGTCAATGAACTGTAGGTAGTCGAGGCTAATTTTGTTGCCCGACTTGTTGGACAATATGGTACAGCCAAAGAAGTGCAACAAGTAACCAGTGGTAGCTCGGTGAACATCTGCATCAGTAATATCATCTTCGTAATACTGATGAGTGCATAATCTCCTCTTCAGCCATGCAAGGCGAACATGCCTCTTACCACCACCTTTGTTCTCCCCAATCTCCGCCTCAAGCTCTTTTAGCGCTGCACCCAAGTAAGCGAGCGTATGCAGCAATACGCTCATCAGCAGTAGGGTACTCGTAGATCTCACAGTGGACACCCACAACTGAGAGCCCTGTGATCATATGGACATCATCTAGGGTGACGGTCATCTCCCCGAAAGAGAAATGGAACGTGTTCGTCTCAAGATGCCATCTCTCCAAAAATGCCTCAATCAGGTGGACATTTGTAGACCACTTACCCAAGGTGTCAACGATGGGCTCGGAACATGTGGCCATAACGTGCTCACGTACCCGTGTCTAGTGGACTTTTAAGTCCCAACCACGATGAGTATGGTACATGGCGTAACAACGCAACTGTACCCGAGGCTGCATAAAAATATACAATATATATAAACATATATGTAATCTAACATTTAAGATAAACCAATAACCAACATGTTCAATATATATGTAGTATAACAACTAAGATAAACTAATAACCAATAACCAGATAAATCACAGGTATAACATATAACATACACCTATAACGAATAAATCGAATAATAAATAAAACATATAAGATAAACCAATAATGAACAAATATAATAACATATATTCTAACCTAAACTAGTAAATTTTCTAAGAAATAAAATTTATAACACAAACCAACAACAAATCCAACGCAGTAGACAGTGTTAAAACCAAACGGGTAATCAATCGAATGCAATAGGCAATAAATAAACCTATTACTATAGCACATACCAAATTGCCTCTAACAATAATAACTTTCAAAAGTAAATTAAAACTAAAAAGCTTACATCGCCTTTGAATACGCTATAAGCCTCATGCTATTTGTAGGCATGGAATGTCGAGTAAAGGTCTACCACGTGACGGTTATATCTACGGAACCGCTGGTCATCGTCGACCTGTAAGGTCCCTCTAACACGGCAGCGGACGCTCCGAGACGTCTCACCACGTACAAGCTCCTTCGTCTCATGACCTGAATCTAGGTCTGTATAAGTAGCGGGAGAAGGGGGCGCGGAGGCATCCTACACAAGACAAACAAACTACTTAGATAAATTGAAAAATTAAAAACAATGGAAAAGGGATATAAAATTGTACTATAACACACGGCATACTTCGAACTACACAACAAGCGGAGAAAATGGAACCGATTGGAGAATTCGGCAAATCCACGCATTGTTGATTTGGTAAATCCACGAATCGTGGATTTGGTATTTCCACGCACCGGATGCACGCATGTTCATGCGTGCATCCGGTATTTCCACGCAAGAACGTGCGTGGAAATACACTAGACAGCAGAACCCCCTGCTCGATCAAAACCCACCAAAATCGACCCCAAATCCGAAAGAAAACACATCTAAATGATCCTAATCTACTGATTAAACACATACATGCAGCTATAATTGAACAAAACAACTCCAAATACATAAAAATTCGATTTTTCTACCCGAAACTTAAACTCTACATATCTCTAAAAAAACCATGAAAAATGAAAAAAAATTGCATCAACAAGCAGAGAATGCTTACCTTAACAGCTTCCTGGCGTTGGATTTGAAAAAAAAAATCGCTTAAAAGAACGAGGGTTTTAGGAGGCTAGAAAGAATTATGGTTTGAAAGAAGAGAAAGAGGAACATATTTTGGGTTTTTGGTATTTATATAAATAGCATTTTTGTAAATAATGGAGGTCTCGTTATAGCTAAACCGGATCTCACTATAATCGGTCTCGTTATAAACGTATCTTATTTTAGCCATGCCCCAAAAGTAAATGATATTCTGACAGTATTCGTCACCACCTAGCATATGCTGATATCGATGGACTTATAAGAAACTGGGCTGGGTTAGATGCAATCGGTTTATATGCTTTTTTTATATTTTGTATACAAAATAAATTTTAATAAAAATATGTTTTGATATTTTGTATAATCTAAATATTTTATAATTTTGGTTTATTATTTAAAAATTTCAATAACGGTTAGTGACTTAATAAATATATAGTTTTTGTATTATTTATAATTTCAATAAGAATTCGGTTTTGATTTTGTTTTGATTTTATTTTATTTTGAAAAACACTTACTTCACGGTATATTCCAATTACGTACTATTTATATATAAAAATAAAAATAATAAAAATAATAATTTTAAAAACTAAGTTTAATTTTTTTAATACCGTTGTACGTGATTTTAATTGTTTTTTAGCAATTTTCCTTATAAATACTTATGTATAAGTAGGTACTAAGGCAGCTATCAGTAGTTTGACAAGGTCATGAAGAGATTAAAAGATATTTTATGTAGGGAATGAAGGTGACTGATTCGCATTTGAATGTCTGTCTCGTTGTGCCATCACGTGGAATTGTCTGGAAACGTCAAATATATAAACACTTTTTATTATTATATCTTAATATCAAAAGCATCCCCTACACCAGCAGCTTGTTAAATATACGTGAAATTTTCACATTAGGCTAGATTGTCCATTCTTCCATCATATAGTATATTTGGGTTACTTTCTTTATGTTAAAATTATAATTTCGAAATCACATTTTACTGACTTTTTTATTTTATTTATTTTTTTAAATTTAAATTTAAAAAACTTTAAAGGAGTTTTTTTTATCGAAACAAAGTATTCTATTTTTATATCTCCTATACTAATTGAATTTCTATTTTATTTTTCCATATATTAACGAGAGTATATTAATTGGTCTTTTATATTAATTATAATTTTCTTATTTATTAAGTTTTTTATATTAATGAATTGAAAGTTATTTCAGCATTTGATTAATATGTATAATATGAAACGTCCGATGAAAAATTATGTTTTGGCTTTTTAAATCTATATGTAGAAGATATTGTTATACGACCGACTTTTACCGTATATTTATACGAAAAAATATATTTTCTAATTGAAAGAAAACAGTTTTAGATCTTTTAAGAGATAAACACGAAATATATGTTATAAAATGCATCCGTCAACTTTAAAATAAAATAGGTATAAACATAATATATTAAAAATTATGATCAAGCATTAAATAAAATTAGTTGGTTTTTTATCAACCCACTAATTAATCAATGATTTTGTTAATTGTCCATGTGTCAACCATGAACATCCGATTATTATTTTTACTTGAACACAAAGGACATGATCTGTATCATCCTCCTCGCCTATATTCCGATAGGTAGTCTTGCCACATGTAAATTTCACATTATGGTATGTGATAACAATTTTATAACGCATAAATAATGGATCATCTTCAAAAAAGATCGTTTTTGTTTTGTTTTTTTTTTTCAATTATAGTTTTTTTTTTCCAAATTTTATTTTTTTATTTTTATTTTGATAATAAACAAAAAATAACCAAATATAATGATTTTATTAATAATTAATTAAAAGTAACCGTTAATATCAAATTTATTAATTATATTCAAACATAACTATTAATTTATAATTAAAAATATACTAAATATTTTAGTCTATAATAATAAAAATTTATAGATATTTAATAATTTAACTATTAAACTTAAATAAAAATCCAAAATAAGGATGAGCTAAGAAATATAAACAAATAATTATATGTAAAATCTTAGTGGCACCCCTTGGAGTTATCACCACGTACAAAATAAGATATAAGTTAATATAAAATCCTGGGTCTAGTAGGTTAGAGTGGCTAATCCAGCCTCCAAGGGGTAGTCGAGTTGGTAGAGTAAGATATTCTTATGACCAAAAGGTTATGAGTTCGAGTCCCTCTACATACGCTTTCTCGGCTGAGCTTGTCACCTTGTGTGGTTTACCTTCTGGCGTTGGTTTGCAGGCTATCGCGTCAGACTGAGGGTTTACCCTGTGCGCACTCATTGCACTCTGAGGTAATCCCTCCGTAAAAGAAAAAAAAAAGTGACCAATCCAAATTAGGTAATATTTTAATGGCTTTAAGATTTAGATTGTTCTAAAATATAGCATCTTTTTTTGTGGATTTATTGCTCGTCAAGAATGATAAATAAAATCGATTTAATTTTTTTGATGATTATGTATGTGCTCTCTTGAAGCATATGGGAACGAGAAAGAGCAGCGGGATTAGCTCCCATGATCTGTGTCTCGCCTAAACCATGGTCCCTTCCTACTCATTTAGGTTCCAGATTTTTAAAAATTAAACTTTGTGGTAGATAATCCTTCTGGGTCCGCATAATATCTGACTTACACCATACTGGACTTTTAGTAACTTCGTCTGAGTTACGAATTCTAAGTGTTTTCGCATTTGAACTACTATTGTTAAAAATACGGCCAAAATTATTCCGTGAAGTCTATTTCTATTTTTTAATATTTACAAATTTGTTACTAGACAAAAAACCTAAATAACTTTTGAAACTCTAACTAATTACAAGTCATGCCATTGATCATGAAGTTGCAAACACACTTTCAAACATCCACCATAATCATCTTTTTCAAACTACCTAAAACCTCCAAACTTAACAACCCATTTACCCATGTTTTCAAAAACTTCAAAACCTTCAAAACATGGCCGATAAAGATTCGGAACCACTTCCCATGCAGAGCAATATGAACGCCGATGAGGTATATTGTTTACCCCCTCTTTTTTTGCGAAAATCAAATATTTTGAAAAAAACCCGTTTTTGTGTTCGTCGCTACACATTGGCGTGGTTGTTGGGTCGTACGCCAAAGTAGTGGCGCACGTAATCATCTCCACGCCAAAGGATGACGTGGTGACCCTTTCTTTTGCCACACGTGTGGTGTCCGATAGGTTGATTACGTCGTTGGGTGGCGTGGGGATGATGTCCGGCGCCACACTCATGACGAAACCCCTTTAACTAATCCGGAATGCCGGTTCAATTGGTTTAACTACTTCTTATGTATTTCCATAATGTTACACAATGTGAAATTTCGCTTGTTTCAGACTACGCTCATCATTTCACCACTCACGACGAGTATAGCTTAGACTCGATGGCCGAGTGGGTAAAAAACATGAAAAAATCGTGAGGTTTTTCGATTAACGTAGCGTCTAAGGAGATGGGGAGAAAATAGAGAACACCGAGAATAAATTATCGATGTGAGCGATCCATAATTTTTAAGTCGGCCATTAAAAAGTGTGATCGTAAGCGTAAGGCAACCGAAATTGTCCTTTTCATTTGGTAGGCAATCCGTTAAAAGGTGAAGATAAGTGGGTTCTATATATCATTTCCGGGAGGCACAACCACGAACCGATTATGTTTGTCTGGTGTTTTTACCCGTTGTTTGAGTCGTTGTTTGGGTTGTTGTTTCAATTTATGTTTTAGTTTTCATGTCGTTCTTTTCGCTTTCCTTGAAATTTTGTTTTAATTTTTTTGAGTTTGTTATACTTTTCAATATTTACAAATAGTAAATATAGCAAGTTACAAAAATACAGCACTATAATATCAAAGAACAAGGAAAAAGTATCATACATGAACCGAAACATCAAAATATAAAAAATAGTATCGTACATCAACCATCAACAAGACCACCAAAATATAGAAAATAGTATCATACAATCTGAAGCCTAAAACGTAAAGTCTAAGCTAGTCTCTTGGCAGTAGACAACACATCCTCATATGCCCCAACCAAACGATCAAAATCACGGTCAAACTCACCAACTCCGGGAGCCATCTGTAGACCGTGGGGTGTGACCTGGATCCATAACTTGAAATAAAAACCGCAACAAATGTCATGGTTCGCTCGAAATACCAATTCACACTCACGATTCGTTTTCAGTGAACTGATAGCAAAAACGCGACAAACACACACCAAACGACAAGAATAAACCGGTCCCGGATAATTCCGGTGACCGGTGCGGCCAACACCATCTTGGTGGTGTGGGTGTAAGGATTTACGTCGCCTAAACGCCGTAGACCCATACACACATGCCACACAAATGGAGTTGGTTAGTCTACCTTCGCCATACACGTGGCTTAAGGGATCGTGCCCACGTCATGATAATGGCGTGAGGCCATAGGGCTACGCCAAAGTATGGCGTGGGAACGATCCCTTATGCCACGCTATGGCGCAGCGATAGTGCTTGACGCCCCCGTATGGAGAAGAACACTATCGCCATGACAGTAGCTTCAAGCTTCTGTCGGATTCTTCCCACCAATTAAAAAGACCCCAAATATACATTAATTGGTCACCAAAACCTAACTAAACTATTTAACAACAACGAAGTTCCGCTTCGGCGGATTTGCTCGTAGGTATCGATCTGGTTCCTTTTTGTTACTCCGATTTGGTTTTCCGATGACGATTTTGGCTTTGGTGGGTGGTGGTGTGTTCGGTCGTAGTGGGTGCTGGTGGTGTGGGTTTGTTGGGCTAACAAGTGAACACCGATATAAAAAGCGCCTCATTGAAAACTTAAACGCCAATAGGACAGTGAAGTTTGGGTTCTAATTCTTCATTTTCTCAGTTGTTCTGCAATGATAAAGGCTAGCTTTGAGTGATTGAGAAAGATTGAGACGTGGGTCACAATGGGTGTGGTAATGTGAAGTAAGATCGATGATTGTGACAGTGTTTGATGTACTCCGTCACATTCTAGCCCGTCATTTCCAGATGTATGCCACCGGGTGGCTGCTTTTTTGCTCGTGGACGTCAAAGAAAGCTTTTACTTCAGCATCTTACCATCTTAGTTTTGTTTTAGGACTTCTGACTTTGAAGCTCTAGGTAAGGCATCAAATTCCAGCTTCAGTTGAGATTAATTGATGATCTTGAAGAGTGCACATAGCTCTTTAATTAATTACTTATATTTTGTATGAATCCCATATCATTATGACTATCAGATGTTTGATTCATTCGCAAAGAAGCTTGAATGTGAGACCTCCAGAAGATGGAGGTTAATAACTGCAATTTCGAATTTATGAAAAGAGTAAACTTCTGATAAGCAAGTTCTGAAAAGAGTAAACTTTTAATTTAATTTAGTTTAGGTTAGTTTTAATTTTTGTTTTAATTTTAGTTATAATTTTTTTTAGATTTTTAGAGAGAAGGTAGAGAGAAGTTAGAGAATTGGGTTTTTTTTTTTGAAATTATGATAACTCCACAAAATAACGATTTCGTAAGGGTAAAATCGTCAAACAAAATAACTTCACAGAGTAGTTTTAAAAAAAATATAAACGACTTCGCGGAGTAGTTTTGGATTTTTTTAGCAATTCCCCTTTCTTTTTCCTAACCAGCCTAACAACAAATAATAATGACACTAACTACGTCAATAGTCCAACAATTTTTCGGAGTTACATTACAAAATCAAGTCGTCAAATAATATTCAACCATTTTTACAAAATTTATTAAAATTTCGGCATCTATATTTTCGCTTAACCCTTTTAATAGATAACTTATATCGTATAACCTTTGAAATATGACCAACTTTAATAGGTTAGCAAATTTCATAAAAAAATCACTATGGTTGACTCGTTGAGCGTTAATATTTTATAGATCAAGTCAATTTTATTTCAGGAAATCTATGGGGTTTTAATGAGCTCATGTTGTTGTTAGAGTACACCAATACATAATTATTGCCTCAATACACCCTCATAAGACCTTCCATCATTTGTACCAATGCGCAACCCGGTGGTAAAATTCCACAGCCATAATTCCTTGTTCAATGGCAATGCCTTTGAAATATGACCAACTTTAATAGGTTAGCAAATTTCATAAAAAAAATCACTATGGTTGACTCGTTGAGCGTTAGTATTTTGTAGATCAAGTCAATTTTATTTCAGGAAATCTATGGGGTTTTGATGAGCTCATGTTGTTGTTAGAGTACACCAATACATAATTATTGTCTCAATACATCCTCATAAGACCTTCCATCATTTGTACCAATGCGCAACCCGGTGGTAAAATTCCACAGCCATAATTCCTTGTTCAATGGCAATGCCTTAGAGCATGCAAACAATTATGCTCCATGATGGACGATGCAACAAGTGTTTGTTTTACACCTTTCCAAGATATTGCACCTCCAGCCAATAAGAATATGTTTCCTAAAGTACTTTTCAATATGTTTATGCATCCACCAAATCCGAGTTAGATACCAGAGTACCCTTTTAACTGTCTTTTAGTGATCCATGCATGGGTTACTAACATATTTACACAACATATTTACATCAAATGCAGTCTCTGACCTAGTACACACTTGAGCATACATTAAGCTCCCAATTGTCGAAGTATAATGAACCATTTTTATTGCCTCAATCTCAAGTTTTATCTTAGGACATTGACCCAAACTAAGTCTATCACCTTTGATATATGGTACTTATGGGTTTGCAATATTTCAATTTGTCAAATTGTAACACACTTTCAATATATACCTTTTGTGATAATATAAGAATTCCACGGGAGAGATCCCAATGTATTTAGATTCCTAACACAAAACTAGCATCACTGAGATCCTTGTCCAATAGATTTTTTGTGTGTAACATTTTCTTATTGTTCGAGGCAAGAAATTTGATATTTATATATAATATAAGAAATATGAAATTACTTACACTAAACTTGTGATACACATAATCCTCAACCAAATTGACTTCAAAGTCAAAATAGACTATCACTTCAATGAATATGAGGTATCAATCACGAGAGGCTTGCTTGAGCATATAATAGATTTCTTAAGCATGCAAACCAGATTATTTGGGTTGCCTACTACAATTTGTTCTAATTGCACCCTATAGATTGTTTCCTCAGTATTACCATTGAGAAAATCGGTCTTAACATTCAGCTGATGAAGCTCAAGGTGAAAGTGTGCAACTAATTCCATGATTTCTCTAAAGGAATCCTTTGTCCATATCAAAGTGAAGGTTTCTTTGAAATTAATCATTTCATATTGAGTATAACATTTTATTACAAGATATGTTTTATGTATTTCCACATTGCCTAGAGAATTAAGTTTGGTTTTGTAAATCCACTTACAACTAATTACTTTTTTCCCTTCAGGTAATGGGACATGATCTTATATCGTATTGTCCTGCATCAATTCATACTCTTTTTTCATAGCATCAATCCACTTACAAGAGTTAGAGCTTGCCATAGTCAGTTTGTAAGATTAGGGATCATATACAGATCTAGCACATGACTCATCATGCTCCTAATACTATAAATTATGGACATATATTACTATTCCTTTCTCTCGCGGACCTTATTAAGAGCATCATTTCCTCTTATTGCACTTCTTGATAAGGTAGAGTTTAATCTTCATGAAAGATGCCATTTTGATCTTCTTGTAGAAGATTAACTTTTGGTTTATCTTTTTTTACCTGGGCCGAATTAGGATCTTGGTTAGAACCCTCAAGTTGAACATTAATGTTAATCTAATAATTACCTTGTTCTAACGGGGACCAAACTTTGGGGTTAAGGCTTAATATTTTAATACCCGAGTATTTTCATTAAAACTTTCATGAATCTTTATAGATTATTCCTCAAAATCAGCATGTATTCCCTTATTCTTCCCCTTCAAACTCAACATCCCCAAGAAACTTTGTAGTTTTCGTTTCAAATATAGTAATAATGAGAGAATCATAAAATTTAAACCCTCTAGATTGTTCATAATTACAATATGAAGAAGCAGCTGGCTGTTTTTTGGTCTACTTTTGTTTTTCCTCAAGATTATAAGGCTTTGCCTTAGCTGGACAACTCCACACATACCAATGCTTTTAAATTGGGTATATGGCCATTCCAAAGCTCATATGGGGTTCTAATAGTAGCCTTAGTGAGTAATATGTCGAGTATATAACTAAAATATTTGATGGCTTCCCCAATATAGATAATGGTAGAATAAGTGACTTATCATACTTTTTACCATATCTTTTAGTGTTCGGTTCTACCTCTCGCATACACCATTCATGTGGCGTGAACCTGATATTATATAATGATGGACTATGCATTAGTCTTTTAGGTATTTAACAGAGGGTCCTTGAAATTGTTCACCTGATCCGTCATATCTACCATATTAATCACCATCACGATCAGATCTAACGATCTTAGTGCTTTTACTGAGTTATTTTTCAACTTAGGTCCTCAAATTTTGAACTTCTCAAAAGCCTCAAACTTTTCATGAGAGAGATATAGGTATCTAAAACAGGAGACATCGTCGATGAATGATATAAATTATCATTTCCGGTTTCATAGATCTTGTAAAAATGGTCCACAAATGTTGGTATATATCAATTCTAAGAATTTTATCGCTCTATATGCCCCCTATCCTTTTGGTTTTGGTTTGTTTCCCTTTGATACACTTGACGCGTATACCAAAATCAGAGTAATCGAGGGGACCTAATAAACCTTAAGTTAAAAGCTTGTCTATCCTAACTTTGGATATGTGACCTAACCACTTTTGCCACAGTTTAGAAGATCTTTCAGACTTAGAAAATTTGTTTGTTATACCTTGTGCAGTTATAAAAATATGAAGATTATCAATAGTATGTAATAAATATAAATTATCATATTCATCACAATTTTATTCCCAACAATCACATTATTTAAAGAGGGTGTAAAACAACTATATTTAATTAGACATGAATAACCTTGCAAGTCCAAAATTGGAAAGGAAACTAACATGGATGGACAATTCCCTAATTATGCATAGACAAATATAAAGCGTGTCCTATTTCCATAGAGTAAAAATTAAACAATCTTACTTGGGTGGACGATTCCCTAATAGATTATAGCCAATGTCCACTAAAAAATAAAACAAAACAAAACAACAATATCACATTCATAATCATGACATATAACTTAACAACATCCATGAACATGACATATAACATGTAAGACACATAATACTTGATAATAAATATCAAAGACTCATCATTTTCACCAGGGTTATCAGCACGTAGGAGCGCTGACGCACCAAATTTTTCTTTAATTCCTTCTTCTGCTTGTTTCTGGGCTCTTAAAGCCTCAATTTCAGCCTGAGTTGATCACTCTCTTCTTGCATAAATTGTTTTTCATTGCCATTATAATTGAAATGAGACACAATAGTGTGCTCCTTATTTTCTTTCACTTCTTCCACCTCCGGAGGTGGAGTATTTTGTACATTCGAATCCATCTGAACTGTTTTTTTACTGGTTTTGAATATGTAATTCAGGCATCATCGTCTCCCACTATGGTCGTCAATTTGGTGATAATAATTTGTAGTTGAAGGGTATTTTAGGGAATTTGTGAGTTGAATCTTATTTTTTGGGTAGAGAGTAGTAAGATAAAGAAGGTCTATGCTTGTATTTAATGTTTTTAGAAAAAGTCCAACCTCTTAAATGAAAGTGGTTGGGGTATTTATAATAATTCTTTAACCTATGGGCCTTATGGGTCGGATCCTGGATCCGGTTCAATATTAGCACACAACTGAGTCACGTATTGACTGGTCGGATTATTCTTTGTTTGCGTGGTCCAAGATATACCCAAACCGCCCCTCCGGTTTTGACAGGAGTGTCCATCCAAAAAGATCTGACCTTATCGGTATCTACTTTATCTTATTAAAACTTACGTTAAAACAAACTGGTTATATGTGATTATAGACTGGAACTCACTAAGCAATATGCTTGGGGGATGCACATTCCCGCCGAGCTTTGAATTGGGTCTCATGAGGCTTTGTAGTATGCCACAAAGATGATGAACTTATTCGTTCATGTTTGAGAACAATGGATTGTCAATCATTTCACCCGCTTCCAACCACTACACTGGGTGAGATTCCGAATACATATGCCACACATTCGTCTGTGGGTTACGACAAAACATGTGAATGTGCTTGATGATTTTTAAAAGGATATTAAGTTGTTCATAGTGACTTTTGATCAACTAAGCGTCAACTCGACATGTTTTCAATTTTAATCTCGTAGACTATGTTTTCTTTGTATGTACTTAGTTTTGAAATATTTTAGTATATTTTATTTAACAAGAAAATTAAATTGGAATACTTTGTATGTTAGGTTTATAATATATTTAATTTATATTATATTTTTGAATATTTAATTTTTCTTTGCTAGGTTTTGGGATATTTGGTTTATAATGTATTTTGTTTTATATTTGGTTTATTATATTTTGAGATATTTGGTTTATAATATATTCTGGTTTATAATATTTTATAATATTTGTTATATAGTATATTTTGGTTTTGGAATACTTTATAGTATATCTTGTTGATCATACGTTTAGTCTAGCTTGGAATATGTTTTATATTTACTTTATATATACTATTTTAGATAAAAAGTGGTTGTAGAATATTTGAGTATATTTTATTTGGGACTATATTTTATTACATGTTATATTACACTCGTACAAGTGGTATAATATTCAATAAACTATCATGATTTACTTTTAAAGTCAAATTCATAGGTAAAATGGACCATGATAGAGTGTTCCGTCAATTTGGATACATCCAGACTAATCCTAGTCCTTCAACAAAACTTGTGGTTAAGAGGTGTAGATTGGAAAATACAAATATTGACTGGAGTCCAAAGGTGTGAACAATCGACAGGATAATCTATTGTCTTTGAGTTTTAAAAGATATATTCTCATAAAAAATAACATAATACTACAACCGACTCAAATTGCGATCAATATGCTAAAAATTATATTTGACACATTGTACCAAATATGTACATGGACGACGATTTCTCGATCAACGAGGTGCCACAACATTCAACCTACCAAGAGAATATTACTGGGGATATTCCAAAATTGTGGACGAGTACAGTGAAACACTAAACGATATAACAAGTGAAGAGTGTTGTGCCGATTTGCGTCACATGCGTGACATTATCAAGTTTTAATTATGAAGATAGTTTTTTAACACGTGTGCCATTACGAATATATTTCATAACACTTTAGTTTTATGTTTTATATGATGATTTTTAAGAATGTGATGATGTCTTAGATTTTATGTTTGGAGACACCTTGGTTGTATGTTTGAACAAAACTGACGAATTAATGTTTTATGTTACTCGCCATGTTTTAAATTTCAACTTTGATATCTTAGTTAGAAGGTGTAATTTATGTTTCACATTTGCTAGCTTTATGTATTATCTTAGTCATGTTTGAAGTTAAATTTACAGTTACACTGCACCTAATTCTGACGGACACCCTCATAAAATAGATAAATAAGTATATTTATAAAAACACTTAATTTCAAAGGACCCCAAAAAATTAGGTACTTTTTATAAAACAAAAAACACCACATTTCTGAGGATGGCATGATTAATTAGGTGTTGTTTTTAATATAAATTTATAAAAAGTTTGTACCTAAATCCAAGGGAGTCCCTCAGAATTAGGTATCTTTGTTATCTCATAATTAGGTGTTTTGATACCACATAATTAGGTTTGTAAAATTTTGCTTTATTCAAATATACTTATTATGCGTGTTGGTAATAAAATGACTATAAATGACAGAAAATATGTGTCAGTAATTTATTCATCCTTATTTACAAAGGTTATTCATATCCAATACATGTCATTGTTTAATTAGTCTTAATGGATTAAAATATCCATATCCGACACATGTCGATATTCAATTACTCTTGTTGGATTACGTACTATTGTATATACAAAGGCTTTATTCAATATAAGAAACAACCCCGAATACTAAATTTTTTTTGCGTGACATGCTATCAAAGACACAAATTGGAAAAATTTCGTCGAACAAGTAAAACGACCAAAATATGACAAAGTTTGTTTTGGATGCCAAAATATGCAAAACCATCATGCAGTCGGCAAGAATGTGAATTTTTTAGGGAGCTTAAGAATGTATATGGTTTTTTTTACCTTAGATTCAAAAAATGCCAGACTGCATTTGAGCTTTACAAGAGTCTCGTCATCAAGGCAAGTAAAGGTTATCAACCGCACTATCCTAGACAAGATTAAAAAGAAGCTTGAGGGAGCTAAATAAAAATGACCAGATAAAGTAATTGAAGTCCTATGAGCATAGCGCATTACCCCATGACCCACGACATGTGAAACTTCTTTCGCCCTCGTTTATGGAAGTGAAGTTATGGTTTCACCAGAAATTATCCTCCCTAGTCACCGGATCACCAGTTATGATGAAGTAAATCATACCACAGATCGAGCAGTTAGTGTGGACCTTGTTGAGAAGAGGCGTGATCAAGCGCGTGTGCGAGTATAGAATTACTGGCGCCTGATGCGTGGTCGTTTTAATACCCGGTTGAAGCCCTATAATTTCCAAAGAAACATGATATAATTAAGCTGAAAAACATAATATAACTAAGTTGTGACGCGTGATATAACTAAATTGTGAAACATGGTATCACTAAGTTGCAAAACATGGTATAATTAAGTTGTAAGATATGACGTATCTAAGTTTTGAAATATGATATACTAGTTAACTTTAAATCTGGGAGCCCCCAAATTTTATCCTAAACCCTAAAATTTTTACACTAACAAGTAACCACCCAAACACCAAAAATCTACCACAAAAAACATAACACCAAATAGTTATAGAAGATGAGGAAATGGGCTTCTCTTTGGATGACTTGGTGGACGAGAAGAACGTGTATCAAATGGAGGTAACGATTTCAATTTTAGTTTCTGTTTTCATACGAATCATATGAATATACAATGAACTTTATGTGTTTTACATACACCGCGCGACCAGAACCCAGGTTCACAAATCTTCATGCGCCCAATATCTTATCGTCGCATTCCTTCATGCGATCATCCCATTATGGTCGCACGGTGTATGCGACCATAACCAAATTATATATTTAGTTTTAAAACTATTTGAATATCATGTTTTCTTAACATATTGTTATTTGTTGTAGAACTAACCAGGCCAACCACCATATATGATGGCTGATTACGCTAAAATCTTCACAATCGATAGGTTATTCACAAAATCGGAATTTGATGCTTTTGTCTATGAGGAAATAATATTAAATTCATCACCATTCTAAGGTCTATATGATAGTGGGTAACGGGGAAGAACTCCTAGATTTCAGTACATATGTGATAAGTGTGGTGTTTTCGTATCTAAAGTGAAGCCGAATACTTTGAGAAAGCGAAAGTGTACGACGAAGAATCTAACTGTCCTTTTCAATTAAAAGGGCATCTGATTGACGTATTGTTATGTAATGGCGTTTGGAATTTGTAAACGATAAACACAATCACGAACCTTATACTCGCTTAGAGGGTCATTCACGCGCTTGTAGGCTCAAACCGGACATATAGGAACTAGTACGTAATTTATTTTTCCTTGGGTCGCGTCCTAGGGAGATATATAGTGGTTTGAAGAATCATAACCTGGATAATATTTCGAACATGGGTGCAATCTACAATTGTCGTTAAAAAAAGTCAGGATGTTGAGCACAACGGAGAAACTCAAATACAATATTTGTTGGCCAAATTGAAGGAATATGGTTAGTCCACGTGGGAGCGGTTACACGATCAAACAAAAGTGATCACCAATTTTTTTCGCAATCCTATGAGTATAAAATTTTTGCGTACATTTCTGAATGTGCTTATCATGGATTGTACGTACAAAACGACGAGGTATAAGATGCCATTGTTAGAGATTGTTGGAGTAACTTTGACTTCAATTATATTTACCGCTGCGTATGTGTTTATGAGTGGGTAGAAGATACCAAATTATACATGTGCTTTGGGTGTTCTTTGTGGTTTGATGATGGATATTGTGTGTACATTTTCGAGCGTTATTTTCACTGATCGAGAGTTAGCTCGCATGTCATCTATCGAGGAAATATTTGCGGGGATAACTAACTTTCTATGCACGTGACATATTAACAAGAACATTCTTGGGATGGTTTGAAAGTTAATGGCCGATGATGAGATTGCAAAATAATTCGTTGAGTTTTATGGTCACATTGTCGCTGCGAACATGGTCAAAGCTTACGAAAAAACCTAGCTACATTGAACGAAATGTTCGTCGCTTACCCCAATTGTATTGAATACATAATTTCGGCATGGATAACGAATACTGGTGACAAGTTCTTCATGATCGAAACAATATCAAACACTACGGCCAAACAACAACAAATATGTATAATTCCTTTCGTTCTCATTTTTTTGTTATTAAATCACTAAAAATATACGTCTTAATTATTTACTTTCTATGTAGGTTTGTGAGTGCTGCTCGGTCTTAAAAATACCTTAGAACGAGCCAATGCAATTTTGAACTTTTTTGGAAAAAAGTTCACAACCTTTTAACAAAACATCATGCGGGGATCCTCGAATCGTTCGAGCAAAGTAAGTTTCGCACTCTACCTGGTTTTGAAGGTACTTTGACCAAACACCTAGTCGGTTATGTATCGCATGTGGATCTAAACGAATTGACGCATGCTATTATATGTTCTAGAAATATAGGCGTAGATGGGGTAGCATGTGGCGGATGCGTCCTTAAGAAAACACATGGGTTACCTTGCGCATGTGAAATTGCCTCAATAGCGAAAGAAGGTAGATGCATTCCTATGGAAGATGTGGATATATATATTGGAGAAGATTAAAATATTTTTCATAGAGATCCCACTTCGCATTAGATGCCTTGCAAAAAAAACTATCCATCATAGATAGTTCCATCCGTAGTTTTGGTCATGAACAATTAGAGTATATTATCAATAGGGTTATGCAAATCTTAAAGTCCGAAGCTAGTTAAGTTCAAGAGCTTATAGAAGTTATTAGAGCTAAAGGTAGGCCAAAAGCAGGTGTGGATAAATCAACCAAACAGAACCCTAGTTCCTGGGAATATCCCATTTAACAACCGCTAGTGCTAGCACTCTTATAAACTTGTTAGGTATTACATCAATTAACACGTTAAGGAGCACGAGTGCCTCGAAAGTGCCTCCGTTTGTAGTACCCAAACCACCACTCGCAAAGAAAAAAGTTGGTCGGCCAAAGAAAATTGTTAAGGAGAGTAACATTACTCTATACTCGGATTGCATCCCAACTTTTTTACATCCCTATATCACTGATTTTGTCGACATTATCCCGGGCGGACAATGCGGATATTGGTTCGTATCGCTTTACTTGTGTTATTATTAGACATGGGTATTTGGTTTGAAACTGAAACAATTCGGTTCGATTTTGGTTCCGTTTTAATATCGATTTTGGTTTTAATTATCCGCCGTTTTGATTGTTAACCAAATAAAAAACCGATAAAAATTGATTGGATATTTTTTAAAAAACTTTTATTACTTCAATAAACATTCTTCGTTCCTATATTAAAAACATTAATAATGTAGATGTACCAATACCACAAAATGTAAAACAAAGTTATTGTAGTTCTATTTTTATTTTTCAAAACATTTTTACAAAATATTATTTTTAAAGTTTTTTAAAAAAAATACTATAATGAACCGGAAAATTTGAGATAATAAAAATTGTCTATCACTAAGGCTAAGTTTGAAATAATACATATCCAACATAATTATATTTTATATTAAATTATTAAATATATAGACATTCGTATCTATTAACCAAAATATATTATGGATTTTGATATTTAAGTTTTTATGTTTTTTATTAACAATTTTTTTATTTATTTTTGTTTTAGATTAAATTTCAAATCACAATTTTTTTTTTGAAGATTTTTAAAACCAAATATTTAAAAAATATATAAAATTCAAAAAAATGTAAAACATCGTTATCATTTTTTATGAGTCCGGAAATATTCGCCACTCACTGTAGAAACCGGATAGGGGCAATTCGGACAATAATCACCCACTGAACCATCCGGACATGACAAAAGTATTAAAACATTAAACACCGTTTGACTAAGCTAGTTACTAATCTTCTTAATAAACTAATGGGTTTTTGAACTCGACCCGACTTCATAAGTTTGACCATAATTGAGGGTATAAATACTCAACCATTTTCATTAATGAGGGGAATGAACATTTAATACAACCAGACAACTTAACTCTCTCACTACAAAAACACTTAAACATTTAATACCCTTAAAACACCACAAAACATGTGACAAAATTACACTCAGTCGAAAATAATCCAAACCAATTTTGTCAAGTAATGTTTTCTAATCTATTTTAACTTTAAATTTGGAATATTTTTTTTAGATCGATGAAATTCTTACAAAATTCAAATAAAATTGGTAAAACAAATAATTAAAATAAAAAAATATTTTAAAATACTCATACCGAACCGAATCGATTTTTATTCAATTCTTAATGGCTAGTAAATTATAAGAGCAAAAAATAAGTTAATCTGAACCAAAATGAAAAACCAAATATCCATGCTTAGTTTTTGTTGTTACGAAAAATTGGATTACCCTATAAGATGTTGATAGATTACATCATTCGAATGCAATCAGTACCATGTTTTTTTAATGTTTTTTAAAAACTAATTTTACGTCTTCTTCGAAAATAATCATTTATTTTTTTAAAAGGTATAATTAGTTACATTTTTTGACAACTAATTCCGTTATATTGGGTGGAACAACTAATTTCTTCATTTCAAAATAAAATTTTAAAATAATTTTAGAAAAAATTGGAGTGCGGTCTCTTAGGATCCAATTTGTTTTGTAATTTTATTTTTTTCAAAATAACATATCGAAAGATTATAGTCAACTGTTATATGTTTCAATGGAAAGTTTGATTTTTTTTAGTTTAAACAGATATATTTCCATATTTTATGGTAAGATTTTGAAGAGAATGAGTGTTTTTTAGTTCCTGGGCTGAAATTTGAGTTGAAAGTGATATAATTTAGATTGTAAATTTTATGGTCTTATGTTTTTTGGATCATGACGGCATTAAGACAATTTACATGAGTTTTGTAAATCATTAAAGACAATTGAATAAAAAAGTTAGATATATAATTTTTTAAATGTGTTGGAAAACCCGATATGAATATTTATAATCTAACTCAAATCTTTCTTAAATTATTGTCTAATCTATTTTATGAAAAATGTTTCATCCTCGTAAGGTTATATATTATAAGAGCTTAGCCGATTATGTCTGAGCGAATAAAATAAGATTCCAAGTGTAATTTGGCATAAATAGAACTTATTGTAAGCAGTAAAAACATATTAAACAAAACTCTACATTGCTTAGATTAGAAATCATGGTTGTAAATGCAGAACCTTAAGTGTCTAGCCTAAAAATCCATAAAGGCTCTTGGTCTAAAGCATTACGTATAAATAAAACTAAAATCCCTAGTGTTGAGGATTCTTGAATTTTAAGCAAAAATTCCCATATCTTACAACAACTTTTTCTCTTTAGTATTTTACCTATGCTTTTATTTTTCCTACTTTTTAGGTACAAGTTTGTCACTTATCTCATCACTTATTCATTCTCTATCTATCACTTTCTTACACTTCATTACCTCAATTACTCATAGTCAGTGTTGAACCAGTTTTAAGCACTTCGTCCACCGTATTTCACCATCGCGATCACTTATCCCATAACATGCTCACATCTTCGATACTCCTGTCTAGCCAAACTTTTGGTGATATTTATTACTATGCCACCATTCTTTGACCAACGAAACCTATCACTAAAATATATCATCAAATTTGCATTTTATGTGGAAAACTTATTTCCAAGTAAGATCAAGTTTTCAATAACTACATAAAACCATTTTCATTCTATCTATCGGTTTTCCATAAAATCGATGTCTCTCACCTCTATGACCTCAAAACCGATACATGTATCGGCGGACCATGACTATCTTATTGTTTATATCCAGCAACATGGTGATAGATATAGGCTCGTTACGTCGGCACACCCTGTATATTTTCATTCATCGCCCTACAAAGGTTGATAACTGTGAAGAAAGATAAGATGCCACGTTTTTTATACTCATGCATTTGTGCTTTTCCTCATTCTTGTATTGAGACTTCAAAGATGAAAGATTCAAAAACTACATTACAATTGTGAGTCTAGTAGATTTGTAATACACTACTTTTATCATGACCACTCCAGATTTAATGGATGGAGAAGGACACCTTCCTCCCATTATCACCGAGAGAATAATAAGGGGATGTACCAGCACCCATGTTGGATTCATATAACTACCAACAATATTTTAAGAGAACTATGCTTTCCTTTTTGTGGTTGTCCTCGGTCTAGTAAGCCATTTCAAATGGCATATCATTTTATCGAACCGACATATAAAACTTATCCTAACCATATAATTTGTGAGCTAATATATATCTTAGTTTTTTATCCCTAAGCTCTAGTGATCCTAGATGGAGATTTTCCACTGAAGTTCAACCAATATAAAATGGACAAGTAAAATGACACTAGATACCCCGATCACCACATTAACTCGTTCATAAACGAAATGATGAGCTTTGGGAGAAATGACAAACCTCACCAATAATTTCCAATGACTTTCAGCAACAATTCTTTGACATGGTTCATTATCAATAGCTTTAATATGTTGTGGAGTACTTTCAAGAATCAGTTCATTGGGTCTAATTTATCAAACAATATGGTGGTTATATAATTCATTACAAGCTTAATCTGAAAGAGAATATACGAGAATACAATGCTAAATTTATACCCTTCACGAACTCGAGTTATTACCGAGCTCAAAGTGTAATCTACTTGAGCCTCGATATTATTAGGAAGCTCTAGTAAAAGCTAGTGTATGCAACATGGCCAAACCTTAGTCTATAAACGGTCAGGGAACTTGTTGTAGCATCAAGTCATTTAGTAAGTTATTAATGATGGTCTACTTGTGAGATAATGACCACTAATTTTATAATTAATGTAATAAGTGTAATTGTTATAATTGTAATCGAACTATAAATAAGTATTATGAACTAGGAGTTCAAGATCCTATCCTCTTTATGCGTCAAAATTTGAAATTTTCATACTCTCGATTATTAGTCAAAGTATTAATCCTTGTTCAGATTTCATTATATTGGTCTGAACATAATCCAAACACATAGTTGGTAACATCTTTGAGAATCGAAAGGTTCCCATAAACATTTATTTCAAAACTAAATAAAAACACTTTTTGACCATGATTAAAAAATGAAAATATGAGCTTTCTCATTCTAAATCCTTTGACTCCTTACAGTCTTATTGTCATGTAAAATTGTGTTATCATCGTCGCAACGCAAACCCTAGATAGATACCACCACCACATGAAATTATTTGTTTCCGCCACAATGCAAACCCTAGCTTTCATCGCTGCGCAAAATCCCGTTGCTGACACTACAATAGAAACCCTAGTTATCGCAGAAAATCCTGATGTCACTGTTGCAACCTTAACACAACAGCTTGCCAACGTCGTTGGTAAAACTTTGTCTGTAATTGCCACCCCAATGATTTTGTCACCATAGCATAGGGATGGCAACGGGGCGGATCGGGGGCGGGTACCTATATATCCACAACCCGCCCCGCAGTAAATAACTGATACCCGAACCCGCCCCGAAATCCGACGGGTATTTTTTTTTCATACCAAATCCGAATCCGTGGGTTCGGGTTACCCACACGGGTACCCGCGAACTACCCGCGGAAGAAACCCGTTGTAGATACCCGAACCGAACCCGAACCGAACATAAACAAAATATGTAAAAAATAAAATATAAAAGTAAAAATCTAACAATAAATTTAACAAAATACTACCATAAATTATAATCTTCATCGACTTGATATTCTAAATAAAACAAACGTATAAAATTAAAATAAACATTTAAATAATTTTTTTAACATTTAAATATTTTAAAGTAAAAAATAAATGTCTTCGTTAGCTTCCGTCCTTAAAGCACCAACAATCGACCATCCATTGCAAAAGCTTCAATTATTCCTATTTAAAAATAAATTTTATTAAACATAAGATTAAATAATGCACCGTAAATCCAACAAGTTTATATAGTAAGTACATTACTTACCGCGAAGACCGAACGGTCCAAACCGTCATCATCGACATCATCATAAATAGTTGAATAGCCGTCCGAATGCATAATCGAACCATCTAATAAAAAATAAAATAAAATAAAGTATTATTTATAAACAATATTCAAATAAATATATCAATATATTTAAAGGAGGAAAATATATTACCGTCTACTTTCATTTCTGTTGCCCATAACCAACTTTGTGCACACATCAACGCCTCCAATGTATTTTCATGAAGTCTACTGCGATGTGGACTCACCAAACGACCACTAGTACTAAAAGCCGACTCTGATGCTACCGTAGATACGGGAATTGCTAAAATATCTTTTGCAATTGCTTGCAAAGTTGGATACTTTAATCCATTTGACTTCCACCAACCAAGGATATCAAAATCAAGTTTGTTGGGTAAAACATCTTCCTCCAAATAAAGATCTAACTCGGATTTACTTGGTGTCAATTTACTTCTCTTTCTTTGACACACAAAAGCATCATAATCTGATAGCGGATCAAAAACAGAACCACCAACCTCCCCGATACTCGAATCATAACCGAAATCATAAGAATTATCTTTATTCCTACGTTGGTATTCGCTAAGCAACTCATAACAACATTTCTTGATTTTGTCTATTTCATTTGAAGCATCAGATCCATAAACGGCGGGAAATGAAAATTCTAACAAAGTTAGCTTATATCGAGGATCTAGCACTGCCGCAACCCCCAAAATTCTATGAATAATATCCCAATATTTGTCAAACTTTTCCATCATTTTTGATGTCATTTCTCTAACTATTATATTGGGAGATTTAGACCAATCAGACAATGCATTCTTCATCCTCCACACTTTACCAAAAAATAAGTTTGTTGTTGGAAATTTAGAACCGGAAATATTTTTGTTACATCATAAAATAATTTAAACTTAGAACACACTTCATGTGCAAACTCCCAATCACTAGAACTTGGTAAAGTATTATAGTTTGGTTCACCTCTTTGTTTTGCACGAGCAAACACATCTTTATAGAGCAAAGCAGTTTCTAACATCAAATATGTTGAATTCCACCTAGTTGGACAATCAAGGCCTAATTTTTTCGAAACTGTTATATTCAACTGTTTTGCAGCACTTCTAAAACTCTCTTCCCTCTTAGGTGTAGCCGACCAAAATTGGACACTATCTCGAATTCTTTCTATTGCGCTCCTTATTACATCTAAACCATCTTTGACAATCAAATTCAAAATATGCGCACAACATCGCATATGCAATACACTTCCACCTAACAAAAGTGAAGAAGAATCTAACTTCTCTAGCAACAAAACTATCATGGCATCATTGGTTGAGCAATTATCTACTGTAATAGCAGAAATTTTTCGGTCTATATTTCAATCAATCAAAGTGTCATACAGTACGTCACATAGAACAAATCTTGTGTGCGGGCATGGAACATAAACAAACCTAAATTAAAATAAAGTAATATATCAAAATCAGATGTTGAGAAAATATTAAACATATAACCTCGAACGATATTATAAAATTTAATTATGAAATTTAGTCATACCTCAATATACGACTCTGTAAGGTCCATGAATCATCAATGAAATGTGCTGTTATCGCCATAAACCCTTTTTTTTGGTTGCTTGAAGTCCACATGTCAGTGGTGATTGCAATCCTGCTCGAATTATCTTCTATGAGCTTCATCGTCTTGACCCTCTCATTATCATATATTTTGATAATATCATTCTTAATCGTATTTCGAGATACCATTTTAAAAGCTGGTTGAAGTCCCGTTGAGTATCTTCTAAAGCCTCTATGTTCAACAATAGATAGAGGATACTCGTGTAATATGATCATCTCCGCTAATAATTCCCTCCCTCGTTCTTGCGTAAAAGTATAAATTTCTAGTTTTCTTTTTCCATCCGCTCTCACAAAACTATTAATCAAAGCATTTTGCTTCAATGTCTCTCTTGGTCTTCTTTTACATTTGTTGTAATGGTTCTTCAAATGAGATGTTCCATTTCTTGTTTCACCACCGAGAACAGCATCACAATATATACAAATAGCCTTCCAAATTCCATTGCGTGACTCTCGCTTATAGTGTTTCCAAGCTTCACTCTTAAGACCTTTTTTGGAAGCATCATGATTTTCTTCTTCAATATCAACCGGAATATTACTACTTGTTCCTATAGTAGCGGGTATGGATGGTGTCGGAGAATTAACATTTAGCATAGGAGATTCGGTAGCACCCTCAGAACCAGTAACGATATTGTTGTTGATGGGTGCGTGAGAATCAACTTCATTCACCGAAGACATTTGAACCTTCAATAAAAAATAAAAAATAAAAAATATATTAATTATAATGATAACAAATAAATATACTAATAAAAGTAAAAAAATATATATTTATTTGCAGGTTTAAACTAATGTATTTTATTTATTATTTTCTTACAAGTTACTAATATATTATATAGTTATACTGCATATATATAATTAAAAAAATAGAGAAACACTATTTCTCGAGAAATCATAGAAAAAAAAAGAAAAAAAAATATTCCGAAATTAAAAAATCATATAACAAATCGATGTATTTAGTAAAAAATAAATATTACATAAAAAATCTATATCAAATTTGTATATATATTTAGAAATTAAAAATATATAAGATATATAAAAATTGAAATCTATATATATATATATATATATATATATATGTTAAAACAAATAAATTCTGTATAAAATATATAGAATATATTCTAAAATAAATTTTAAAATCTATATAGAATATATAGATATATCTAAAAAATATAAAATTGAATATAGAATAAATAAATATATAGAAATTTTTATATATATATATTCAGAATTAAATATTTTATATGAATATATTCGAAAATAAATTTTAAAATCTATATAGAATATATAGATATATCTAAAAAAATATAAAATTGAATATAGAATAAATAAATATATAGAATATTTTTATATATATTCAGAATTAAATATTTTATATGATAAAAAAAATTGAATTTTAGTATTCAGTATCAGATCTATGCATATTCAGTATCAAATCTATGCATAAACAGTTTATATATACTATATATATATATAAATAAATTAGACAAAGAGAAATAAGTTATTGTAAAATCATTTTTTAGATAACATGAACGATTTTTAGAGAGAAAAAATAAAAAGAACCGATTAGTCTCAAAAACATAGAAAAAAAAAGAAAAAAAATCATCGAAATAAAGAAAGAAACCTGAATATTAGGAAGGAAGCGAGTGACAACTGAAAACCAAAGAACGGAGCAACAAAAAACCAAAGAACGGAGCAACAAATCGTGGCGGTCGGTACAATAGTGATGGTTCTATGTGAGGAGATAAAAACGAGAGAAGTGATAGTGAAAATGAGACAGATTAGATATTGAAAGGTTTTTTTTTCTTTTAGGGTTTGGAATATTATTGGGCTAGATTACATAGAGATTAGAGACGGTAATAAATAATATTTATAACGGGCTATAATTAATAATAATATTATTAAAGTTGAATATTTAGTCTTTATAACGGGCTAAAAATAAAATCAGTAAATAATATTTATATATACAGAGATGGAAGGTATTTTTACGGGGCGGGTTCGGGGCAGTTACCCGTGGTTTAATATTCAAAACCGAAACCGAACCCGAACCCGAACGGATAGTAAAAATAAAAACCATAACCCGCCCCGTTTATTTTTTTCATTTTCGGGTAACCCACCCCGTCGGTTCGGTTCGGTTCGGGTACCCACGGTTTCGGTTTAAATTGCCATCCCTACCATAGCACATTATATTGTGATCAAGAATAAATTCAGTAATACGTATTACCTATACAGATGAATTTGTTGCCATAAAAAATTTGATTATCGCAGTCAAACGACAATCGCATTCACGATCCGTTTCTAGAATCGTAGATTGACAAGGATCACAATCCGAAATCCACCATTATGTTAACCGAGATTATTCAAAAGAATGAGATTATGATTCTTCAATTTTGATCGGACGTGAATGACCAACTACTGACCGATCTCTACGCTACAGCTAATTCTCATAACACGAACGTTGCTCAAATAAAAAAACTATGCGAGATAAACGTGCATCGGCCCGATCGATCGATAATCATGAATTATATCATCTTAATAATTATCGAGCTCACTCACAGCACCGAGACATTGACCATCATCAACACGGCCATGCTGCATCTATAGCCGAGCCCAATTTCAGAGTAGGAACGGGCCAACCAGATTATGTTACAGTTTCACTGAACCCTCTTTTCCAACACAGAATACCTTCATCAGTCAGTTGTGGCTTGAAACCAACAAACAACATAGGAAGAGAAAACAAAACTAGAAATATTGTCTGGCATCATCACATTTGCCACAAAAGAAAATGACATACAGTTGCTCTAAAGATTTGATCCATTCAAGATGGATAAATACGATAAGTAGTTTCCCGCGTATGGTAGCCAAACCATGGATCTACATGAAGTCGACCATAAATTATTGCATACCAGTTCGAATAGAAAAATCATGGAACCATTAATGGGGGAGACACCTCCTCAAATAATACAAATATTTCTTCAAATAATCACATCACTTACCTCGATGCTCAATAGGTTTATAAAGCTTCGGTACACCTTTATCGGCCCTTCCTCATTCCAATTATATTCGACAATGATGACTTGAATAGGTAATACAAAGATGTTGTAGCCATAACCACTAAGATAACGAGAGTTGAAGTCTAGAGAATTATGCTTGATATAGGAAGCTCAGTAAACTTTTTGTATAAGAAGATATATAAACGAATCATATGAATATCACCTCTCTCAACCTCTCAAGGGGTCCTCGTGGGCCTTAACAAAACCGAGACTTTAGTGCTTAGTGAGCTATGACTAGTTGTTGGCCTAATGCATGAGATTGATAAAAAAAAGAATTTAAAGTCTCTTCATGATAGTAGACGAACCATTATCATACAACGATATCCTCGACCGGCTATCACTCAGTCAAATGTATTTTATCATATCACATATGCATGAATGCATACATTACATCGTCAATGAAAAAATCGGCTTAATATGTGGCAATGAACATGTAACTAGGAAATGTTATGCCACTTCTCTCTCTACCAATAAATTAACCCCCCCGACCTCATACTCCTAGACGACCTAGACCACCTAGACGATCTAATAAATTTATCTTAAATTAACAAGGCATGAGAAGCAATGGAAGAAATCATACTTATCTTAGGATGCACGCTTCATATATGCCATGGTCTACGAAAGGCTCTACGATCTCAAATACGAACTTTCTTATCCAATAGTGTGGATTTTTTTGTCAGCATAGAACATCATATGGGCCATAACTTTGATACTCTGTCATAATGTATCAATAAACAACATATGGTATCTAGTCAAACAAAGTTACAATGGTATTTATGGGATAATGGTATCACAGTGGATTTTTTTTCTCATGAGAGAATGGTATGCAATGTGGGAGAATGGTATCTAGTCAAACATATGTTATCTAGTCAAAAAAATGCACACTTTAATCAATAAACATAATTCTTATGTTGTTCTACGTACTTCGATTGTTGATATTCCTTCGAATGGATTAAATTTGAATGATTAAAGTGATCATTTTATATGCCTTCGAATAGATTACTTTCAAATAGTTAAAGTCTTTGTCTATTATTCCTTCAAATGGATTACATTCGAGTGGTTAAAGTGTGTATTTTATATGCCTTCGAATTGATTACCTTCGAATGATTAAAACGTTTGTTTACATGCCTTAAAATGGATTACCTTCGGATGATTTAAATAAGTGGAAAATAAAGAAAATAAAGAGTAATTTTCATTAATCGGCGGAGTGCAAAATGCTTTAAGCTACGTTACGGTCTTACAAAAAATCCGAATAGGTAATACAAAATACCTTGGACAACCCAGGGAGTTGGTGAAATCTGAGCAAGATAATAAAAATTCCTTATATGAGCTAAGGACTTAATATTTTAACACAAAAGTTATTGGCCTTTGGGCTCGTCCCGATCAATATCTTTTTCTTATGAGCTCCTATTTTCAGAGTTTCGTGCATCACTTTATCTTTCAAGAACTAGCTCCTAGAAATACCCAAAGACTAACGTAGACAATGCCTTGTGAAAATCCAAAACCATGTCGAATTTAACTGAGGCATCACGTTTGTTTAGAGAATTTAAAATCCCATCAATATATTTGTCCATTGTGTCATTCATGTCTTTTTTGGTCTGATCTTTGAGAGAAGTCACTCCGTCCTCATATTTCTTTGCGAGGGCTTTTTTTATCTTTTTTCTCTTTTGATAGGTTCCAAGGTAATTTTATCCGTGGCCTACTAATTTTTCAATGACTTAATATCTCTGGAACTGGACGATTGTAACCCTTAATAAGCAGCTTTTACATGTGGAAGCTTATAATTGATCAATTTGATTTCATCTGCCAGACCATCACCATGCGATTTTTTCTCTTTAAAAAGTCGTCTTCTGATTTCTTTTTTCCTCTTGAAAAAGAAGCAATGGTCTCTATGTAGACCTTCACCATACTCTCCAGGTCAACGACGGGTCTTACAAATTTTAACACTGAATACTCTAATATATCATTTTCATTTTACAGCTAGAAGAGCACACTATTGTAAACTACATTTGGAGTTAGTAGTATATTTGAGGAAATATTTTTTAGCGTCATCGAAATCAATTCCACCCATAGGCTCAATCAGATTGTCTTTCCCATATGTCTCCCTCTTCAGTATTAAGAGAAATGGAGAAGGTAGATCGGATATTGGAAGATCTGGGGGAGCAATGGATAGAAATGTGACAGGGACAATCTTCAAATGAGGAATAATATATGAACTGATAATTGTCTTACTTTTATTTTTTATTTTTTGGTCACTACTAGGTTTGCTTCTCTTGTATGTATTTCTTCTTTTTTTACATAAAGAGTTGTACGGGCGCGTCACCTTCTTCGGTATTATTATTGATTGCCAATGGCAAAGATTCTTCAAGGTTGGCCAGCAAAGATTCATTGGGTTGCTCATCAGTGTCAACTTCGACTGTGTCTTTCTTCGAGCCTTGCTTATTTTACTTACCTCTCTTATTCCAATAATTGAGGACTCTGGTCCTGGTTGAAAGAATTACCTTACCATCAGCAGCTTTGATTCTTTTCAACATAGTCGATCTTAGGGGAGGAATAGTAAATTTCTCCCACGTTAGATCCTATTCGGAGCTAGTTCTCGAAAGATAACTCATAACCAAATTTTAAGGATTAAATCACTAGTTAAAGCCATTTGACCAGTTTTCTTTGGCATATTGGTTTAGTTTCTTGAAAGTGAATTTGGCGTCTTCTAGATGATGCAGATAAGGCTTCGGCATCGCTGTAAAAAAGAGGGGGTTAAAGATAAGTTGTGAAGGAATATATATATATATATATATATATATATATATATATATATATATATATATATATATATATATATATATATATATATATATATGAGTAACAATATAAGTTCGAAGGACTACATTCGTTCTTCTAAAATCTGGTGAACCGACTCGGGTTACCTGGAGAGGTACTTTTCTTCGCATTTTCCCATCAATCGCTAGCAAAGAAAAATTGAATCTTCCACAACTTCTCGACTTTAAAAAAATCATGTATAATATTATACTCATCCCTCTTGTTGAAGAACTAAAAAGGGATCTAAGAACTCTGAGATACACCCGTAATTATAGCAAATTGCTCCATTAGCCTCCAAATTTTTAATAGCTAACATCAGGGTAAACCAAGCATTCAGACTGGCCTGACTTGGACATAGTCCCACCAAACTGAAGTAATTCACAATGTTTGGGTTCAAGGGAAACCGAAGGCCCAGTTTAGCACGTTCGGATAGACAACCAGCTCAGTCAGACCATAATTCAATGTGATCTCTATTTGTGTAGGTAGTCTAACTTTTTCTTCTTTTAGAAATCCCTATTTCTCATGTATAGCCTCTAACTCACTCTCTTGAAAATAAATATAATTGTTTTTTGTCAAGAGCAGAAGATATTTGGTAATGAACTTTAGGAAATTCGGCCTTACACGTTTGACCGATGATGGGGGGAGAGTGTTTAAGTTTTTGTTTTGATGACCTTGCCTTTTCCACCTTTACCACATTTTCCTTTTGGAGTAATATTTTTAGCTGACTTTAAAGGCTCAGCATTCTCTCTCTATTGACCGGATGTTTCCAAGGGAGATTTCTCACTTACGACATCAAAGTTATCATCTATGTCTTTCGGACTAGATCTAGAGGGCTGAATCTATAGAGAACTTGTGTTCCCCTCCCTGTTTGGTTGTTATAGGGGAGTCGGATCAGAGTCAGAAGTTTTTGCATGTTGGAGGACAGTATTACCTTCTATACGTGGATATTGTGAGGAATGATCAATAAAGGGTTGGTTTTGTCTGATTGCTTCTTTTCCCTCGGAAGGTGAGTTTATACGACCTTTAGCTTGTCTAGTCAAGCTTGGAGGCGAATACTCTTCATTATTGGGACCCAATGCTATATGGGAAGAAGAATGCTTCGATCAGATGTTATGCTTGTATAGGAATACTCCTTCATAGTCAATCGTTTGAGTGACATCGATTGTGCCTTCAGATGCAGATAACCCAACAGTAATCCTAACTCTCTTTTTCTATTTGTCTAGCTTAGACAAGTTTAGCTAACCTTTTTCGGTTAAAGCATCGTTTGGCAGTGAACATACAACACAAAAATTTCACCGGAGATGAGATTCACATTGGTGAGAGTGGTTAAAGAAATGAATTTATAACCGGTGATAAATTGGATAAGATTGGTGAGGCATAACTTCTCTCTTTAAAAGTTACTATACTAATAAAATGAGAAAGAAGCTTGTATAAGAGACTATAGAAGACCAACCGTTTTGATTCTATAATCTCTAAAGAAATAAAAAAAAATTACTATAGGCACGTTTCACCAATAACAGAGCGAGATTGTAGGTCTTATAAGGTGATGACATGTGTTTCACAACGTCTTCGGTTAACAGTTTTGAAGTGGCACTGCCAATCTTTCCGAATACGGCCTTTAGATGAAACTAAATTGTTTTTCAAAGCAAGGGCAAAGAAAAACCCTGAAGGGTTATGTTAGGAGAGATGACCCACTTTTTAAGAATTTGTTTGTAGTCCTTCCAAATGTCTTTGGAATGACTAAAATGACTATCTCGGCTTTGAACATTAATTCATCCTTGGACTATCGACTTTGGTGACAAATAGTCCGCGGACTTTCAGAAGTCCGTTCGTAGTCCCTGGACTATCCAGTTTGGTGACATATAGTCCCTGGACTTTCAAAAGTCCGTTGGTAGTCCCTGGACAATCCAGGTTGGATAAAGTTAGTCCCCTGCGCATGTTTATTAAGGGGACTAACTTTATCAAAAATAGAAAGTTAAAGGACTAAATTTATCGAAAATGAATAGTTGAGGGACTATCTGTCACAAAAATTGATATTCAACACATACAAGGGGACTAACTTTATCCAAAATGGATAGTCTAGGGACTACGAACGGACTTTTGAAAGTCAAAGGACTATCTGTCACCAAAATCGATAGTCCAGGGATGAGTTACTGTTCAAAGCCTCACTATCTCATAAGGTCAGAAATATTCAAGTAACATATTAGACTAAAAACCAATATTCATTTTTGGTTATTTGCTTTTATTATTTTATTGTAATAATTAATCTAGATTAATTTTTATTTATTATTTGTGGGCCTAAGGGGTCCTTAAACTTTGGGGTGGGTCCATGGAGGTAGTTCAGTCCAGTCATGTCCATTAGAAATAATTAAGTCTATAAATAGGCTCTTAGAAAACATTTATGAGAAATGGTTCATTTAAGAAAAAATCATATACTTTCTTTCTCTAAATATTAATGGAAACCACTCAATTATCTTTCTACGCTCAACCTAAAATCAATTATTTATTCTTATCTTACAAAATAATTTTCATCAAATAAGATTTATCCATACCAAATCTGACCACTGTTAATCTACCACAATAACATATCACTACATCTCTTATTAGAATTCAACTATATTGTATTGATCTAAACATGTAAATAGTAAGTCCAAAATTTATAATCACCCCGCCTTTCAGCAACTCGATTTTTATATTATTAAGTTCTTTATTATTGGGGTATTTATTGATTTTGAAGTTTTTCAACGAAATTTTTATTTATATATTCAAAAATTACTACTATTAAAAAAAATTATTATTTTATAAAATTAATTATCCAGTCTGATAATTATATAACCAAAATAATTTTTAAAAATATTCAAATATTTATATATTTTTTAAATTATTTGATTTATATTTTTTAATGATTTTATTTTGATTTTATTTTTAGTTTGATTTCGATTTTCTATAGATGGATGATCAAATAATATTATCATGGTTCGAGAGAAATATAGCATTTTTATTATGGACGCTTTATTATCAGAAATACGTCATGTTAATATGCCTTGGATGATCCACATGTCAAGATCAAACCCCGATAAGTATGTTGAACTATCCATAAAAACTGATTATAACCTTGTAGGTCGGACATAAATTTTTAATCTGTTCAACCAATTTATATCATATCATATCAAAACTATAACATTGATGATCACTAAACGGACAAAATTAATTCACATATACAAGCAATCAAGTTTGGATTTGAATATATTTGGATTCCAATATATTGGACTTGAGATGGATTGGCTGGATTCGAAAACAACTTGTTCAAGTTCCAAGATTATATTAGATCTTTCGTACTTTATACAAACCATATCAAATCTTGATATGATTTGGGTACGACATCATTTACATATACCTGCTTTGAGTTCATATTTGATCCTTATATATAATCGCAATATATGCATCAAACCTTCTGAAAAGAAGGTTTAAAGACTCAAAAAGTAGAAAAGTAAAAATAAAAGATGAAAAATCCGACCTACCGGATTCGAACCAGTGACCTAAGGATTAAACTGTTGATACAACTACAGTCCTCCGCTCTACCAACTGAGCTAAGGTCGGACATTGATACTGGTTTGTATATGAATATACTTAATGTTATACGATACTGTCTTGTGGCAGAATGAACTATTTCATACACTTAGTTAGCAATGCTAAATCATTGATTCGTTTATAGATGTTATATCTTTTGATTTTTTTTCATTCAAAATTCCTTTGAAAAAACAAATTTTAATATAACTAAATAATACCAAACAAGATCGTATTGCTTAACCAGCGGACTTGGGTGTTCCTTTACATGTGAAAGAAAAACTTCCTCACAGTTGTATTGACAAAAATAAAAACATAAATTCAGGGCATTTTTAACGTGCAAACTAAAATCCTCACTATGGTTGTCACAAGCTCTGACTATTGTTAAAATTAGCAAACCAAATCGAAATGTGACTAAAAAATATAAAACATTATGTGAATTAGCCGTAGTGACACGGCACAAGAGTATAACATACTTGAAGGTATTAAGTTTAAGTTACTGATCTCGAAGAAATCCTTTCTCTTCTAAATAAGACACTACCTGCTGCGCCATCGCAACCGGTGTTGGACATATGCCATCTTTTACTCCGATTTCTATCTGAATAGACCAACACTAAAACCTCATTATAATCGGTAGAATTATGTATTAGACAAATTGTCTCTCTGTTAAATTCATTAGACAAAGCGCAGTGTTAACAAAAGACATACCTCACAGTCCACAGGTGGTTCATAAGGGTCATCGATCCCAGTAAAACCTGCGATTTCATATATTTTGGTCACAATGATCCGTACGAGAGTTCAGTGAAAGTGACTAGCATATTTTACGTACAGGTCTAATTGTAAAATTCCAAAATATGCACCTTTAATCTTTCCAGCACGTGCAAGTTTGTATAGACCTTTAGGATCTCTAGTTTCGCAAAGTTCTAAAGACATGTTCATAAAGACCTGCATATCAAAGACATGTTCATTGAAACCTGCATGTCATTCGAACAAAGCTATGTTTAATCTGCATAAAAAGCAGAACATACTGAAAAGACATTTAACCAGAAACTCACCTCTATAAATGTTGACTCTGGTAATATTGCACGGCAAGATTCTCGATCTTTTCTATATGGCGATATCAGACTTGCGATACAGATAAAACCAGCATCTGCAAATAGCTTCCCAACTTCTCCTATATGATATAATCAGAGGCCTTTAGAAATCACATAGACCGAACATATTTCATTTGTGTAGGGCATTTAGTATGATACTGATAAATTTTCTGATCAACCGGAGAATGAATTGTTGCATGTTCATTTTCATACATGAACCATGTTTTTGTATTTCGGCCGAACTTCCAAACTGTCAACCGTTTGAATGCATGTCCTGGAAATGGCTATATTTCAAATTGTCAAAAATCGCTTAAAATTTGAAAATTCGAATTCAAATGAATTTTTAAAACAGCAACACCGGTCAGGGGTTTCACTGGGGGACATTTGAAACGACTATTTTTTGCGCATTTGCCCCCAGGGTCTGCCCCTAGACCCAACTAGCTACGTTCGCTAGTCACAATATATTTTAGCAAGCGCACTCTCCATTCTCCTAACTTGTTTGATAATATTTTATGACTGCATTGATCGATTCATCAATCCAAGTACACTAAAACATCAGTCTTTCCTTAGCACACCATATTGTGATATGGCTAAGGGGTTGTTTCTTGCATACTAAAAACCTAGCTTGTGTATACTATACTTATCTTTAAGCTAGCTTCTTTTAAACGAACAGATTATAGCAATCATACAAATTTTTCACTCACAACATCCACTTGGTATCACCAAACAATCCTAAATTATCACGAAAATTCCACCACATGACTGATGAGTTAATAACAGATTCTTGTTGATGTTATAATAAACAGCATTACACATACCAACTCTCCTTATATTTTCAGCTCGATCTTCTGCCGAAAAACCAAGATTCTTGTTGAGTCCATGACGAAGATTATCTCCGTCAAGAATGTAAGATAACTTCCCTCTCAAGTAAAGTTCTCTGCTAAGCGAACAAGCCAATGTGCTTTTTCCTACACAAACCCGAACAAAATGTTCGATAAAATACACTGCAAACAACGTTCTGAAATTCAAAACACTTTTCAAATCCATAAAAACAAACCTGATCCACTAAGACCTGTAATCCATACAAGACATCCCTTTTGATTCAGTAGCTTCTGCCTTTCGGATTTTTCAATAGGCAACTCTTGCCAAAATATGTTTGTTGAATTTCCCACAGTAGACATTGTCAAATGTCATAAACTTTGGTTTCCTCTAGTTTCTAAAATCCGAACGCAAGTGTTTAAATTCGCACATAAATTTACAAAAAAACCGCAAAAAACACAGTTGATCCTAACAAGCTTGAACACCAATATGACGGTTAATTAAATCCATACAAATCCTTGCATTACAAATCTGAGAAACTTAATCTCATAATCTAATTTGCATAAATCTACAAAAGGTGAGGCCAAATTGTGTAATTGTATCAGAAACATAATATACAACATTGGATAGATGGTTAGATAGAGATATACCTGCAATGAATGATGAAACCAGTTTAAGAGAGAAAGAAGAGTGTTTTTGTCCATTTTTGTGAAGCTATCGTGGCTTTTGGAAGGACAAGAAGGCGACGGAGAAGGAATGAGCGACACATAGGGAATGAGACAATACCACGTCTCTCTGTCTGATCCAGAGCATGGGCGTATTTGTACACACATAAAATAAACTAAATTTAAATTTCGAAATGAAAGTAGCTAAAGAAACGCAAAAATATTCCATGTAGTAGTCTAGTAGTAGAATTTTTTTTGTAAAAATCTTTCTTCAATAATTGAAGAAATTCGAGTAATATTTACGTCAATTTTTGGCAAAAATATAATAAACTTTTTTTACCAAAATTATGTAATATTTAGACAACTTTTTATCTACAATTTTCGACGCACACACCGCATCACAATTTTTTTTTATTTTTTTTCTGCCATAATATTTCAAGTAACATAATGCACGCCATTTTTTAATATATAAATAAATTTTAGTTTATTAAATTTTATTTTTTTCTCAAACTTGTAACAAAAATTAAATAACATTGGCTATATTATAATATTTCAAAATTAAATAACATTTACTATATTATAACATTTACTAAATTTTTACTAAATTTGTGTTTTTAACTGGGTGTATGATAAAACTAATATTATAATATTTCAAAATATAGATTTTTATTATTATTTACTTTGGATTGGTGGATAGTTTCGGATAACTATAATCTTTTAATCTGGATTAGAAAGTGTGGTTTAAGATCGTTTATGATAATTTTAGAGGTGTATTTTTATTTGTACAAAAAGTAAAAGTAGATTGGATGCATATGTTGTAATGATCTAAGAATGGTTAAAGTATGGTCTAAATATTGTTTACTTCGGGCTTGTAGTTGAGCAACTGTTTATACAATATTGTTATCTTTTAAGTTATTAGTCGTTTAAACCGAAGACGGTCACCAAAATTATTAAATTTGAACAACTAGTAAGAAGAGGTTGTTACATCTAAATAGACTAGATGACTTTTATAACAACGCACATGAAATTATCAAAAGTTTTGTAAAAAACTAAAACCATAACACTCCCAGATGCAAAAAAATAAACTCCATACATAAAAGTCAATCTACCATAAGAATCGTCAAATCATTGATCAAGATCTACTTACAAATCCATAATTATCATAAAACTCATTTCCATAACAAATTAAAATGATAATATAATAAGTGTGTAATAAGTGTATAACAAGTATCCACAAATCCTTATTTATAGAAATGCTTATCACCATGACAAAAATATACGAGTGGGACAAACAAATAGTTTTTATTTATTATTGAGTTTAAAGCTGAATCGAGTTTGGATTTTGGATCAAATAAAGTTAGTTTGTGTTCGGACCATTACGATTGTATTTTTTAAATAAAATTTTGAAGACACTAATATCTGACCGTAGAAATAATTTCATATATCCCTCGTTGTTGTCTTTAAAAAACTATTTATATGTTACAAAAATCGTAATAGTTCCAACGAACCTACCTCTATTTGAACCAAACACAACACTCATCAATTAAACTGAATAATAAATAAACCAAACTAATTATAAATAAAATAAATATATAATATATAATAAATAAACAAAACTAAAATTAAATAAAATAAATAAAATAAATATATAATATCATAAACTATTGAGCTTTCGAGTTTGAGTTTAGATCAAATAAAATTAGCTCGCTGGACCGTTCGATTTTTGAGCTTCTAAATAATCTTCTTTTAAAGACACTAATGCCTTACAATATAAACAATTTCATACATCCCTCTATTTGATGGAAATGAGTTTTATGATAATTATGGAGTTAATCAATAACAATCATTTAAACTCAATAATAATCATAAAACTCATAATAAATAATTTATTTATTATTGAGTTTAAATGATTGGTTTTGGGTTTGGATCAAATCGAGTTAGGTTAAGTTTAAATGATTGGTTTTGGGTTTGGATCAAAAATCGAGCTAGGTCGGTTCGGGACTACCACGATTTTTTGGATTTTAGGTTTGGATCAAAAATCGTGGTAGTCCCAACCCGACCTAATCCGATTTGATCCAAACCCAAAACCAATCATTTAAGCTCAATAATAAATAAACTAAACTAACTTTAAATATAAATAAATATAATAAATAATAAATAAAACAAACCAATTTTAAATAAAAAAAATAAAAAATATATTTAATAATCATAAACTATTGAGCTTAAGTCAATAAGTTTGGGTTTGGATCAAATAAAGTTAGCTCGCATTCGGACCATTACGATTTTTTTGCATCAAAAATAATATTTTATAGACATTTAATTTGTGGTGGTATAAAATAACTTCATACATTGCATCAAAAATAATAGGCCAAAGCTATTTCCTCCATCAAAATTACTTTTTCCCCCATAATTTGAAAAAATCCCCATGTTGTTATTTCCTCTATAAAGGAAAATACACATTTGCCTTTATACACATTAACTACAACTAAACCGATTCTTTACAAAACAACAAAACCAGTACCTTACAAATTGAAGAGAGAGAAAAAGCTTGTAGAAGAAAATCCATTCTTCACAAAAGAGAGATGCTTGGTGAAGAAAACCCATTCTTCACAAAAAGAGAAGATAGAAGGCTTGGAAAAGGTAGAATTTCTTCATTTTTCTTTGCTTTTTCATTTTCGATTAGGGTTTGATTTGGAAAAGTTTTCTGCAATTTTTTTAAATGCAGAGCATGTGATTTTGAGTTGCCCACTCGGAATCACATGCTCGATGCATAAAAAAAATTCAGAATACCTGATGCTGTAATTTTTTTCGAGATTTTATCGGATGATCATACTAGTTTATCGGATGTTGTTGTTTGTTTATCGGATGAAGTTTTTTTAATCGAATTATGTTTTTTGTTTATCGGATGATGTTTTTTGTTATTCGGATGATGTTTTTTGTTTATCGGATGTTGTTTTTAATGGGACAGAAAGTTTGCAACTGATTCCGAATCAGTTGCACATTTTTTTTGAAAACTTGCAACTGATTCCGAGTGGCCCTCTCGGAATCAGTTGTTTTTCTTTCAGAATTGTAAAAATCGGGTTTAGCTGAAAAAAAAAATTTCGAAATAGGTATTTTCAAGCTACGAAGTTGTAAAACGTAAAAACAAGTTTAAATTATCTTGTTTGTCGATTGAGTGCTGTTCTCCGGCTTTGTTTGGGTTTCTTCATTTTTCATGATTAATCTTCAATAAAATTGAAGTTCTTTGTTTTAGGGTTAATTTTAGAGGTAGAGTCATATATTTTTTATTAAAGTTAGGTTAATGTTGTGTTTTTTCATATAAGACTATCTATTAGATAAATGGCATCTAGTGATAAATTTGAAATAAAAATAAGGATAATTTGGTAAAAGCAAGTCACTAGTGTTTTTGAAAGTTTGAAAGATGGAAGAAATAAAAAATAACATGGATATTTAAAAAACAAACCAAACTAATTTTAAATAAAATAAATATAAAAAATATTTATTAATCATAAACTTAAAGGTCAATCGAGTTAAGGTTTGGTTCAAATAGATTAGCTAGCGTTCGGACCATTACGATTTTTTAGTAATAGTCCCAACAAGACCGAACTCTATTTGATCAATACCAAAACTGATCGTTTAAACTCAATATAAATAAACCAAACTAATTTTAAATAAAAAATACATAATAACCATAAACTATAAAATATATAATAACCATAAACTATTCTCTTAAATGTCAATCGAGTTTGAGTTTGGAACAAATAAAGTTAAGTTTAGGTTTGGAACAAATAAAGTTAGCTCGGACCATTAAGATTTTCTAACTTCCAAATAATCTTTAAAAGACATTAATGTCTAGCCATCTAAATAATTTCATACAACCATGTCTTTAAAAAAACTATTTATATACTAAAAAATCGCAATAATCCCAATCGAATTTGGGTTTGGATCAAATAAAGTTAGCTTGCATTCGATCAAATAAAGTTAGCTTGCATTCGGACAATTATGATTTTTTTACTTCTAAATAAGCTTTTGAAGACATTAACGTCTAATCGGTATAAATAATTTTAGATCAATTTTAGATCAAATAACGATTTTTTAGCTTCTAGCAGCATACATAATCTCACACGTCCCTCGTTGTTGTCTTTAGAAAAATAATTGTTTTTACACATTACCGTACACATTAAAAAAATCAGATTACCGTACACATTAAAAAAATAAAACTAACCATTGATTTTAAAATCAGATTTAGAATATCCGAAACTACCAATTGGAACAATATCAAAACATGATCATTCATTCTTCCATGGTATTGATAGATAATTTCGTATTCATTATAAGCCTCTGTCTGGACCATAAGGTGTGGTTTATATATCACCTCATGATAATTTTGAGGCTTTATTTATAAATTACTGGCTACTACTATTGAACCAAGATATTAACAAAACTATATTATCTAAATTTCAAGAAATAACAATAAGAATATCCGAAACAATCAATCAGAACTAATATCAAAACAAAAATTAATGTTCGTTCATGATATCGATTGATTATTCCGATTTAATTGTAAGCCTCTGTCTGGACCAGAAGGTTTGGTTTAAGATCACCTTATGATAATTTTGAGGCTATACTTATATCTATACAAACAATTTCAACTCGAAATACTTGAATTTCCAAGGTTTACTTGAAGGACGGTTTCATTGACTGAAAAAGGTCCGATTAAGAAAATCTCAGTAATAGATCGGAACATGCAAGATGTTCCGATCCAATTGATTTACGCCTCGTAACTAAGCCAAAATGAAATGGAAATCCCTTTGACTACTCTTAAGAGGCGGATACAGTTATCCATCAACTGAAACCCTAAAATTGAACAGCAACGAAATTCATTCTATGAAATTGAAAACGATTAAGATTGAGTTTAACAGATATTGACGGAATGAAGTAGATTCGCGTACGAGAAATCGGTAAATCAAAACTCTACTTTATTCGAAGAAATGAAAACCAGAAAGAGAGATGAAGATACGAGAATGCATTAGCTATCGAACAGATCAAAAGAGGACACCAAAGCTGAAGAGGGGAGACTGTAGTCTGCGATAGACGAGGCGACGATGAGATTTATAAGTTGGGGACGAAGAAGCTAGGGTTTTGTGTGGACGTTTAAAGAGGAAGAAACTGTTGTAATGACCATATTACCCTTAATGTAAGTGGGCCAAATTTGGAGAACGATTGAAACTATATAAGTTGGGCTTGTACTGGGCGATTATGACGATCTGGTGTCGGCAGTTGGCACAACAAATAGAATACCATAAACGGGTTACCTAGAATTAAATATTAAATTACAAAACAGAGCCAAGTAATTTTGAAGAAATTAGGATTTTAATTTTAATTTTGATTTTGATTATATGTTTTTATAGTTTAAAATAGTTCTGTTTGGGTTTTGATTTATGATCCATTGTGGATTAATTTATTCTTTATAATTTAATTGTATACTCTCTTTTTTCAGTCGTAATTGGACTTTATTGATAAATTTGAAAGTGTGGGGCCATTTCATAAGACTACCCAAAGTATATGAGGTTAGTATAAAAGGAGAGAGTTTCAAATTCAAAACTTTTCATCTTCGACCTTCGGACAGCTTCAACAGCAGCTTTGACTTAACATAAATTTTTTATTTTTTTTATTTTTTAATCTTTTTCTATAATTTTTAAATAGTCAGTATCGATACTCTCAAAAAAAGTTATTGCCTTGAGCTTATTTGAGGCTGAAAGATCATTGAAGTTTATGTCTTCTCTCCGTCTTAAAGTGTGTTTTGCCACACCATCTCTCAAGTTATTTTGCTCCCTCAAGGTGTGTTTTATCGGCATATCATAAAATATTAATTTCCTATAACATTCAATAAGAGGCTCCAAGTACCAAATTGATTTCCCCCTCCTCATCAGATCGATAAAAATAGTTTAGATTACTTCTATATCCACGTTCTTAATGTTTAAAGCACTCCATAAGATCAATTCATCCATTAGAGCTCTAGCTTCACCAATAACAATATTGTTTTTCCCGTAAAGTCTCTCATAACCTTTCACAATAATTCTTTCATGATTCATGATTACCCCTCCACCACTTGATTCCCTGAAAGTAGTGAAGCCCCATTTGTGTTTAGTTTGTAGCAATTTAGCTTATGAGCCAATCATTTTAACGAAATTGGAACTCTCTGCTTAGTTACTCGAACACTGCAGCCCAACATATTTGCAACTTTTAAGTCTCTTCCCCAGTATTTCCTCTTGATTAGGTTTGCTTCGTTTAGGCCATTCATGATATAAATCATATGATTTATAATATTTGTTGAAGTTGTGTTAGGCACTGTTAATCTTAACTTCTCTATATCCTAGTGTTCATTGACCCAAAAGCTACCAACATTTACATTAGAATTTATCTGCATATTTTTACCTTCATTGAGATGAATCAATGCTCTCTCAGTGCACCATCTATATAGGTATAATTCTATTTATCTTTTTCTTGGAACCCAAAAAATGTACATATCAGCTTTGTCCTTAATTCTTGTTAGTCTGGTCCAGGTTTTTTATCTTTTATGAGGTACAAGAACAACTATAGGATGGCTCTTCTTATAGTATATTGAGAACATATAGACCATAGACTTTTTTAGTTCTAAAATTAAGCCATAGATTGTGTGAAAATATATCTTGTAATGATTCAATGCTCTTTACATTCAACCCACCCTCTGCATACAGTTTGCAGTTCTTACTCCATGATGACCAGGTTATTGTATTTTTCTCCATATTATTCCCCCACAGGAATTTGTTGAATAGATTTTCAACCTTTTTTATTACAGCTTTAGGTAGAATAGAGCTTTGGACACAGTATAAGGGAATAATAATTAAGATTGAATGGATTAATACAAACCTTCCACCAAATGCCAAGGTGCAACTATCCCATTCAGTTATTTTGTCTCTGATCCTTATCACCAGATTATCAAAATGACTGATTTTGATTTTGTTGCTTATCATCACCCCAAGATGTTTGAATGGTATAACACTATGTTTCATCCCCAATCTTATTTCAACAGTTTCGATCATTTGATTAGTCATGTTCTTTGCCACAATTACTTTTGACTTGTATTTATTAATGCTCTAACAAGAAGTATCTTGATAGTGTGATAAGAATTGAGAGATTCTTGAAGCAGAGTTAAAAGAGCTGTTGCAGAAGATAGTAAGGTCATATGCGAATGCCAAACAAGGTATGGCTTGATTTTTTCTTGCTTTACATCTTTTTTTTTATTTGCTCCCCATTAAGCTTTTTAAGTCCTCGATCAAAAACTCTTCAGCCATTATAAACAATATAGGGGACAAAGGGTCCCCTTGCCTCAACCCTTGTTTAGCCCTAAAAAAACCTTTAATAGCCCCATTGATTAGTAAAGAAAAGTGGTTGTTCATTATGTTACTCTTAATAAGGTTTATATAGTGGGAATTAAACCCAAAATATTTAAGAACTTCAATGAGGAACATGTGAGAAAGCATGTCAAAGGCTTTCTCCATGTCAACCTTTAGAATGATATTGATGTAGCCTTTTGTTTTGAGATTCAGATCACAGCATAGCTCTTGTGTGATTAGAATGCTATCATGAATGCTCATTTCCATGACAAAAGCCCTTTGCTCTTCAGAGATCAACTTTGGGAGCAACATGGCAAGTCTTTTGTTGACAATATTTGAGTATATTCTGTTGAATAAGGTAAAAAGTTTGTTTAATCGTACATTAGTTCTTGCATAAATCGACCAGTGTACTGGTTTAACCCCAATTAATTTTAAATTGATTTCCTCCAAAAACATTCTCGAGCAGCTAGTTACGAGATGAAAAAGGTATTTGATCCGAAATCTCAATAACTTTTATAGTAAAGAGGACTTTAATAATAATAAAAAATATTTTAAACAATAAGACATTATCGAGTTACTATAAATGAGAACATATTCTACTTTTAAAGCTTATGATGCACTTACATATCATTGAATGGTACACTCGAGTGCAACTTAATTCACATTTGGAGTTAATATATTCATGCACTTTAGTGTGAACGGGTTGGACTATCAGTGTGGACGAAAAAACTAGTTAGAGAAAAAAAATGTGAAGTTATTTACATTAAACAAAAATCTTGTTATTATTATTATTATTTGCACAGTGAACTAAGTACAAATTTATATTATTATTTGTAATTATTTTTCTCTAAAATAAACAAAAATTGATTTGGTTGAAATGATATAAAATAACTTTTAGTCTTGGCAGGATTAACGGAGCTATTTAAAAATAAAAAAAATCTAAGTATATAATTACTTAGAAATTAAAAAAAAAACATTCATTATTTCGAATAAAATTCATTCCAAATGTATAATTAGTTAGAAATAAAAACAATTGCTAGCAATACCTAATGTATTTAATACACAAATATTTTACTCAATTTTATGATTTGTAAAAAATAGAAAAAACTAGGCTCAACTTAATACATAAACATATCGACATTATTTGGCTTTTAACTTGAGTCTTCAAGAAAGACTAAAGGGCTACTTACAAATAAAATATAAAATAATAAATTCTTTTAAACCATACCATTTCATCACCATTCACCAAAGACCAGCGATGCTAACAAAATACTTATGCAAACACACTAAAATAATCAGAAAACAAAATAAATCAATAAAACCGAAGCAATGACAAATGAGGTCAAATAAAAATAAAAAAAAGCGTAAACAAACATAAAAACCCCACAAGATAAAATAACCTTCAACAATGAATTATGGATTCATTAAAGCATCACCAAAGCAATCCCAAATTTAAAGACCAACCGTCGTTAAAAAAAGTAAAGCAATAAAAAATATTAATGTTTTGACGAAGATAAAATATGTTGCGAATAAGCGTTTTGATAAGTGTTTCGACAAAGACGAAATAACCTTTCAACTAATAACAAGAATGCTTGAGGCAATACTGGACTAGTCTTGGAATTCAATACTCTCACCAAGACTAGGGTGTATTGATAATGGTGTAGTTAGTCTAGCCCGAACCAATCGACCCACCAACTTATCCAAATGTAAATACCTACAAACTAAGTAAAAAACACATGTGTCTCCAAATCCTTGTAGTTGGAAAAATATCGTCCATTATGTTCAAATATCTAAAATATATTTATTGTAACACGACCTATATAAAATTGTACGTCCAATTTCAATCAATAAAATTATGATTTTGTTATTATTATTTATTATTTTTTGCGTTCCTATTATTCATATATGTTGGTGTTTTTTTAATTCAAGCTCAATTTATTTTTTAGTCTAGTCGTGGCTATCCAAAAATAACGTCTATAATGGAATTAAAAATCTAAGACTCTTAGTATTTTGATGATGTCCAGAAGGAAAAAAATAATCTTATAATTAATAACATATTTATTTAGGGAATTGCTAAAAAAAGCTATTTTTACTCCGTGAAATCGCTTCTTTTGAATTTTAAAAATGACTCTCCGGAGTTATTTTTTTTCATGCTTTTGTTCTTCATGAAATCCTATAAATAGAAGAAATTACTTTGTGAAGTTATCATAATTTTCAAAAAAATGCAATTTCTCTACCTTCTTTCTACTTTTTTTTCTCTAAACATAAATAACTAAAACTAAAACTAAAACTAAAGAAGTTAACATATTTACATCTTAGTTATTAGAAAGGTTTTTTCAAATCGTAACGAGTATTTTGTTTTACGATAAAGTGATATTGTTGTTAGTTAATATTAGAATTTAGTAAGTTGTAACCTACTAAAACAATTACAAAAAGGGACAAAATTAAAAGTTAAATGTTTAAAAAGTTAGAGAAAAAACGATACAAGTTTGTCCGCTAATGCAATGACGGAAACAGGGGGTCTGTCCGTCATTGTACAACGGACACAAGGGTCTGTACGCGAGACAATGGCAGACAGACCCCCTGTTTCCGCCATGCAATAGCGTCAGCACCATCGTGTCCGCCATTGTATTGGCGGAAAGTATCATCTTCTTCGACGGGATAATGATGACGAACACCATCTGGACGCCACCGTGTGACGGAAACACACATTTTATTTATTTATTTTAAATCATTTTTTTAAAAAAAAAACAGAAAGACAAAAGGATTCATATATGTTGGTTTGTAGAAAAAACAAGTTTTGTTACCATTTCGGTAAAATTTTCTAAATTTTACAAGGTAGAACAATTTTTTTTGGTTAGTTTAAGTTTTGTAATTTTATGATTTTAGTGAGTTTTATGAACTAAAATGTTAAATTATGGTAGATTTTATGTTTTGCAGGTTAATGACGTAAATAATAACATAAAACATAATTAAATAAATTTTTAAAAACTTGTTAGATTTTTTTTTCAAGTAAAATTTTGTAAATATTAAAAAACATAAAAAAAAAAAACAAATTCCCGTACTAATTTTGCCTTTTTTTTAAGTAATCCCCAATTATTTATTAGATGAAGAGAATATTGCTTTGAGTAAGAAAAATTATATTATGAACGCTAAACAAAATGGCCACGTCCCCACGATAAAAGGTTAAACTAAAATAGGAAATAAATAGGAAAATCTCAACCAACGAAAATAGGAAAGAGAAAAGTAAATGGCGGTTACATTAGACGAGAACCAATAAAGAATTAAAAATATATAATTTTTTCCTATTCCGAATGGGATTTGAATCCCGAAAACCGACTCGTCTCACCTATAAATACGCCATCCACCGCTCTTTTTATTTCCACACAACCTTCCTTCATCAGATCAACAAAAACCCAAACCCAAACCCTAAATCAATCTTTCAAATCCAAATCAAATCCATGAATCCCTCACAATTGTTAGAAGAAGCAGAAAATTGCTTCAAACAAGGAAAAATCGTCGAAGCTGCAAAACATGCGCTAAAAGCGAAACCTCATCGGGATCAATACGGCTATTGCGCCTCCTATATCATTCACATGGCCCTCATCAATCGCAAAAGCTTTTACAAAATGCTAAGGATCGACGATCCGTGTGCAGACGAAGATACATTGAGAAAAGCGTACTCGAAGATGGTGTCAGTTTTGCTTCCCCATAAGAACAGATCGGTTGCCGCTCCGAATGCTTTGAGGATTATTAATCGAGCGTGGGAAGTTTTATCTGATAGGAAGATGAGAATGGAGTATAATCAAAAGATAGGGTGCTTTGGTAAGATATCGTATTCGTGTCAAGGAGAAAGCGAGAGTGGTTCTAATGGAAGTACCGAATCTGAAGATGTGAATAGTTATGACAAGAATTGGGCTGAGGAAGAAGCCGAACACTCGGCTGTGGTGAAATCTGAACCTGCAGATATGGAGGATGTAAAAAGAAGAAGAAGGATAAAGACTGAAGTTGCAGAGCTAGAAGGATCCGATTCGAAACGTAGTAAAAGTTGAGTTATTTATTTATTTTTATAATTGTTTTATCTATTAATGTATTTTATTTTTGTTAATCAATATAAGTGTTAATTCTCGTAAATCTTATATTATATATTATAAGCCCCCAAGGTCCTTAGTTTTGCATTGCATCGAATTAAAGGGGATACTTAACACGCGGTAGCTTTGCATTTAACGCTAGTTTTGCATTAGTAGTATTACACTGCATCGATACTTTAGCTAGCTTTGCATTAGTATTACACATTTACACTGCTAGCTTTGCATTAGTATTACACTGCATCGATACTTAGCTTTGCATTTAACGCTAGTTTAGTATTACATTGCATCGATACCTAACGCTGTAGCTTTGCATTTAGTGGTAGCTTTGCATTAGTATTACACTGCATCGATATCGATACGTAACTTAACTTTGCATTTAACGCTAGTTTAGTATTACATTGCATCGATACTCAACGTGGTAACGCGGTAGCTTTGCATTAGTTTTGCATTGCTAGCTTTGCATTAGTTTTGCATTGCATCTTATTAAACGGGATACTTAGCTCATTAGCTATAGCTATATTTAAACCCACAAAAGCATCGATACTTAACGTGTGGTAACGCGGTAGCTTTGCATTAGTTTTGCATTGCTAGCTTTGCATTGCATCTTATTAAACGGGATACTTAGCTCATTAGCTATAGCCATATTTAAACTCAACTTTGTGGGTTAAGTAGTTACCCATCCGTGGGAATTTAACGTACGATCCCTAGTATCCATGGTTATGGTGTATCTAATCCGATCGCTCAACCCTATCCATCGGTTTGGCTAAAAACCCTCATTAATCACTATTGGTATGTTGATTATGGGTATAAAAAGAAGTCATAAGTACTGGTTTTTTTATCAAAAAATTCACTGATGTTATTTTTATTGGTTTTATTTTGCATTCGTAGTCGCGGGCAAACCAAAACCAACAAAAATATACAAAACAAGACGAACAAAAATAAGTGATTTAATTATAAAAAGAACACCAATCTCTTGATACGCATTATGACTAACTAACCAGCATTCTTAGCTATGGAATAGAAAAAGAAAACCTGCTGTTTCTTTATTAGAGTTCAGAAATTGTTTGTATAATAATCTAACTTATCAATGTGAGAAAGAAACAAAGATAAAAGAAAATAGTGAATCCCTGAGAATATATACAACTTTAGGGAAACTATTCTGTTCATTGTAAATGTGCAAGTAAAAGAACTCTACTGACAATCACAACCAAAGGTTTTGATAGTTGTGAAAATCACTGGTCTTTGAGCTTTTCATCTTGGTAATCAATTCCCTTGGGATTTGGCAGTTTGTAGCATCTCTACTATCAGAGTTTTCACATCCCTGAGCAATACAAGAAACACATTTATAAAATTTTATTTTCTTTCTTGTAAGGTTTCCGGTAATTTTTTCTTGTTTATGGGTAAAAAGAACTCTATGTATGTAAAGCACAAGAGAAGAGATGCTTACTTTCTATCCATAGCACGTCTAGGGAAAGGAATACGAAGCTTAAAGGTGTCGCCTTGATAGACAGCCTAAACAATAGAGAGATTAAAAGGTTAAACAATTATTTACGAAAGAGAATTAAGGAATATCATGAAGTTGAAGTTACAAGTACGGAAATACCTTAACATCGAACCCAAGACTATCCATATCAAGCATGTAAGCACTCTCCACCTGGAGAAACATTCAATATGAGATGCTAATGAAGAAAGAGAACGAAGAAGAAGCAATACAACTTAATCATTTAACCATCAGATGTATTAAAATGGTCATAAAACTTTTTATTATATTAGAATTCCAACTTCTAATTTTTTTTTTCAGAGTCAGGATGCTATCATTTCCTAATCAATATAGACTAAACTTTATTTCTCTTCGACGGGATCCCATTCTTGCATACCGGGATTGATGTTGCATGTTGCACAATGGCTTTTGTATCTTCACCATGGTCTCTGTTCATGTGAGACTGACAAAACAATAAGGTATATTAAGTGCAGACATGCTTGATTTGTTTGTATAAATGTAAGAATATGGCAAAATTATGATTTGTCGTTAGGTAATACCGCAACAGGTTTAGAGAACTGAGCTATTGGATCAACTTTAGCAGCTTGGTACTCCTCTTTGCTAAAATCTAAGGTAAAGAAATACAGAAAACGGCAGTGAGGAACTAGTAGGACATTCTTTATCCGTATAGGTTCGGACAGAAGAAAAACAAGTTACGAACCTCCTGATCCTAGTAACGCTGTTGCAACTCCTGAGACATACCGGACAACTTTAGGTTCTATGCGCAAAAATTGGAAGTCACCAAAGTCAACCTTCATATCCAAACTATCATCATTAGGGCGAATATTTTTAAGTAGACAACACAACAGCGTGCAAGAAATATAGTAAACTTTTACCCAAAATGCATTGGGATGCCTAGCGAAATATGCTGCTCGAATGGCTTCCTCGTCTTTTTTGGCAACCTAGACAACGTTCATAAATAACAATCATATTACAGGTTTGTCTGAATGACGATAGATCTGGAGAGGTTAAAGAGTTCAGATAAAGTGAGAACTACCGCTACTGCATCACCATAAAGGGTGATAATCAAATCGGTCCTATCCTCAGAATCACGAGCAATAAGCAGTGAACATTTTGGATTAGCTAACAGGTCCTGTAAAGTGTAAAGTGGAGCATGATATGATGAAAACCATAAAATGAAATATTACAAACACTCTAAGTCTATGAAGTATTAATTCACGTAGGACTATTACGTGAACAAGGGATTGAGAAAGCTACATACTTTATGCTTGTCTAAGATTGTTGGTTTTTCTAAATTCTTCTGTATAATTGCATACTGGAACAAGCTTCGCAATTATTTTTCTTTCAACTTTTATAGGTTTACTTACCATAAACGTTTTTTGTCCCTTTAGTTTTTCGGACGTCCAACTAGACCTAAACAAGTTAATCATGTATCAAACATTACTAAAAAAATTGAGGGCAAGACCTTTGTATGAACAGCCAAGCTGCTGACTGCGAGTATAGGAGCTCCATCATCAGCACATGCATAGTCAACCATTGATCCTGCAGGGTAACCTTCGAGCTTCTGCATAAACTTACTCTTGATAGTGTTGTTTCTTTCTTTATATCTAAGTTCTAAAACATGAATTCAATCAATAAATGATGAAAACTAATCACATACATGAGAAACTGTGGATAGAGTGCCGCGAATCCTGCGATCAAGCAGAGTTCGAACTTCCTCCACCGCGGGGAGACGGGCAGCCTTTTCCTGCAATTAAACAAGATCCTAGATGACCAATATGTTCATTTCATGCAAAGTTACACACAAATACAAACAAACAACTACTTGTTTATGCAAATGTATAGATTGTTTATCATCAGAATTAAGTACCTGGTGAGCTTGAATCAATTGGGAGATATCAATATCTCCAGCTGATAGAGCCTGATCAAGCCAAAAATAATGATCGAAAAATTAAATAAAAAGCAAAAAAGAACAATCTCCAATCTGTTGAAATTGAGAAACCTAAAGCTCGATCGTGTAATTTATTTCCCTTCTAAGTTTTGAGCTATCTCGGGAGAGAACAGGAATGAAACTCGATTATTTGGAGCATCAAAGAGATGAGATAAAAGGCTGCCTTATGAATACCTGCGACGAAGACGGAGCTGAAGCGGCCATGGAGATAGAAGGAAGACGGAGACAAAGTGGTGGTGAGAATCGTGGGAGAGAAATTCGATAGAAGCGAGACGAAGAAGAAGAAAAAGAAGAGAGTTTGAAAGGAGAAAGTAAAGAGCATGAGCTGCAAGGTGCAACCACTAGAGTCCCCATGTCTTTCAGTCTCACCAACCTGGACGCCTCCTCTCACCGGCCAGGCCACCTGCTTTTATTTTATTTTTCTTCCGGTCTGAACTTATGTGGTCTGCATTTGTGTGTTTATGTATTTTTATTTTATGATCGGATCGAGGGTTCATTTTAGACATTAAATTTTTAATATACTTTTATTTTATGGGTTTAAATTGGGTATTTTTATTTATTATTATAAAAAACTGTAAATATATATATATGAATAAATAAAAATATTTACAAAGCGATTCAGAAGATATCAAAGGCATTCGTTAGACAGGTGAGTAAAGTTTACAAGAAAGTTCAGAAACAACAAACATTAGATAACCAATTACAATGAAAAAATGATTTTTATACCGAGGTAGCGGTAGCGAAGGTCATAAAGACCGTGATAAACAACATTCGAGCTTAACACTTGCTTGTTTTTTAAGATTAGCCTCCTCAAGCCAAGAGACATCAAGAGGTGGGGGTTGAATCGATGAGGAGCTTTCTGGTAATAACTTTCCAGATAAAGGAGGAGTAAGGGCAGCGAATGAGGAGATGCTCCAGTGTCTCAGGTCAATTTGAATAGAGGATGCACTCGAATGGGGTATCGAGGTCCCAACCAATAAGTTTATCGCGAATCGTGAGCTTGTTGTGGATAACCATCCAGGTGACAAAGGAATGTTTGGGAATAAAATATTTGTTCCAGACTAAGGTGGCTCAGACGATTTTGTCCCTCAAAAGCATGTGGGCGGTGTACATGCTTTTGATTGGGAAAATGTGGGTTGGATTTGTTGGGGATCCAAAGAAAAATATCGCCACTTTCAGAAATTGGGGGATGGTATTGAGGGAGTTTCTTATTTCGGTAAGCTGAGGTTGCATATGTCTGCTTGGGACCCTAGCGTGAGAGGGTCATACCCATCTACCGTTGTAATGAAGGTCCGCAATTGTTAAAGATATTACATAACCGGTGCAAATTTATTATGTTGGGGCCTATGACCTGATTGTCCAGCTTTAAAATCTTTCTCCAGCCCTAATTAGCGTTGGAATGAGGGGGGAAAAGTCCAAGGGCTTTTGATTTTAACTTTCTCCGCGATAGTCCACTGAACACATATAAAATTTTGCTTTTGGTTAATATGGACCAAAAAAGTTCGAGGACAACCGCATGATTCCAAATTTTTAGATTTGAGATTCCGAGGTCGCCCTCGAAATCTTCATCTCGAAACCCGACCAAAGGAAACGCCGGAGGAGTTGGAAGAGCTCATTTAGGACTCTGACCAGAAGAATGAAGATCGATGACCAATAAAATTGGCTGGCAAAGAGAACTGACTTGATTAATTGGAGCCTCCCTGTGTAGCAGATGTGATTGAAGCGTTCAAAAGTTAATGCAGTTGGTAACCTTAAGAAACAGATGTCTGCAGTCGTTGTAAGTGAGTATGGAGGTGATGAGTGGAACCCCCAAATATCTGATAGGTAAGGGACCCTCTTTGAAACCAACGAGGTTCAGGATAGCTCCTTGCATGGAAAGAGAGGTCCCAAAGAAGTAAATTTGGCTTTTGTTCGGATTTAAGTAAAGGCCAAAGAGAGCCGTGAATTCCGTTAAACCCTGATGGATAAGAATGATGGATTAGGAGTTTCATTTGCAGAAGATCATAAAGTCATCCGTGAAGAATATGTATGGTTTTTAATTTGTGTTGAATATTCGCGGTTTTGCTTTTAAAGCGAACCAACACAGAAAGCGGTTAAAGATCCATCAATATTATAAAATTTTGATTTTATTTTAATTTAGTGCGTTAATTATTTTGATTTTATTAGAAATAATATTTGTTTTGAATCACCATTTATATAAGGCGTTTTAAATGGACTGAATGAGTTTTGAGTAAAGTCAAAGATAACTAATATTATAAAAAAAATAAAGAGTAAAGTTTTGAGTAAGTTTTATTATTATTTTGCATCTCAAATTTTCAAAAAAATATTTAATAATTATTTTTATTTTTTTGTCTTTTATTTATAGATAATTTATATTTTGATATGCACTATTCGACTTTTATTTCAACAAACACATCATTAAATCAATTTACAGCCAACATATATCCTTTAACTTATAAAATTGAATCCTGAAAATAGAAAAAAAAATCAATTTTTTTTTTTAAATTTACTCATAACCTAATGAAAAATAAACACTCAAACTAAAGATTCAACACCAGATGATGACGCGGCGGAAACAGAAGAAGAAACAATGATAGATGAAACCCTAATCTAAGGGCAACATGATGAAACCCTAATCTAAGGGTAACAAAAATTGAAATTTTCAGAGATAAAAAATCTATTATTCCAAAAACTTCAAAATAACTTAAGGCATAAGAGGCTTTATATAATAGCTTCTCAAAACCCTAAATTAGAATACAAGGAAATAAAATAAATATTTGAACATAAAATAAAATAAAATCAAATAAAATCAAATCTTAATATAATTAGATTTGATTTAAATACATAAGATATTTGAATAAAATAAAATAAAATAAACAAGGCTTTTGTTTGGACTTTCTGGGCTACATCATCCTCTCCTGGTTGACAAGAATTCGTCCTCGAATTCACAGCACCATCACCATCAAGAACCCAAATTATTTATTTTATTTTATTCAATCGTTACATTGGGAATTATAATTGTTGACCTTATCGGAATAAGATAAATTCTTCTCGAGTGTTCCTTATTCGAAGTAACATTCAAGCCATCCAGTTGAAGGAAAAAATAGTTTCGAAAACCTTTTCATAGCCTGAAGACAACATCCCCATGTCCAGTTGATGAAAAAAAATGGTTTTGAAAACCTCTTCATAGCCTGAGACAGCATCTCGATAAGCAATTTTTACCTTGATTCGACGATTGGTAGCCAATTTAAACTCCTTCAGTAACCGGTCAATACGATCGTCATTGAAACGGCTAGTGTGTCTCCCGCATACTAAACGATCTTTGAGATCTTCATGGCCGTATGTTGTTCTCTTCTTTAGACCTTGAATCAGATGAAATCAAGATTCAGAAACATGCTTGACCCATAGCAGGAACTGAGGCTCTGATACCAAACTGATGACGCAGCGGAAACAGAAGAAGAAACAACGATAGATGAAACCTAATCTAAGGGTAACATGATGAAGCCCTAATCTAAGGGTAACAAAAATTGAAATTTTCAGAGATAAAAAATCTATTATTCCAAAAACTTCAAAATAACTTAAGGCATAAGAGGCTTTATATAATAGCTTCTCAAAACCCTAAATTAGAATACAAGGAAATAAAATAAATATTTGAACATAAAATAAAATAAAATCAAATAAATAGTTGAATATACCTCTTATTTCATCTATCGTTGATTATTTACGGAATATAATATGGACTTCTCCAACGACCGTTCATTGGTGTTCCGAACTAGCGGTATGTAAACCAATATTTGGAGTGTCCATACTATCCACATGAGATTCACATAACTTGTGGTCGACATATTCAAAATGCGATGATTCTATTTTAATAAAATTATCAATACGAGTTTGATTGATTCTACCGTGACCACAATCATGACCACATGTTTTCACATTTTATAAAGATTCGCAAACACGAGAACTAAAAGGATCCAAAATCCCTAAAAATATTTTAATCCAATGACTTTGTTCACCAACGTCAAACTCTTATTGTTTTGAATTTTTAAATGTAAACTTAGCTTTGACCTCATCTTCTCCGGTTAGTTTAATCCAAGGGACCAATTCTAGTATTCTCACTGCTCCTCTATAATATGGGTATGAACATACCCATTCGTCTTTTCGAATGGACACTAGTTCGTGGGTATATGATAACCCGTGTGGCGTTCGAATGATACGACCACATGTGGATTATTCGCCTCTGGCTTTCTCGAAATTTTCAAAATTATCTCATATTATCTGCCATAACAGATGCGGATACGTAGCCCCTTAATAATTTAAAAGCTTTCAACTCTTAGAATTCAATTGGATTAAAAATTTCTTCAAGTAGCGTGCACATTTTCCACCATATTAGATATTGTGTTGCCAAAATGCATGTTCTTGTTAGTGTATGCATTCACAGACTTATCTTTATATACTGTAATCTACGAGTCTAGGACATAGAGTCTAGGACATAGTTGACCATCTTTGTATCATTTTTGAACATCCTCTGCATTTTAATTAACCTCTCATCCATTCGGTCAACGATGGACGAAATTACAACGTCACTCCAAACACCTATAAACTCGTTAAACTCTCTACAGTTCTCAAATTTTGTTTTTTGTTTTTTGAAAGTACGTTCTTGTTGATATGTCATTCATATAACATGTGACTTGCGGTCATAAATAGTTTTTTATGGTATTCATCAAAGAAAACTCACGATCCGTGATTATAACACAAGAAAACTTACAATCTGTGATTATAACACAAGGTAACTCACAATTATTTTCTTCCATAACCGTATTCAAACATCTCCAAACCCAGTTTTATTTTCTTGCTTCTCTTTCATCGTGGATGTGAATCCAACATAAAATGTTTTGTTAGTCGATGTAATCCCGACTACTTTGAACAATGACATCCCATACCTAATTGTCTTACCATCCAATTTTTGACAATATTTTTTCATTTTTTTTCACTTTGCAACATTCTTATGTCATCGGGAATAAATGATCGGATCATGGTTGTGTTTGGTGAAAGTTACACTTAACATCCACTTATTATCACCTTTTACGGATGATCAACCACATGAAAAAAATAATTCATTTTGTTGTTAGCGTACGCCTTTCACTTACGATCACAATCTTTGACCTTTGGCTTATATATACCAGATATCCCGCATATGTAATCTAATCTATATGTTATTACTCTTTTTCCTTTTTCCCTTGATCATATTATAAACGATAACTTAAGTGTCTTGCTGAGATCTTTGACCCACGTGATCATCGAGTCTAAGCTACATTCCCCGTAAGTTACAAAATGACGAGCATAATCCATAATATCTGATATTTCTTAGTGGACAACCATTTGCAATGCTAAATAAAATGAATCTATCGATCCCAAAATTCGGCTTTTAGAAAGACATTTAACCTTACCATTGATGAACATTTAATACATTCCGCCATGCAATTGACAGAACGAGCCATTTTTTCCACGTCTTTAATGGCATTAGTTGAACATCCGCAAACAGTTGGCACATACATAGTATGGTCGTTATAAGTTAGCGCAACACAAGATATATATATTTTCCATTTCATGGAAAAAACTATCATTTTTTCCGCCACATTTTTAGCGAAGAACATTACATGGGCGTCCGACATAGGCAAGATTTGATGTTTATAGGTTTTTTTAAAAGAATTAAAAAATAAAAAGAAAGAATGTTTTATACCTCTTCCATGATTATGATGGTCTATGAACGAACAATTTATTTGTATATTCCGACTAAGAGAGAAAGTTTTATGGAGTTTTAATGATTTTAGTTAGGTTTAGGATAATGTAGATTTAAGTTTTAATGATTTTATGTTTGACAACAATATGTAGTCATAAATAACATTAAGTTGTAAATAAATTGAAAATTTAAGATTTTAAGAATATTTTCATCTATGACAATTTCATAAATGTTGGAAAAAACGAAAAAAATATAGAGATCAATTTTGACCATAGTTTTTTGTAAATAACTAAAAAAATTAAAATTTCATATAGTTTCATTTATTTAATTAAAGATCCGACTTGGTCCAACCAATCTAAATATAAGTAAATTTAAATGATAAGAAATGAAATGTTACGTTTTTTATAATTTTTTAACGTGATAGGTAATATGAGAACTTGAATAATAATTTTAGATAAACAATTGAAAAACTAAATGTGAACGACAAATCTATTTTTCAAATTGTTAGCAATTTTATTTATGCAATCTTATACAAAAATTAAAAATACAGAGTTTTTAAACATGCATAGAAACTATATTATCATTAAATACCCAAACTATCATTTATGCTTACTTAATACCCATCTCATCTATATAACTCCTAATCAATACCTAATTATCTCATAATACATCAAATACGAATCCTTCATCACCAACCACGTAACTACTTCTAATTCTTGAATCCTTTCTTAATTTTTTAATTTTATGTTTTAAAACATCCATATTTTTTAAACCGGAGCTCAGAAAAAACCCTATAAAGTACTATCAACTTTGTTTTTTAAAGCGAACAAAACTAGATCCAATGATGATATTTTTTGAAATTTCTTTTAAAAAATTTGCCAGTAACATTTGAGTTCAACCATGAGATTTATGTACATTTTTAAGCATGAGAGTTATATACATTTTTAAACATGAGAGTTTTGTACATTTTTAACCATGAGAATTCTGTATATTTTTAACCATCAGATTTCTATATATTTTTAACCATGAGCGTTCTATACATTATGTTTCCAACCGTAAGAGTTCTATACATTATGTTTCCAACCATAGGAGTTATGTATATTTTTAACTAGGCGAGTTTATTAACTATGAAACATGAGAGTTCTTAATTATAATCCAACCGTGCGAGTTCTGTACATTATGTTTCCAACCATGAGAGTTATGTACATTTTTAACCATGAGAGTTCTGTACATTATGTTTCCAACCATCCGGATGCCCCGGATGAGCCAACAGCTAGTTGAACTTCAACTAGTCGTTGGCAATTTAAAGCTGCAGACCATCCGGACGCCTGGCCGGATGGTCCGCACGATGACGTCATCATGACGTCATCTAACGGCTAGTATGAAGAAAAAAAAATCCCTGTAAATACAACCTACCTCCTACTCTATTTTTCACTCCAACTCCACTACAAATTTATCCCCTCTCTCCCTCTCCACTACAAATCTATCCCCTCTCTCTACTACACTTCTCTAAAAAAAATTATATTTTTCAAACTCTATTTAAATTTCAGGTTTCGCTAAATGTCTTCGAAAAGATGAAAGCATGCCCGTCAAGGTGGATGTAGTGAATCAACCTCGAGACGAGTGAAACAGGTGGCAGATATGTTGTTTGAAGATATGGAGCTAACGGAGAGCGAGACTATCGAACATCGCGGCGAAGGGGAGCTTCGCATCCGTAATCAGGAAGGAGGTCGAGATGTAACCAAAATTTGGTCCGGTATGTATCTGGACTATGAGGAACTGATCCAAATAGAGGGTATGCAAAAAAAATTCAAACTTATTGAACCAAATAATGGCCTAGGTTGGATGACACTAGCTAGATTCAAATGTGATTGGTATCTAGAACTAGTACGCAAGTTTTATGCCACCGCAAAATTAATCGAAAATGATCCAAGAGGTTTAGGAATGAATTGTTTTGTTGATGGTAAACCCTATACTTTTTTTGAAACTGATTTCGAAGATCTTTTTTACGTTCCAACCCATGATATGTATACCGGTAATAAATTACCTTCCATTAGTTATCGCCCTACGATCTGGAGTGCTGATTGGCCTATGTCTTACGAAGAAGCAGTAGAGCTTCTTACTTGTCCTGGTGCGGAAGCTCCGAAAATTAGCGGTAAATTTTGAGCCATGCGGGGTAATTTGGATGCTAATGGGAAATTAGCTTTGAAATTGGTAAATAGTATATTTCTTCCCCTAGTAACAATGATATGCAGCTTTCATATATTCAAACATTTGTTACTGCTTTTATCGTTCGAAATCAGGGAATAATTAATTTACCTAGCTTGATGATTCAAAATATGGCTACGAGGTGTGGTACGGATAAACTACCTTATGGGACGATAGTGAGTAACTTGCTTGTTTCGAAAGGAGCTGATGTGAGTATGTACACTCCGATGAAGGTGAGGCCGACTAGTGCTATAGGTAGAAACTCCTTGCGTTTGCAGGAAATATACTCTTGGGATGGAGAGTTGATTTCGAAATTGGAGGCATGGAACCACCATAGACAAGACTTGAATCAGATATATACTGCGAACGGTCTTACAAAACTGTTACAGGACTCGTTAGGCACGATAAATCCAAACTAGAAACCCGACGAAAGGTTCGAAGAATGGTAGAATAAGGACTAGGAGATAATACTGTAAGTAAGAAGATTACCTCTAAGAACACAAATTCTCTTGAATGAGTATATGAATTAGACAATAGAGAGGAAGATAAAATAACTTGAAATTATGATTATGCCTTTTCGGAGTTCCTATCTCTCTTACATATAGATTTAGAGTCATAAATAAAGAGAACGAAACGGACATCAATTAGGGCTTAATGAATGAAAAGTAACGGTAGTAAATGAATGAAAAGTAACGGTAGTAAATGAATGAAAAGTAACGGTAGGAGTAGGAGACCAATAGGATCTCTGTAACATTGCCCCCTTCTTCGGAACATCCTTGTCCTCAAGGATTGAAATTTGGATACTTGGCGGCGAAGTTTTGGTAAAACTCTCAAGTAGCAGCCGATGACGGATAACCCGTCCATTGAACGAGAACTTTGGTGACAGCGGCGTTGCGGTGCTGGACTGTTTTGCGTTCCAAGATTGCTTCAGGTTCTTTATAATTTCCCAAGTCGACGATGTATGGAGGTAGAACAGAGATTGTTGACAGTGGGTTAGGGCAAAACTTCAGTTGGCTCACATGAAAAACGTCGTGAATGGCTGCGGTGGCCGGAAGCTTCAGCTTGTAGGCAACGCTCTTAATTTTATCTGTAGCACGAAAAGGACCGTAATATTTCGGAGCAAGCTTATTCGGTACCTTATTGGTTTTCAACGAATTCTGCCGGTATGGTTGGAGCTTGAGGTACACATAATCGCCAGCCGTGTAGCACCAGAATTTAATGCCGTTCACTTCTACTGTTTGATGAAAGTCAATAACCTCAATTTTCTCCATGGATGTGTTTATGTCTTGTTCGTCAAACAGCATATCTTCAACTGAAACTTTGCTCACTTTTACATAATCAGTCAACAGTGGCTTATAGATTGCCTTAGTTGCAGGGGCCATAAACACTCGTCCCTTGAATGTCGTATTTACCAGAAAATAAGTTAGGGATGCAGCATGATCGAAGTGAAAATGGGTGATGAGAAGGACATCTATGGTTGAAGGGTCGATTTCATCAAAATAAGGCAGTGCAGACATCCCAGAGTAAGCAGGATGAATTCCACAATCAAACAGTATGGTGTTCCCTTTGAAAGATATGTAAACGCATGATCGAATTATTTCATCCTTTTGAAGGGATGAGTAGCGATAGGGTCGGAGAGTAACGGGATTAGAACCGCTTACCACAGAAATTTTGTGATTAAACTCTTCACAAAAAGGCGGTAAAGCTGTGGGTTTGATAAAAATTTCAGAGTACGAACTGATCAACTCACGCAGTGTAGAGTCCGCCGAAATATGAGACAAAAGAGCTTTTGGGTTTAAGTCGTCTAAAACGTCATCTATTATCTCATGGCCAAACAACAATGTGATCTGAGGTTCTCGAAGCATTAACTTGTTCAGACTTGCTCCGTTGATCGCCTTACAACCCTTGTTTACATTCCCACGCAGCACATGCTTCAAACCATTAAGGTTGAATTCCATTCGGAGGTTGAGAAAATCCCATAAAATTGGACCAAGGGTGTGCAACCATTGAATACCTAGCACAAAATCACAACATTCAAGGTTTAAAGTTCTTACCTCGGTGGTGAGATCATAGCCCTGTACTTTCCAAGAAAAATTGCTACACTTGTATTTTGTAACAATTGTGCTTCCCAAGGCGGCAGAAACCACCATCGGTTTAGTCGCTTCGAGAGGGCAGCCGATTTCATTGGCAACCTTTAGGTCCAAGAAGTTGTGTGTACTCCCGGGATCAATCAAAATGTGGATCTTTCGCTTACCACTTTGTCCTGTCAAACGCATACAATTAAAGGTTGTGTTGCCCGTCAGTGCGTGTAGCGATATCATAGGCGGTTGTGTTTGCTCTGACTCAACAGCCGTCGTGTTGACTACGTCATGAACCTCATCTACATCGAAAAGTCCAGATTCTGCATCACCTTCCATGACATATATATGAGCCGTGCGATGGGTTTGTTGATGGCCGGGAGTGAAGATTTCATCGCAATACATGCATAAACCTTTTTGTTTGCGATCTTGCATCTCTTGCCAAGTAAATTTTCGGGGTGTTTGGTTGTTGTTTCTTGAGATTAAATTTGGCGTCTGATGTGTTTGTGTGTTGCTAGGGGCAGTGGGTAAAAGCGGTGGCTGGGTGTTTTGATTCAGATATTTCGGTGTTTGATAGGCGTTTGGAGTAGAATAGGTGTTGGGTTTGAATGAGGGTCGTTGTGATTTGTGAGGGAGTAGGCGTAAATATGATTCATGCATCATAGCTATTTTTGCTGCTTCGGCAACGGATTCCACATTCTGAAACTGTCTCACATGAAGCTGCAAATGTGGATTTAGATTAGTTAAGAAAATACTTAACGCATGGGCGCGTGGTAGGGATAACCGTGTGAGTTTACACTCAATTTATCATGAAACACCTCGACCGAATCGGTCTCTTGTTGTAAGCTAACCAACTCCGATAATGGATCGACATACAAACCTCCAAAGCGAGTAGAAATTGCAAGAACATATTCTGTCCAGGGTGGGTATTGATTGAAACGTTCTGCAATATAGTTGTGGTGCCATTGCAATGCCTTTCCTGTCATATGGATAGTAGCGAGTCTTACCTTCGATTCATCTAGCGTTCCGTCAAGCGCAAAGAATTGTTCGCATTTAAAAACCCAATCGCGTAGGTCGGATCCATCAAAAATAGGAAACCCAACCTTAGTAAGGCGGGTGAGCAAACCGTTTGTTGGTGTCGTACGAGGCTCCTGATTAGTTCCACGATTCGAACCGGGGACAAGGTTCAGCGAATCAGGTGGTTCCGGAGAGAATGTTCGGGGAAGCGTCGTGAAAACGCCGGAATGTGAAGGATCGTCGTCAACCAGCGGACGCTTTTCAGGGTTCTGTGTAATAGGGCGTAGCTCCGCAAACATGTTCTTAATATCGTTGAATCGAGCATTCATCTCATTCCTCAATAGATCGTTTTGTTTGAGTTGAGCCACACGATTTTCTTCATTTTGCTTGGCTTGATCGGCCTGAACTTGCTTCATCTCCTCAAGTTGCTTGTTAACCTCGATCAAAGTTTGTGCCCTAGTTTCCATGACTGCTTATTTTGAAGTAGAAAAAAAAATAAAAAAAAATCCGGGTCCGGAAGATCGATGGTTCTGATACCAATGTTACAGGACTCGTTAGGCACGATAAATCCAAACTAGAAACCCGACGAAAGGTTCGAAGAATGGTAGAATAAGGACTAGGAGATAATACTGTAAGTAAGAAGATTACCTCTAAGAACACAAATTCTCTTGAATGAGTATATGAATTAGACAATAGAGAGGAAGATAAAATAACTTGAAATTATGATTATGCCTTTTCGGAGTTCCTATCTCTCTTACATATAGATTTAGAGTCATAAATAAAGAGAACGAAACGGACATCAATTAGGGCTTAATGAATGAAAAGTAACGGTAGTAAATGAATGAAAAGTAACGGTAGTAAATGAATGAAAAGTAACGGTAGGAGTAGGAGACCAATAGGATCTCTGTAACAAAAACCGCCAAATCCACCTACTCAGTATCGAGTTGAGGCTGAAGCGTCTTTCGATCCAAATGCTAGTGGTTCTTCTGGAGTACCGCCACAAGAAAGACAAACCGATCGCGAATTTGCTGAGTTTTCGCATCAGCAACATATGGATTATATGCAATTTGCGCATACTCAACAAAAGGAATGGCATGATAATTTTACAAAATTGCAAAGTGAATTTCAAAATTGGTAGGGGGGGTAAATGACCAGCTTAGCCAGATACAGCAGTGGCAAGTAGGGGTGAATGATCAACTTGGTCATCTCCAGCAGTGGCATGGTCAATACGAGCAGTGGCATGGTCAATACGAGCAGTGGCATCATGGACAAGATCAATGGAATAAGCGATTTGCAAACTCTCAAGCCGAACAGTCGGAGTATATGCGACAGATGATGGAGAACATGCATTTGCAAGGTCCACCACCTAACAACAACAACAACAACGATGAAGCTCCTTAGTTTTTTGCATTGATTTTCATTATCGTTGTAATGTTTTTCTTTTTTATTTGATTGAACAACTATGTTACTTGTTTGGTTTTTATTTTTAATGAATTGTTTGTTTTGCTTCTATTTTTTATTAAATGTTATTTAAATCACTTTCGCTTTCAATTTTTATTTTGTTCTTTACAACTTACAAGTAATTTATGTTTATGCATATAAACTTCTAATATTGAATAGTTCGAAAATACAATAAACTATATAATTCATCTAACCATAAACACTTCAAGCTTGAAAGAATCTAAGAATCACCTAATAATTTAAAATTAGAATACAATTATATGTCTAATATGTATATATTATTTAATATGTACATAATATTAAATATAACATCTTAAATATCTAGTATGTTCAAACAATATACAAATCATCTTAAATATTTTAAACAGGGCAGGACCGCAACCCGTCAGGACCGCAACCCACCAAGACTGCAACCCGTGGTTCTGATTTAAACAGGTAGGACGGTTCGCTGTTCAGACCGTTTTCCACCCTTACACGAGTCACGAATCCAAAAATATAGATAACTATTCCTAAAAAAGCAGCAGCCACAATTAATTAGCAGGTTCTGGTTTATCCGTTTATGTGACAACTGACAACTATAAGCCCATAAACCCAACCCAGATAATGGGATCACTGCGAACCCATATACTATTAGCCGAAAAGAAAAAAGACACGGAACGAGAAAGGTGCATGAACGATTATGCAGGCGCATCTGATTGTGGGTCGCATTCCCGTCGACAGCTCTCGCGGCTTATCCTCCGTCACAAACATCGTAAACCACACGATTACATCACTTTTCAGTCAACGCTCCAATTGCCGAAGCAATTCCTCACATCGCTGGCACCGCGGGCTCCCCGTAACTGCATCATCATCATCATCATCGTCTTCATTTCCGTCGCGCGATACGATCGACGGCGAGCAGAACCACTACGCCGTGCTTGGCGTCGCACGCAATGCTACCTCTGGTGATATCAAAAGAGCCTTTCGACTTCTCGCGCGTAAGGTATCGTATGTTTCTGTTTGGTTAGAAAGAAAAGGACGGAATGTGGAGTGGACTTGAAAGCTTGATTGTTTGATTAGATTCTTGCTGTTTAGATACTTTGGTCGAATTTGAGTTAAATCGAATTGATTCGAACTCGTATTGAACTAATCGAGTCGAGCTGCTGTTGTCGTCGTAGCCAAGCATTAGCTTCTCTAGTTCTCTTTTGTAGTTATTTTATAGCTCAGAACTGTATGTTGTTCTTGTATTTGGAGTAGGTGATCATATAATAGACATCAATTTGGTTTAGTCTAAAATTTACATTTTCTGCAATTTTGTGGGGGTCAAGTTTAAGGAGGTCGATTCCATTACTTGATCGCGTATGTCCGTATTCTTGAATGCAGTTTCATCCTGATGTTAGCAAGGACTCGAAAGCTGAGGAGCTGTTCAAGAGTGTCCGTCGGGCATACGAAGTGAGCCTTCCTTATAACCTCCTCTCGTTATGGATTATTAGTCTCTGTCTTTAGCGTGTGTCTTCTAGAGTGGCCTTTATATGAATAAATTTACACCAATGTCGTGGGTGCTTTTCGCATCGAAACTCTAATTGGATCTCGTAAAATCTAAGGGAACTTTATTTTCCCAGGGAAAGATACAGGAAACAAATAGAGTGTAATGCAGAAGTTTTTCATGTTTTTCTTGCAACCAAACATAAATTGCTGCGTTTTCCATGTTCTCCTAATTTAATTTCCATTTTAAAAAGGTATTGTCAAATGAATCTACAAGAATCCAATACGATGAAGCACTTCAGCGCCAAGAATACCGCACATCCTATAGAAATAAGAGAAACTACAACCCCAAATTTGAAGACGGAGTACGATTCTACGGGTGGGAAGAAATGGGGCAAAGAGTGCAGTACAATAGATATTACAAAAATCACAACTCAAACAATGAAAACCGTACAAACGACGACGATACCGATAAAGACACTAATAAAGGAAACACAAAGCAAGAGAGAGGTTCATTTCTTGGAGTTCTTAGATCAGCCTTTATTTCTATGTTCTTACTAAAAACCTTTGGATACCGGTTCTCACTCACTTTCAGTAGCCTAACAGCTTTATTCGATCAAGAGTTAGATAATGGATACAAGATTGGTTACGCAGTCGCTTGGCTTTTAGGTGGAAGAGGAGGGGTTTTGTTAACTTTGTGTCTCTTGTTTGCGAGCTGGATTTTTGGGAAAAGCAGTAGTAGTGTAGTTGCTGTTGTAGCTATCGCTATGTGGGTCGGCTCTAGTTTTGCCAGATATGCTCCGGTTCCAAAAGGTGCACTTCTCACTCTTCTTTACATGTCTATTAAGCTACAAGCTGATTTGAAGTGAAACTGCATTCTACAAATAGCATTGAATGTCTGGTAATTGGCTGAAAATTCCCATTAGTCTCCAGTTATTATCAGGGTCTGTGATTCTGATGGTATATTTGATCTGAAAGGTGGTTCAAGTGTCCACTGATTACGATTCCTGCTAAGTCTCTGTTATCGTGATTAGTTCGTGTTGATTCGTTTCAAGCATTCATCGTCAATACCTGGAAAGACTAGAATCACATTGATTTTGTCTTTGTTTGGGGATTAATTTCTAGTGACCGTAGTTAGAGGCTCATTTCTCGAAACCTTGAAGATTTCCAATGTGTCTGTTGTATAGATTTTCATCATGTTGAATATAAGACATGACGTGTATATATCTGCAACGTAAATAAACAATTGTTCTAGATAGCGATATTCTTTGTTATCGAGGTATGTTGGTTTCTGAAATTTAAAAATTCTGGTAATGCTGTTGGTTCAATCAATGATGTTTCATTTCAAGGGTTTATGGATTTTATTTTATATAATGAAAACAACAAGAAAATCAGGTCAAGATTTTGTTCCATTGACATAAAAACAAAGAACTCATTTCTACTAATGGAAAGAAAAACACAGAATTTATGCTAGGAAGGTTTCTCAGCTTGAATCATTTGGACATCAACAAAATCAAAACCATAAAAAAATATAGAATAAAAATATAGTTCTTGAAATGTCAAGAACTTTTGCATACCCGAATTCTATTGGTTAATGATCAACGTAGGCGGCCGAGTACAATAGACGGTAAGATGAATTCTAATTCATTGAAGAAAAGCTTAGATATTTCTGAAGGAACAATTCAGAAATTTACTAACCCCACTTTGCCGAAAACATGAACATTTTAGAGAAAACGACAAAAAATCAATCAATGATAGAGAATTTTCCAATGTTTTTCTAAAGGCGTGGAATAACATGATGTTGTTGGAGACAGAATTTTCGTTCAATAAATATGAGTATGAAATGCTTTGTAACTAAGATTGTCCGAAAGCAATTGAATACACAGCAACGTGGTTAGAGATTTACGGTGATAACTTATCACGTGAAAAATAACAAGTTTTTTTATGTCGGTAACTAATCCACTAACTGCGTGGAGAGCGTTCATTTCACCCTTAAGCGTTTCCTCGGAATGAGCAAAGATAACATCGAGCCAGTAATTGAAACATGGAGAAATTAGACACTCATTTAAAAAGAGTCGATTTATATCCCTAAATAATTTGCAGACTAATCTTAGAGGTAACGTCTCTCACGATGCTTTAGAAGTTTTTTTTCTAATGAAAGTAGAGTGTGCCGAAAAAATGAAAGCTGCAAATGGTTTAGATTTCATTTGGGCTATACGAACTATGCACAATATACTTTGTTCGCACGACATCTTCAAATTTTTAAGCGAAGACATAACAATATTTTTTACTCTTACAACGATCATTGGAAGATGTTATATATAGTTGTATGTACTAATATAACGACGAAATAGCTATCGAAATAAAAACTAGCTAATATTTTCATAGAAACCGAAGATGAAGCATACATAAAGTATCTTACAACGATCTTTGGAAGAGGTTATATATAGTTGTATATATTAATATAACGAAGAAATAACTATCGAAAGAAAAACTAGCTAATATTTTCATAGAAACCAAAAATGAAGCATGCATAAAGTATATGTACAAAAAATTGATTGGCATAATCTATCCGGAAACATTTTTCCTTTTAGAGCCCTTAACTAAACTAAAACAACGTGGTCGTCCAGTTGCGAATCGTAGATTATCTATTGCTGCATATGCATCGTCCAGTAAACGAGACAAAACATATTATGAACGCATGCTAGATTATGAGAAAGCGAGTGCACAATCGCTAGGTAAATATTTCAAAAATCCACCAATCATTTTGCGGAGAGGGAGCAGATCTGCGCCAATCAAATTTCGAAAAGAGAGAAAAGTTCCTACACAAGTAAGTGGTCATATATATCATATTTACAAACCCTTTGAAATGGAAATGTAATTTAAAACTCGTACAATGCATTCAATATCACGTGGAACGGTTTGTTGTAGCTCAAGTTGCACAATGACTTCTAAAGTAATGTTGGTTGATTCAAACTTTTTTACTTAAAACAACTCATTATCTTGTATAGAAATTTTACAACTACGATCAATAACATCAAATTCGATGGTCATTTCGGATATCGGTCAATTGTGTTTGACTTGAACGAACAAGAAGATGGATGAAAGTTGATTAGAGGTAGCCTCTATAATGAGCTTATGGATTTTTCATCTGTTACATGAATATATTTAGTGTTATGAAGGATTTAATAGATATTGCATAATGTGTAAAGAGCTCTAATGATAATGTTACTATGGAGAATTGGATGACAATGCCTGTGATGAGAGTCGCGATCGCATCAACGTTTAACTACATATTCCACTTTGTAGAGAAGTCAGTGATAAATGATGTTAGTTTCTGTTTTTTAATGTTACGAGGTGCACTCCCTCCGATGTCATAAATGGTAGAAATTGGGTTATGTTAGGTCAATACCAACTACTATGTCAATGTAAGTATTTCATTTCAATCATAACATTATATTTAATTGCCAATATAATTTAGATATTTACGTTCTTATTTTTGTTTGATTTCTTTGCGTACCTTTCGATTGCGACTGAGGCCCAATATTAAAAAATACACTATTGTTGTCTAAATTTGTGTTCAAAAGAAGTTGAAGGTTGGGCATACCGATTCATTCTCATTACAAATTATATGAAAAAATTATAAAACATAATGTCAAAGTAACCGATGTAGCCACATTCGTTAATATACACACACCATTTTCAAACCTTTTTGTCATTGTAATCTATGTACGCCAGTTTCCACGGAAAAAATTTGTATGTTTAATGTATTAGTTTTATGTTGTTGTTATACTAAAGATTTGAAAATGTCTTAGTTAAACCTATACAATAAAACAATAAAACAATAAATGGGGTGTAAAATCGAATAAAATTTCAATTTTTTTTGATGTGCTTCGTCTTTACCGCTGGTATGGAATTTATGTACCACCGGTAAGATAATATGCCGACAGTAAGATAGTATTCGCCGATATGGAAATTTAATACTAGCGGGTGACTATTATACCGGTGATATATAAAGTTTTACACAGTCGAATACTAACCCACATAAAATACTAATTTTTTTTCAAATGCTTCGTCTTTACCAACAATATGAAATATATGTACTGCTGGTAAGATAATTTACCGTTAGTGTGGAATTTCCATGTCGATGGTGTGACTACTGTACATGTGGTATGGCTATCATAAACCGCTGGTATACTAACCGACAAAAACCTTCATTTTCTTTAAAATTCCATGTATTGAACAACAATATGAAGTTTATATTCCACCAATAGGATAATACACGCTCGACATAAATGAAATATACCACCGGTATTCTATCCTAAAAAACCATATACAAGTCTGTTTAGTGTTATTGATATACCAACAATATGAAAATTTTATATAGTCTGTAGGATAATACATCATCGTTATGATGTCTCAATACCGCCATGATCATGTTCAAAGTTGGCCATAACAAAACCCAATTGTACCGACGATACACCACTAATATACAACCGATATATTACATACACCACCAGTATGGAAATTCCAAACTGGCGGTGTACTATCTTACCCACGGTATGGCATTGTTAAACTATCGGTATAAGGTTCAGAAAAATAAAAAAACATTCCTAAAAAAGATTCGGTGTACCGTTGACCTAGAATTCTTATACCATCTGTATGAAATTACCATATCGACGATATAAATAATATACCGATAGTATGACAGACCTGTATCACTAGTATAGGTCTTTAAAAACAAAATGTTTTATTTTTTTTACAGTCACACGCTTGTGTGGCTAATAAAAAACACAACATAATGCAAAAAAAACAAAAAAACAGAAAAAAAAACGTTTGATATTAAATTAAATCATCCAATACAAGATACATTCCAAAATAAAACCTAACTAAATGTCCGATACTTAGAGGACATCCATCCGAATATCATGTGACAACAAAATACTTAGAATTATACTTGAATGACATCCATCTATTGGTGTATAAGAAAAAATCCAAAGTATCAAAATACCTAAACGGACAATGAGCTAAAAAGCGGCGATTGACATAACTTGTTTGATGAAATTCATAACCTCTTCCTCGTTAATTTTAAGAGAACGAAAACAATTTATCATAGTACCTCTTCACGTAGTCACCGTACTGATTCGTCGTTGTTTTGCAGTTTATGGCAATGAATGACGTATCTCGATCCGACATATACCATTTAGTCATGTAGATAATTCGAATAATATTACGATAATCCCCACATCTTGGTCCGAAAACCTCTCATCATCTCTGCATATGACTGGAATATTACTACAAACAAACACATAATAAACTGAGATATACTTCGAGTTTGATAAAAGTAAAAACTAAAATTAAAGAGTACTTACATGATTCTTTTGTAGAGCAACAATGATGTCACGGTAGTAGGTTTTCGAGTGAACATTAGTCCTCGTAAGTCTTTTTGGAAACCAGCTAACAAGTTTGGTTTTAGATATGCTATACTATTTGTTAAACCAATGACGAAAATAAATAAATTTTTACAAATCCAATAATCTAGCAAATCGACGATTTCGATGCTTCTCGCATACCCCTATATAACTATACCAACGCGCATGTACCCAATTATATCTCACGAAGTCGATCTATGTGCTTTTAAAAGGCGAGCAAATATACTTTTATAAACTTCTGGTTGGTATTAGTAAAAAAGGTGCAACCAAACATATACATGAAGTACGCACGTGCATCATGTACGACTATATCATCGATACGATTCAAATTTAAATCCAAATAGGGCTCCTTAGTATAGTGATCCCTAAGGCATCTAAGACCAAACCTGACCTTTTATGCACCTCTAACTCTACACGAACAACATTCACAGTAACCCCCAACAACCGAACATAATGTTCATACTATTCACCATAAATGTTGCCTCCTTCGGGTTTGATTATTCTTCCCGCCACAGAATGGAGAATATGACTAACACATGGTCTAACATGATAGTCATCTCGTCAAAGGATAACTCGAAAATATTAGTCTCCTGATGCCAACGTTTGAGAAAAGCCTCATTCAATTGCGAGTTTGAGGATGACCTACTCAAGTGCCGAATAATTGGCCTGAATATAGTCGCTTTCGACATATTCTTAACTGCCACCTGGTTACTAATGTCCCATGTTTGTAACAGTCTATACATGAAATGCATGTTAGTACATGTCCAAGATTGTAATAACAGAAACAAAATCAAACAAAAAATATCATTAGAATCATGTAATTGATATAAACCAAATAATAATAATAAATAAAAATATATTGTTAAACTTACATTCCTATGTAGGTATTGTCCTCCTTAAACTCGTACTATGGAAATAATATGATATTGTTTTGTTCAAAGAACATATTATTGAGATTGAGAGTACTATTTGGTGCATGAGTCGGAATGTTAATATCAATGTTAGGCTCATTTTCCTAAAAACTTACATCATCATTGGATGATTCTTCACCGAGACTTGATATGCCACCCCTTTTGTTGTCCCTTATGGCTTGGTACTGGTGTACTCGCAAATACCGCTCTCCACGCTTGGTGTGCACATGGTTGGTATACACATGCTCACTTTTATAAAATGTAGGGGAATCAATATCGGTTTCTTTGGGTTTTTGAAGCACATACACGTTTCGATCATCTTTTTTCTTTTCTTGAGTATCTTTTATAGTTTTCAAGGCTTTATTTGGCCTACTACTTTATTGATACTAATAAAATACAAACAAAAAAGTAAGTTAAACGCGATAAACATAAAAAATAGTAGAGTATCGACGATATAGACCAACCACACCGTTAATTTGATATCATCGACACTGGCGGTGCAAAAAACATACGTTTGGCACCAATAGTGTCATTGATATTATAGTGATAGTACAAACTGGTGTATATTTCCGATGTAAAATAAAAAGAACAACCAATAACTTGGCACTGGCAGTTCTGTAGGAATAACACTGACGATATAAAGCATTCATACCATAAGTGCTCAAGAATAGTCACGATTTCCAGCGAGTGTTCTTCATGATAAACCCTCTAAAGTCCTAAAAATACCTAAATCTAATACAACAATACCACTATATAATTCCTAGATAGATTATAATACTAGATTTAACTAAATTCAACATCATAAATAAGTTAAATCTAGATTCTATCCAAAAATCAATTCAAAACTAAAAATGAATTAAATCAACAATGAGAAGAAAACTTACTCTTTAGGGGAAGAATAGGCCATTTTAGAGGCTGAAGAATATGAAAAGATTATTATTGGTTTTTTTTGTTTTTCCTTTATTAAAAAATATTCTTAAAAAAAGAAGAGGAAGAGTGAATATGGTAATATTTTTAAAATGGGAGAACTTAGTATATGGGTGACAGAACTTAGTTTCTATAACTATGGTGTGTTTGGAATAAAATTGGAGAGCTCGTCTAATTTATGAAAGAATTGAAAAAATAGTAAAATTTATCATTTTGGACGATAGTTTAACCTAACCTTTTGTTATGATCATTTTATATATTTAATTATGACTATTATATTAAAACTCAATATGTTTGAATCCATATAACATATTTTATGTAGGGTAAGTTATCAATAACAACCCAATCAAGTTTGGAATTCCTGATGACCAATCATGAAATTAAGTTATAAAAAACGTACATTATTCCAAAAAACATCCCTGCAAAACATAATATACACGTGACACGTACATCATTCAACTAGAGATGAAAATTATTTCTTTCATTCATTATTTTAATCGTCGAAACTCCATATCTTTCCAACCCTAACATAAAAAACCAAAACCATATATATTTATATTTTTAAAGACATTACAAACTAAACCCATGAGTAATATGTTTGGAGATTTTTTTAAAAGCCAAATTTACAAACAAATTGTTTTTAATTCAGAAACTAAACAACAGTATTTTTTTTCTAACCAAATTACACGTAATTTCGCAACTAAACAACAATTGTTTTTAGATTTATTTCGCAACCAAATTACTAATTTCGCAACTTTATTTTTAAATATTTTTCACCACAATCATGCACATATTTTTGCTACTATAAAAATGTTAGTTGTTTCACACTCAAATTACACGTATTTTCACAAAATAAATTTGTATTTTGTTTTTCACACAATCAGACTGATTTAGCAAACAAATTCATATTTCTACAACTATGTTTATCTTATTTTCGCAACATATTTGCACGTATTTTTGCAGATCTAATTTTCATTGAAGTTTTTTTTCACAACAATAAACACATATTTTCACAACTACAAGAAATCTAGTTGTTTTACACCCAAATTACACATATTTTTGCACTAGATTAACATATTTTTTCATAAACCAAGTTTACATTTTATTTTTTCACACAATTAAAGTTATTTAGCAACAAAATATCTATTTTCACAACTTTTTATTTTTTATTTTTGCAACCCGATTGCACATATTTTTACACCATTTTCCCATTTTTACAACACTTCATATGCACTAATACTACCAAAAGCTAAGGTGAGGCTATGTAGCCTTTTAACTCTAAGAATATAAAGTTGCATTCCTCATTCCATTTGAACTTTCCTAATCCCCTCAAGATTTTAAAAAATTGAAAAATCTATCAGTTGCCCTCCAAAATAAAGTGATTTAATTTGGAGAATTGGTTTTTCAACCTTTCAGCCTCATTCACTTTCTGTGGATGACTCATTTCTCTCAATATTGATACTTTATTTGATATGATAAACCAAGGAATATTCCAGGATGCGAGGATAAAAATCGCTTCATGGGGTTAAGCTTCATGTTGTGATTTATTAATTTGGATTTTTTTCTCGTAGGTCTCTAAGGTGTGAGCCTTTTTATTTTATTTTAACAAGTATGTCGTACATGCACACTCCCATGTTATGCATAACTACTCTTTCAACATTTTCTTCACCATAATTTGTTTGGGTTGAACCCGCATTTTCAGTCAAAACAACATCACTACGTTACAGTAGAGACCTCAATTGGTGGGAAATGACGTATTATCCTAATTCTATGAGTCCATCTTAGTCTTTTATATCCATAGTATCCATCCATGAAATATAACATTTCATGTCTCACCGTTGTGAAACAAGATGATCTATTCGCGATAGGAGAATAAATGTTTGGGACATGCATGACTAAAGCATTTGAAGTCGATACGCATTCTCAATTTATGTTATTTTTTACAAGGATGGGGTTCGTCACCACTCTGTGTACCTCACTTTTTATATTTCACCCATGGCTAATAGTCGATCAACTTATTCTTCTATCGCCTTTGACCTTTCTTAGGCCAAATGCATCATTTTTATTGCACGAGTTTGACCTAAGGGAATATCATAAGCTAGTGAGTAGAAATAGATTTACGAATACCTATTACCAATGTGTTATGCCAAGTGAAGATGTCTTCTTGATCCTGCAAAAGGTGGACCAATTTATCGCTCATATCTTATGTAAGTTTGTCCTGACGTTCACCACTCGGTTGCTGTTACCCCCAAGCACACTTCTTTTAATTTTTTTGTTGATCCAAATTCAAAATGATCCTTGGGAAGATCATTTACAAGAAGAGGGACCACAACATTGAACGACAAGCACATTCATGCACGGGTCAACATTTGTACTTGTTGAGCCAGTGCTGTCTCTTGTAGGACTTTCGCTAGTCTTTCACAGGATGCCTTTTGAGATCTCCTTACTATCCCCACTTTGTCACCAACTTTATATGTTAGGTACTTGTGATAGGTTGAGGGTACAACCTTAAAGTCATGAAACCAGGTTCTGTCTAAAATAAGATTGTATGGGGACGACGTACCGAGTAGAACAAAAACCACAACCTCAGTTTTGGCCCATCTTCCAGGTTCCATTGATACTTCCAATATTGTATTTCCCAAGTTCATCTTGACTTTTAGTTTGGGATAGATGGTGGTTTCAAATGAGAATTTATACATGACCAATATGAATAACACGTTTATTGTCACCCTATAGCAATAAAAAATTACACTTCCTTGTAGCCGGCTACATCGACCGTTATCAGTAGCATGTCGCTATGAGGGAGATTAAAATCCTCAAATTATTTGTTGGTAAAAACGATAACCGGGTTTGTAGTCCCTTTTGTGCGGGCGCGTACCATATCCTTTCTGAGGATGCCATTCTATGAAATCATATCTCCACTATACCTTTTTTATGAGTTGCAGCCATAATAAACGAGTGCGGTGTTATCTGAGACGTTAACACGAGGTGTGACCATCAGTTTTGTGTACATTATTTTGTGAGGGAGGTCACTCACCAAGGTTAGAGAGATTTTATCATCCCCAATGACCTAGCTCCCTCAGATATCTTGGCTGACATGTTTCACTATTGATCCAGTGATGGACATCCTTCCTCATCTTAGATTAATTCTTTCTAGCATTGGATGTGACAGTTGAGATACAAGACTAAGCTCATTCCTGGTGACAAAACCAAAATCAGTAAGATAAAAATCACCTAATAGATTTAGCACGATAATAAATATGAACCGAATCAACACTAATAAAATAAGAACAACATAATTTTTTAATAAAAACATGTGACTTTATTTAATACTTTGAGTTACAACAACTTTTTTTCATTGTTTCTCACTATTTACTTCAGCTTTTAAACTAACCATCAATAATGATTCCATCATCCCTCACATAATGTTTCTGATTTGGGGAGATCCTTGGTGGGTGCTCTCTTATTAGTTTGACCTTTCCTGCCATATTTGTTGCTCTAACAAAATCATGTACATTATTTTGACTGCATCTTGGTACTATGACATATGTTTTATCCATATGGTTTAAGGTTCTTTATACGCACGGTGTCAGGTGAGCTATCTGTATGATATTTCATTTAAAGAATAGCTAGTACTGAAGGATCAAGCAGACTGGACGAACATCTGGGGCACGAGTTATGTTAGATAACACACTAGCACGAATTAAAAGAACGTCTGAACTTTACAAGGCGAATCCGAATAAAAGATTCGGCTAAATCTCAAATAGATAGGATAATTGGCTAAAATCTAAGTAGAGCGATCATGTATACACACGACCTCCTTAAAAATGAGTCTTAACATGCTGGCCAAGTTATCCACGACCCATCATGGGGAAAGACTTGGTCAATTGGTTAAGTGGAAGGGTCGCGTACGAGCGCGAACCCTATTGGACAAGGAAATTACCAAGTTTCCAAACAGTGGGATCACACATGAGCTTAACCTCTCTTGTAGATTGACTTGGCTATTTTTCCAAGAAAATGGGTCATACATTAGGGCACCCCCGTCTGAGGAAATATTTCGTCAATTGGTCAAATGTGTGTGTGTGTGGGGGGGGGGGGGGGTATCAGCGTGATCTTTTTGGAGAAAGACTTGGTTAATTGGAAAAATGAAGGGTTCGCGCATGAACACGACCCATATTCGGAAATAACTTGGCCTATTGGCCAAGAGAAGAGATCGTATACGAGTTTTTCCCAACCAATGGGTCACGCATGTGCATGATCTAACTTTAGGGGCATGTTCTTAGGTCATTTTCCTTTGACAAAGAAAACTAGATATGAGTTTTGAAGCCTTACTTAGGATCTTATTCAATCTATGTCTAAAACATATTTAACGCTTTGAAGAGTAAATCATCCATGGACCATCAAATTTAGTGACAGATAGTCCTTGGACTTTCAAATGTCCGTTGGTAGTCCTTCGACTATCCGGTTTGGATAAATTTAGTCCTCTAAAATTTGTAGATTAATGTAAAGCTGACACGTTGCACCTTAGTCAACAAAAACTTATATCACTAATGGTCCTCGACTTTAGTTTTGATTTTAACCTTTGACAAAATAACTTGTTGGCATCAAAAGGCCTACCTAGATTATTTATGTGACATGGTACTAATTAACAAATAAAAGTATATCTTATTTTTTCATCTTTCTTTTTTTTACTTCCCCTTCCTTTATAGATTTATTTATTTTGTTTTTTTTATAAAAATTATTAAATTTATTTCTTATTTTTTCCCTTAAGACGCGTAAGATCCTACATCTCCATTAGCCACCTGAAGAAACAAGAAATGATTTAAGCGATGTATTCGACCCAAATTACTCATAATCTAAAATAGAGCCTATGCTTCCACCATCATTTTCTTTAATTTCGAGCACTTTTCTTGTTGGATCCGACCTAAATTAATCGTTTTCGAAATCCTAATTTTTCTTACATTTTAATCTCCCTCAAAACCTTATTTTCATCTTACGTCTCGAAATTGAAGCAAAAACTATAAAATCCAGTTTCATTTTTCTTAATGTCGTCAACATCAATGATATATGACCTAACAGAGGACCTGCTGGTCTGATTTTATGATCGACTCAGCACCGACTCGGACACCAAGACATGGAGACTCGTCTGCAACGACTGCTACCGATTCGACTCCCTGAGTCGTGTCATGATCCAGATCTTTGTTCTCTATTACCTTCCAGTTTTTATCCATAAATATTCGAGTTTAACTTTACTCGATCTCTCCATTTATCCCAAAATTAACGATGGAACTATCTCAGCTTTGTTACTGAACTATGAATGCGCGAGGTCAAATTTTCTCTAGAAATTGAAGAATCTGAACCTTAGTCGAGCCACCGGGCTCGAGCTAAGGGATTCAAGATGACAACGCGTGCTTTTACGGCTCTAGATTGTTTGGACGTCTCGTATTCCTGGGGGGTTTAGTGATCGTAAAGCCACGACGCTATCGGTTGCGACAGATCTCAAGGAGGTGAGTATGGATAAATGTATGAATGTGACCGACGTCGGATTAGCCAAAATTGCGCCCGAGTGTGGAAAAATTAAAAAATTGTTAAAAATTCTTTTTATTGTGTTTTTCTTAAGAAAAATGTCTTTTTTAATTTAATATATTTTTATTATATAAAGAACAAAAAAAATCTATAAAAAAAGAGAAGGAAAAAAAGGATGGAAAAATATATATTATTTATTTATTTATTGATGCCATGTCACATAAATAATCCACGTAAGAATTTTGATGACAACAAGTCATTTTGTTAAGGGTTAAAATGGTAAGTATAGTCGAGACCATTAGTGATATAAGTTTTTGTTAATTATGGTGTCATCTGTTTGCTTTACATTAATCTACAGATGCAATGGACTAACTTTATCCAAACCGGATTGTCCAGGGACTCCCAGCAGACTTTTGGAAGTCCAAGGACTATCTGTCACTAAAGTTGATAGTCCAGAGATGAGTTACTGTTCAAAGTCTGATGTTTCATATCGTGTGGCATATCGTTTTTTGAATGAAATCTGTAGAGGACTAGTTGAACTAGCTTTATGAACTGTGATGGTTGAAGATAATTCCATCTCTAAAATTTATGAGGCTTATTTTCTATTTGATTATGTGATAATAATTTCAAATTAGGACTCAAACAAGTGATATTTAGTTGATTTTTTAGATCAACGTTGCTCAATACTTAAAAATGAAGGTGATCCAAATGTGAATAGGAGATCCCACATTGTTTTTAACCTTATTTAAATTTAGTTAACGTTGATATTTTATTCTACAAAAACGGTATGAATTAAGTATCAAAGTATTTTCATTTGTCTTAATTGGACTAACAAACTCGGAAAAATACTAAATATCACGAGCTACAACCGTCCTCTAGGACTCATTCCCGTGAAGATGACAACATAAACAACCTAATAATTTTAACTCATAAACACTATTATCCATACTTAGAAGAAACCTGGATATTTTCCGATAGATTTCTATTTTTTTTAATTTTCTTTTGGTAACATACATTTCAACACATAATCCAACGTGCATTACATCTTTAAAATGTTGTTATCCATTCTAAGAAGGTCTCAAACACTATTACCCATCATTACGAGTATAATATAATTGAAGTATATCAACCATAGTTCCAAAAACCTAATTGTACGAGTAAGGTCACACTTTGGACTAAACTTTAAAATATAAACACCACCTAAACACCCTATAGAAAATGAGTTCAATTTTTTTGGTTTTCTTGCAGGAACTTTGATACAATATTTAGAAAAATTTAAAAAAATCATGACATGTCTTGGATTAATATAGCCAACTTCCAGAGAAGTAAAACTATTACATTCAACAATAAATAAGTCTCAAATTCGCTACAGATAGGGGTGGTCTTTTGAGAATTTGGTAATCAATGTGTTAACAAATTACTTATCCATGATCCACAACTTATCCTCACTAAATAAGAAGAGATGAACAATCCTTAACTAAAACATGATTCGATAAGTGAGATAAAAGCGCGTCAGAAAATAATCGAAGATTAGGGGTTTTGATTTATGAAATAAGATTTTTTCTGTTTGTACCTGCCAAAAATACTAAAAGCAACTCTGACAAAAAATGAAAATAAAGTTTATTTTCTACCGAACTAACATATGCAATCAAATGGCACATCTATCGTAGATCCATAAACGGAAAAGACGACGACATTAATGTTGATAATAACATTGAACACGAAAATTGAAACAAAATTTTATAAAAATTGATCGACTTGATCTAAAAAAATTAGATTTATTAGTGATAACGGCTAAACTACGGGCATATCATATTATTAAATTCTAAAAATCCGTAGCTGTTAAATTTTTAAGATTCAACAAAAAAAACGGATACAATATATAATAGTTGTTTTATAGCAACTACAAAAATTAACAATGTCCAATCTTTTTAGAGCAAAAATAGAAATAAAATTTATTTCAAAGTAACAATTCGGAGCATGTGGGATACGAATAAATTGAATAAAATTTGAATTGCCTAATAAATTTTGTTTTGAATAACGATGAAAATAAAGTTTGCTCGGAGAAACATTGAAATAATTAGTATTAATATTTTAGGTATAAATAAAATTTTAAAATATTTGTTTTTCTGGATCACTTCAGCTACACCATACATTTAAAAACTCTAATCACATAAATCATTTTAATAATTCTTATAAGTGTAATAGATAAAATTATAAAATAACTCTGAGTGATACTTCTTACCTCCGATCTTCCGGTTCATTTTAATTTTTTAATACACATTATCTTTATACAGATGTGTATTTAAAACTTTAGATAATTATTTGATAAATTGATAAAATATAAAAATAAATTCAATTTCTTGAAAATTAAACACCAATATATTGAACATGTGTGATAGTTAATTTTATTTGATGGATAATTATTTTATTATTTTAAATATTTTACGATAATAAAAATAAAAATAAAACTTTTGAATGGAAACATATCAAATTAGTAATAAAATAAACCAAATTTTTATTTCCTTATTTGTTCTTAGAATATAAGTAAGAGACTTCTTTCTATCTAAAATACAATATATGAGTGTATATATATAAAAGTTTATTATAATCTATGGTTTGGATTACGAAACATGTTGATATGTTGATGATAGCTTAATTAGACGGAGTACGATTCTACAGGTGGGAAGAAATAAAGCAAAAAGTGGAGTACGATAGATATTACAAAAACCACAACTCAAACAATGAAAACCGTGCAAGCTGATTTGAAGTGAAACTATAGTCTACGAATAGCTTTGAATGCTTGGTAATTGGCTGAAAATTCCCATTAGTCTCCAGTTATTATCAGGGTCTGTGATTCTGATGGTATATTTGATCTTAAAGGTCATTCAAGTGTCCACTGATTACCATTCCTACTAAGTAAGTCTCTGTTATCGTGATCAGTTCTTTTGTGTTGATTTGTTTCAAGCATTCATCGTCAATACCTGAAAAGACTAGAATTAGGCTGCGATTTTGTCTTTGTTTGGGGAGTAATTTCTAGTGACCGTAGTTAGAGGCTCATTTCTTGAAACCTTGAGGATTTGGGACTCAATGATCAGCAAAGGGATCATCCATCAACAGCTGAAGCTAGAATTCAAGCCTATGTCTTTTTAAATGATCAAATACCATACTTTGATGATTGTCAATCTCTCCAAAGAAACCATGGCGGTTGAAGATTCGTAAGCAACGACACTCAGTCTTCCAGTAACCGATAGAGTATGAGCAGACAGAATCTTTGAAAGCTTCGATTTTCGGCTCTATAAAAAAATGTGATGCAGAGAATGGGATTGTCAATTTCCGCTATACCTCAAAGGTGGAGGTTTGACGGTTTGGTTTCTGATCTTGCTGCTGTAGAGCAAATCATGCTTGATTATTTTGCAATTTTTGGTTTTTGGTCTTATCATGCACAAATGGAGCCGAAGCCACTTACAGACATAATTCCAGCACAAAAATTTCCACAACGCTAATGATCTTCGACACCAGTATCTTTTAAGTTTATTATATTTCTTACTTAATTTCGAAGAAATACAGGACGTGTGAATGATATCAAACTCTATCCTCCTTATCTTTTCTTTTGAGTCTTTTACCTTTTTATTTTTTGTTAAATTTTTTAATCTTTTAAAAACATTTAATGAAAAAAAGGTTATTGTGGAACAAATATAAAAATTTGATTCCATGTTTACATCCTACAATCTATCTTCTTTACAAAATCATAAAAAAATTTGAGAAAAAAAAACTTTTTTTTATACCAACATCAACTCAAAGATTAAAAAAAAGACTAAAAATAAAATCCAAAAAATTATTAATGAATTGAAACTTGATATGAGGTATGAATCAAATCTAACTAATGATTGTATTTGTTAGACCATCCACCGCAGTGGGGATATTTCATCTCCCAAAAGCGCCACATCAGCATACTCTCCAAATAATTCTACAAAAATTCTCACTCCCGACAGTAGTGCATATTTCATCTTTCACCATACCCCACCATATTTCTATCTCTTACACATCATTCTATCATACAATATCCTACCATATATTTTTATTTATCTTTCTTATTATTTACTATATATTTACATTAAAATTATATATATTAAAATAAATAATTTTTTTAAATTAACATAATATATTTTCTTTACAAATAAAAACTATAAAATTAAAATAATTAAAAATATAATACATAATATAAAGTATATTTAAAAATCAAAGTTAAAAAAAAATTGTTTGATTTCCGAAAAAGCTTCAACTTTTAATAGAATAAATAATTTACAAATTTAATAAAATATATTATTGATCACCTAAATTTATTTGTTTAATTTTTATTTACCAAATTATTGCTTAAATTATCGATGATTTAATTTTTTTAAATGTAACTATATCAATAACATTATGAAATTTAATTTTTTTAAGTTTTGTAATGAATTTAAAACTTTTAAATCCAAATTTATAGCTTATTATGTTATTATCTATTTTTAAACCTTTCAAATTATTTGTAATGAAAATTGTTTCGGAAATACTTAATAAAAAAAACTTAAAAAAATTCGTTGTCCGAATCAATCAAACCAAGTCTCTATTTATAGATCTCAAGAAATTATAAATCATGGTATAATTTATTTATTTTTTTAACTTACAAAAATGTTCCGAAAATTGTTTCGGAAATACTTAATAAAAAAAACTTAAAAAATTTCGTTGTCCGAATCAATCAAACCAAGTCTCTATTTATAGATCTCAATAAATTATAAATCATGGTATAATTTATTTATTTTTTTAACTTACAAAAATGTTCCAAAAATTATTTTGAAAATACTAAATAAATAAAAAACTCAAAAAATTTCGGTGTCGGAATGAAACAAACCAAGTCTCTACTCGTAGAAAAATTATTTCATCTGAAATATGCGCTGCTGTGGGTAGTCTTATATCTTTCTTAGAATTTCTTTTCACAATATATCCACGATACGGAGGAGTAGCACCGCTGGTACCGACTCCTTGATACCGCGAGTGCTAACATAAATTCATATGATATTATTTATTTTGTATGGTTATCATAGCTTTTACCACGCCGACACTATCGATGCCATGATCTCATAGTACAACTGTAGTTTGACACCGAATGTTATAATCCCGTTGGTTATACAAAGGTGGAAATGATCTTAAAACAACTTCAACAAAACAATTATGTGTTTTGGCTATACTCGCGATGTTGAATTTTCATACCGACGGTGTAACTAATATACCAGCGATATGTCTGTGTGATACTGTTGGTACTAATTGTTTGTATAGTGACATATTGTTGGCCAAAGTTTATCACAGACTTTTTTCCTGTTTTTCTTATTTTAATTTTTAATAATTTATCATGGTAGAAAGTTAAGGATGCCACTATAGTGATATAGGATGTTGATGTCAATAATAGGGATTTGTTTACCAGGAATGTCTATTATACACAACAATATGTGTGTATTAGAATGTTTGCAATAGTTGATGGTAACTTACTTCATCGAACAACCGTCCATTGTTTTGACAGGTAGAGATTTAGTATTGGTGAACGCGGTCGAAGAACTGTTCCCTAATGCAAAACACATGTTATGTCGATGGCACATTAACATGAACATCATAGAAAAAAATCATCAATGATAAAGAGTTAGCCAATGTTTTTAATAGTGTGGAATAACATGATGCTATCGGAAATGGAACTCTCCTTCAATAATTATCGGTATGAAATGCTCCGTGATTTCAAAGATTATTTGAAAACAATCAAATACACCAAAACTTGGTTAGAGCCTTACGATGATAAGTTTATCACGTCGAAAACTAACAAGTTCTTGTATTTTGGTAACCAAACCACTAACTACATGGAGAACGCTCATTCCAACCTTAAGTATTTCCTCTGTACGAGCAAAGGTAAGTTCGAGTCTTTTTGGTTTAAGGTGCGTCACTTGCTCGAATTGAAACATAGAGAAATTAGACACTCATTTAAAAAGATTCGAGTTATGGCCGTATATAAATTCGCAAACAAAGTGTATGCCAATCTAAGAGGTAACATCTCTCACGATGCTTTAGAAATTTTTTCAGTGAAAGTAGAATGTGCCCAAAAACTGAAAGTTGCGGATGGTTCAAATTTTACTTATGTTATACAAACTACGAAAGATATATCTTGTTCGCACGACATCTTTGAATTTTTAAATAAAGGCATAACAATACCTTTAGACTCTTACAATGATCATTGGAAGATGTTAGATATAGTTTTATGTACTAATATAAAGACGAAATAGCTATTGAAAAAACTAGTTAATATTGTCATGGAAACCAAAAACATAACACGCATAAAGTATGTGTACAAGAAATTGATTGACATAGTCTATCCGGAAACATTTTCCCTTTTTGAACACGTTGATAAACTAAAACAATATGGTCATCCAGCTCTGAAACATATATAATATATTGATGCATCTGCATCATCCTCTAAACGAGACAAATCATATCATGAACGTGTGCTAGAGTCTAAGAAAGCGAGTGTACAATTGTTAAGTAAGTATTTCAAAACTCCATCAGTCATTTTATGGAGAGGGAGCGAAACTTTACCAGTCAAATTCTAAAGTGAGAGCAAAATTCTTACACAAGAAAGTGGCCATACATATCTTCTTGACAAACCTTTTAAAGGGGAATTGTCATTTGGAAGTCGTACAATGCATTCAATATAGATTTGAATGGTTGGTTATAGCTCAAGCGATACAATAACTTCTAAAGTACCATTGGTTGATTCGAAAAAATTATAGACCTTTTATAACTACGATCAACGACATTAAATCTGATGGCCATTGCGGCTGTCGGTCAATTGCGTTTAGCTTCAGCGGACAAAAAAACGGATGGAAGTTAATTAACGACATTAAGTCTGATGGCCATTGTGACTGTCGGTCAATTATGTTTGACTTCAACGGACAAGAAAATGGATGCAAGTTGATTATAGGTGCCCTCTACAACGAGCTTATGAATTTTTCGTTCGTTATGTGAAGATATTTAATGGGTATGAAAGAGTTAATAAATACTGTAGATCGTGTAAAGATCTCTAGTGATAGTGTTAGTATGGAGAATTGTATAACAATGTCCATGCTTGGAGTCGTGATCGCATCAACGCTTAACTACATATTCCACTTTGTAGGATAATGACTAACGAATGTTGTTAGTTTTAATTTTTTTTTACTGTTACAAGGTGCACCATATCCAATATCTGAAAGGATGGAAATCAGCTTGAGTTAGGTCAATACCAACCAGTAATGCCCCATGTGCAAAGATACATCCTTGTTATCTATATTTGCTTTCAACAGAAGTTGAAGATTGTGAATTACTGATTCATTCTCGTCGCAAAATATACGAATAAATTATAAAATATAGTTGTGAAGTAACCGATTTAGCCGTATTCGTTCAATATACATGCATTATTTTCAAACTTCTTTTATCATTATAATCTACGTATGCTAGTTTCCACGATTTTTTTTTTCTGTTTAATGTATTAGTTCTGTGTTGTTATTGCGCTAAAGATTTGAAAATGTATTTGTTAAACTCATATAATAAAATAACAAACAGTGGGTAAAATCTAATCAAACTTAAGATTTTCTTGAAGTGTTTCGCCTCTACCACTGGTATGAAATTTATATACCAACGATAAGATAATACCTTTATAGCGTTGATGTGACTATTATATTGGTGGTATATAAGGTCCTACACCATCGGTATACTAACCCACCCAAAATATATTTTTTAAATGGCTAGTCTTTACCAACGACATAAAATATATATACGTCAGGTAATATAGTTTACCGTAAGTGTGGAATTTCCATCCTGGTGGTTTGAGTATTATACCTTCGGTATGGCTGTCATAAATCATCGATATTAACCCACAAAACATTCATTTTTTTAAATGCTACGTATTGACCGATGATATGAAGTTTATGTACCGCTATTAGGATAATATAACCCTGACATAAATAACATACCACTGGTATACTATCCTAAAAAAGCTATAATTTTTTTTCGTAAAGTGTTATAGATATACCAGTGGTATAACAATTTCATACTGTCGATTGGATAATATACAGTATGTATGAAATTTCCATACTGACGATATGGTGACTCTATACCGCCACTATAATGTTGAAAGTTGGCCATAACAAAACCCATTGTAACGACGATACACCACTAATATATACTGTCGATATATTACCTACACCGCCAATATGGAAATCCTATATCGGTGGTGTACAATCTTACCGACGATATGACATTGTTATACAACCTAGGTATAAGGTTCATAAAAATAACAGATATTCTTAAAAAAGAAGATTCGTTGTACCGTCGATATAGAATTCTAATACCGCCGGTATGGAATTACCATACTGATGGTATGGATAATATACCAGAAGCATGACAGGTTCGTATCGCCAGTACAAGTTTGTTACTTTGATAATAAACGTTCCTTAGTTTTTTCTTACCATCACACGCTTGTATGGAGAAATTCGTTTAGCGAAATTCCTAACATCTTCCACGTTGTTGGTCAGACCAATTTTATTATATGAATCACCTCTAATGCTTGACGCTCATAAAAAACATGAAGAGTAATGACAAACACCCATACCTCTTCATGTGGTCATCTTACTGAGCCGTCATTGTTTTGCAGTTTTTGACAATGAAAGACGTGTCATATGGTCCACAACCAGCAAATACTTACTCAATTCTTCCCAATGTCGACCGTTAACGTTATAGAGGTAGTGTTACCCTTTCTTAATAACTTATCCAGCTTAAAATATATCTAACATATACCCTCGATCCGATATATTCCTTTCAATTTTGGAGATAATTAGAATAAGATTGCGATAGTACCCACCTCTTGGTCCATAAACCTCTCCCTCATCTCTGCATATGGCTTGAATGTCACCTGCAAACAAACATATAATAAACTAAGATATAGTCCGAGTTTGAAAAAATAAAAGACAAAATTAAAGAGTACTTACATCGTTTTTATGGAGATCATCAATAACGTTGCGGTAATAGGTTTTCGGGTGAACATTGGTCGTCGTAATATTTTGGCAACCGGCTAACAAACTTGATACTAGTTATGTTATACTTTTTGTTAAACCGAGGGCGAACATAAATGAAATGGTTAAATCCAGTAATAAAACAAATCAAAGACTTTGACATTTTTCCCATACCCCTATATAGCCATGCCAATGCGCTTGTACCCGATGTTATCTCACCAAGTTGATCCACGTGCTTCAAAAAACCAAGAAAATATTCCTTTAGAAAGTTCTGATTGGTATCAATGATAATGGTGCAACTAAACAAATACATGAAGTACGCAGGTACATCGTGTATGACTATGTCATCGATATAATTCAGATTTGAATCCAAATAAGGCTCCTTAGTATAGTGATTCCTAAGAAATCTAAGACCAAACCCGACCCTTTTCCGCGCCTCCAACTCTACATGAACAACATCCACCGTAACCACCAAAAACCAAGCATAGTGTTCACACACTTCACCATAATTTTTGCTCCCCTCGGGTTTGATTATTCTTCTAGTCAGCAAGAGGCCAGTAATGATGAATACGTCGTCTAATGTGATAGTCATATCATCAATGATAACTGGAATCTGTTGGTCTCCTGATGATAGCCTTCGAGAAAAGATGCTTTCAATTGTGAGTTTGAAAATAACCTACTCAAGTGTTGAATTCTTGGTGCAAATGGAGTTGCTTCCGATATATTCTTAACCGCCACCTGGTTGCCAGTGTCCCATTTTTGTAACAGTCCCTGCATTGAATAAATGTTAATACCCGTCCGAGATTTTAAAAATGGAACCAAATCAAACAAAAATATCATTGGAATTTTGTAATATATATAAACCAAATAATAATTAAAATAGAAATATATCATTAAAATTACATTCCATATGTAGGTATTGTCCTCTTGAAACTTGTACTCTAGAAATAATATGATACTAGTTTTTGCTAAGAACATATTCTTGAGATCGAGAGTACTACTTGGTACATGAGTGGGAATGTTAATAGAAATGTTATACTCATTTTCCTTTGAACTTGTATAATCATCCGATGATTTTTCATCAGGACTTGATGTGCGACCACCACCCATTTGTTGTCTCTTAGGGATTGGTACTTGTATACTCGCAAAAACCGCTCGGTATGCTTCCTATGCACATGTTCACTTGCATCGGATGCAGTGGAATCAATACCAGTCTTTTTGGTTCCGAAGGCGCGCACACATGCTTCGATCATCTTTTTTCCTTTTTTCTGAACATATTTTATAGTTTTGAAGCTTTTCTCCAGCATACCACTTTGTTGACTGCAATGTAATACAAACAAAAAATTAGTTAGTTAAACGCGTTAAAAACAAGAAATAGAAGAGTACCGTCGGTATAGACTAGTCACACCATCAGTATGATATCGATAGTACTAGCAGTGCAAGAAACATACGTTTGGTACCGACAATGACATTGATATCATACTGATAATACGAGCTGGTCTATAATTCCGATGTCAAATAACAAGAACAACCAATAACTTTGCACCAACAAACCTCGAGGAATAAAATAGTGATGTGGAGAATTTGTACCGTCAGTTCTCAAGAGCAGTCGCGATTTCCAGCAAGTGTTTTCGCGGTAGACCCTCCAAATTTCTAAAGGAACCTAAATTTAACATAAAAAAACACAACCATACAACTATATCATTCCTAAATCGATTATAACACTGGATTTAACTAATTTCAACATCCTAAATAAGTTAAATTTAGATTTTATCCAAAAATAAATTCAAAACTAAAAATGAATTAAGTAAAAAATAAGAAGAAACCTTACTATTTCCTAACTATATCATTCTTAAACTGATTATAATATTAGATTTAACTGATTTCAATATTCTAAATGACTTAAATCTAGGTTCTATCCAAAAAAATTCAAAACTAAAAATGAATTAAATCAAGAATGAGAAGAAAACTTACTATTTTTCTTTGTCCATTGATGAAAGTTTTGTTCTTCAGAGGAAGAAGATGTCGTTTTAGAGGTTGAAGAAGAGTAAAAGATTATTATGACTTTTTTTCTGTTCTTGAAGAGGGAAGAGAAATAGGGAAGAAGGTAATATTTTGAAAATATGAGAACTTAGTATATGGGTGGGAGAACTTAGTTTTTATAACTATAGATGTTTTTGGAATATAATTGGAAAAATCATCTAATTTATGGAATAACTTAAAAATTGTATAACTTATCATTTTGGACGAAAGTTTAGCCTAACCTTTTGTTATGATCATTCTATGTATTTAATTATGACTATTGTATACAATATTAAACCTCAATATGTCTAAATCTATATAACATATTTTATGTAGGGTGAGTTATCAATAACCACCAAATCAAGTTTGGAATTACTAATAACTAGACATGAAATTAAGTTATAAAAAATGTACATTATTCCCACAATATATCTGTACAACACAATAAACACGCAACGCGTATATCTTTCGACCAGTGATGGAAACTAAGTTTTTTCATTTGTTATTTTAGCCGTAAAAAATCCATATCTTTCAAACCCTAAAAAAACCAAAACCACATATTTATATTTTTAAAGATGGACAAAACGAAATCCATGAGTGATATGTTTGGAGATTTTTTTAAAAGCAAAATTTACAACCAAATTGTTATTAATTTTGCAACTAAACAACATATATTTTCTCGCAACCAAATGACATGTAATTTCAAAACCAAACAATATATATTTTTAAGACATATTTTGCAACCAAATTACATGTATCTTCATTTTTATAGATTTTTTCACCACAAAAATGCACATATATTTGCAACTACAAGAAAGATAATTGTTTCACATCAAAATTATATTTATTTTCACACCCAAGTAACACTAATTTTCACAAAATAAGCATGTGTTTTATTTTTGCACACAATGAGACTGATTTAACAACCAAATTCTTATTACTATAACTATTTTCTTATATTTTTGCAACTCAATTTTTTTTATTGAAGTTTTTCAAAATAAAAAATATATATTTTCACAACTACAAGAAATCTAGTTGTTTTACACCCACGTTACACGTATTTTTCTTTCGAAAGGGTTAATTGCTTAAAAAATAATGAGTTTTCTTTAAAAAAAATCAATATAAAATGTTTAATAGCTCTCAAAAGGGTAACCGATTTGGTGGAGTAAAGCATGTTTGTGATCAAAGGTCATGAGTTCGAGTCCCTCTACAAACGCTTTCTTCGCTGAGTGTGTCATCTTGTGTGGTTTATCTTCTGTCGTTGGTTTGCAGGCTATTGCGTCAGAGTGAGGGTTTACCCTGTGCGCACTCAATGAGTAGCAGCTGCGAGTCCCCTCCAAAAAAAAGTATTTAATAAATTTATGGGCTATATTGTGTAACGATAACATAATTCAAAAGGTTATTATCAGACTTAAAATGGAATAGATAAAATCGAAATTCTCCAAACACCACACGTCTCACGATTGAATGTAACATTTAATAAGGTCAAATGCCTCTTCGAACCTTGGATAGTCTATTAATTCGTTACTAGACTGATTGCTTTGGTAGTGTATGATGCAGATATGTACGAGTCTATCCTACACTTAACGTTTTTCAATCCTTGAAACATCGACCGAATGAAAGGTTTTCTGGAACAAAGAAATTTTTAAATACTTTACATTTATAAAAAAATTTAACCAGTGTTGTGGGCTGCTGGATCGGGAAGATAAAGTCGTCGTAATTTTTTTAATATTCATCCGCAAATAATTTGAGGTATTATTGTTACCATAATTGCTGTTATTTTAGCCAATTCTTTTTGTGTTTTTTATACTAGTTTTTAGCTATCCATGATCGCGTGGTTGGTAAACTTTATATGCTAATTGGCTTGCGGGTGGTAAGACAATGAGAAATGATGGTGAATTTATAGTCGAGAAATATATTTCTAAATAATTTGTTATTAAATTACAACCCATTATCTAATATCAAGATTTATTAGAATACCAAATTGGTAGACTATATGTTTCCATATGAACTTTGTGATATCATCCTCTCACGTTCGGTTTAAGGATTCAGCTTATACCCACTTCGTAAAATAGTCGATTGCGACGATTACAAATCTAACATTGCCCAAACCTATTGACATATAACTAACTAGGTCGAGGCCTCATTGATCAAACAAACACACACTTAATGCATATGTAAGCACCATCCTTAACAAATTTGGACCGTCGTTGGTATATTTCACATTTTATGACCAAATGCTTACCGTCATTTGCCATGTAATGCTAATATTATATGAGGGTTAAAGCTTTTTAGGCTAGAGTGAAGGTGCCAAAGTTTCCGCTATAGGTTTGAAAGTAGATTTCCTTCAAGAAGTACCCCTATTCAGACGAGCCTAAACATTTCAACAACGATTGCATGTAGCCATGTTGGAATAATTTTCAATCTATTATTAGAAAACTCACATCAAACAAACTTAGTAATCTTCCTTCTACTTTATTGGGTGGTAGGAAACCGTCAATTAAGTAGTCTATTATCTCGGTCATTTGTGTACTTGGCTAAACATCGATCACGACACCATTGTTGTTTTCATTCTCTTCCAAGCTCGACTCTCCTTGCCTCTGAAATGATTTTATTTCCGGTTTCTCTTTTGTGTTTTCCCTCAAAATGATTCAATCAACTATAGTGTTATGCTTTTGAATTATCTGCTTAAATATCACCTATCTAAACACCTCATTAAGCTTCTTTACTTGTGCCAAGTATCGTCGCATCATATTATTCTGGGTTTTGAACTCCCTAAGGATTTGTTTTATCACTAATTATGAATCATTGCTCATATTTAGATTATTGGTCGTGAACTATCTAACTACTTTCAATCCCGCTACCAAAGTTTTGTATTCCTGTTTGTTATTTGATGTTTTAAATCCAAAACCAATGACTAATATTACTTTTTCCGCGTCCAAAAAAACTATGTATATTCCTTCTCTGCATCTCGTTATGTTGGATACCCCGTCCCATACATTAGGGATTTCAAATATATGTTTTGAGTTACCTATATGTATCTTCCATATTCCTTCATATAAAAAGTTTGTGAGTACTTGTACCTTTATTGTGCTACAAAGCCCAAAGAGATTTAAAATTATCCCAGGTTGATTTCCCATGTTGTTAGGCACCCCAGGGCCTCATGCATGGTGAAAATAGGCTTGATATTTAAGATAGTGGGTCCTTAGACCGCATGAGATCAGATGTACCATTACAACTTTCTTGTGATCGTTACTAATGATAGTACATTTATTGTACAACATAACACCGTGTATTATCCCCCTAGAAGAGCTTTGGTGACGTGTGAATGGATGTATTGTTTTCATTTTCTATTATCCGTACACCACTTATGAAACTCGGGGATCCGTACGCCACTTATGACACTCGGGGACACCTTTAAATATACGATCAACACTTCATTAACCACTAGTACTATCAAAAGATGAGGTGAGACTATGTAGATTTTGAACTCTCGAAATGCAACATTGCATTCCTCATTCCATTCTAACTTCCCTAACCCCCTCACGATTTTATAAAACTGAAGAATCTATCAATTGTCCGCCAAAATAAAGTAATTTAATGTAGAGAGTTGGTTATTGAACCTTTCAATCTCATTCACTTTCTATGGATGACTCATTTATCTCATGGTAATAATTTGATTTAGATCAATATCGATCTTTCTTTGTGAACGATGAAACCAAGGAATTTAATAGGATACAAGGACAAAAAACACTTCAAAGGGTTAAGCTACATGTTGTATTTTTTAATGTGGAATTGTTTTCTTGTAGGTCCTCAATATTGGAGTCATTTTATATTCTTTTAACAAGTATGTGATCTATGTACACTTCCATGTTACACCTAACTGCATTTTGAATAATTTATTCACCATCATTTGGTAGGTTGAACCCAAATTTTCAGCCAATGACATCACTACGCAACAATAGAGCCCTTAGTTAGTGGTAAACGATGTCTTCTCCTGATTATTTGGGTCCATCTTGGTAGGTTATATCAAGAGTATCCATCCATGAAATATAATGTTTAATATCACATTGTTGCGCAATAAGATGATCTATTCGGGATATGGGAATAAATGTTTGAGACATGTACGGCTAAGGCATGTGAAATTGATACACATTTTCATTTTGTGTTCTTTTTTTTACAATGATGGGGTTCACCACCCACTCCAGGTACATTACTTCTTGTATGTCGTCCGTAGATAATAGTCGATCGACTTCTTCTTTAATTTCCTTCGACCTTTCCTAGAAGAAATGTATTTTTTATTGCCTGATTTTTAACTAGGGGTATATCATAAGTCACTGAGTAATAATAAATTCATGGATACCTCTTACCGATTTTTTATCCCAAGTGAAGATGTCCTCGTGATCCTGAAAAAAGTGGATCAGTTTCCCTATCATATCTTTATGTAAGTTTGTCCTGACGTTCACCACTCGGTTGTCGTTACCCCTAAGCACACTTCTTTTAGTTTCTATGTTGTTTCAAATTCAGATTGGTGTTTGTGAGTTTCATCTACGGCGAGAGGAACCACAACATTGAGTGGCAAGCATATTCCTACACGGGTTAACATTTGTAGCGTTTGAGCTAGCGCTGACTATTGTAAGATTTCCGCTACTCCTTCACGAGATGACTTCTAAGTTTTCCTTACTAACCCTACTTTTTTGCCAACTATATATTTTAGGTACTTGTGGTAGGTTAACGGTACCACTTTAAAGAATGATTCTGTCTAAAATACGATTGCGGACGATGTATCGAGTACACAAAATTCCACAACCTCAATTTTGGCCCATCTTCTAGTTTCCATTGATACTTCTAACATTGTCTTTCTTAAATTCACCGTGTATACTGTCGAGCCCTACTATAGGATAAAATGTGGGGTGGATAATATTTCAAATGAGAACTTATAGATGAACGATATGAATAACACCTTTATTGTCACCTTATATCTATAAAAAATTACATTACCTCGCAGTCGGCTACATCAACCTTTATCAGTAGCGTATCGTTATAAGGGGGAATACAATCCTCCAATTTTTTGTCTCTAAAAATGATAGCAGGGTCGAGTGTGATGTTATCTGAGACATTAACACAAGATGTCGCATCAGTTCTATGTATAGTGTTTTATGAGGGAGTTCACTCATCAAATTTAGAAGGACGCTATCATTCCCTAAGATCCACCTCCTTTAGATATGTTGGCTTAAATATTTCGCTATTGATTCAATGATGGACGTTCTTTCTAATATTAAATTAGTCATTGTAGCGTTGGATGAGACAATTTGGATATAAGCCTGAACACGTTCTCGGCAATGAAACCAAAATAGTAAGGTAAAAACTCACTTAACATAATAAGCGGGATAATAAAATATGAGCCGAAATAACACTAATAAGATAAGAACATCACACATTTTTAATAAGAATATTTGACTTTATTTAATACTTTGAGTTACGATAACTTTAATCCGTTGTTTCATACTGTTTACTTTAGCTTTTCACCTAACCTATAATAATGATTCCATCACCCTTCATATAATGTTCTTGATTTTAGGGGATCCTTGGTGGGTGCTCTTTTATTGGTTCGAGCTTTTCTGCCATACTTGTTGCTCTAGCAAAATCATGTATGTTATTTTGACCGCCTCTCCGTACTATGACCGATGTTTTATCCGTATGGTGTAATGTGCTTTTATCCGTATGATATTTGATTTAAAAAAGAGATAGTGCTGAAGGAACAAGCAGACTTGGCAAACATCCAGAGCATGGGTTATGTTGAACAACGCACTAACGAAAACTAAAAGAACGTATGAGATCTACGAGGTAAAGTCGAATAAAGGATTCGATTGGATGTTTAGTAGAGGGTAAAATTTTCCAAAAACCAAATGAATGGATCATATATACGCATGAACTCCTTGAGAGTGAGACTTGACATGTTGGCCAAGTCATCCGCGACCCATCATGGGAAAATAGTTGGTCAATTGGTCAAGTGGAGGGGTCACGTACGAGTGTGATCCCTATTGGACAAGAAAATGACCAATTTTCCTAACAGAGGGATCACACATGAGCGCGACCCCTTTTGTAGAAAGACTTGGCCAATTGGCCAAACAGAGGGGTCACACATGAGCGCGACCCCTCTTAAGGAAAAAATTCACCAATTTTCAAAATGCGCATATGTGTATGAGGGAGAGGGTGAGAATCACGTATGAGCGTGACCTTTTTGGAGAAAGACTTGGTTAATTGGCAAAATGAAGGGTCCATGCATGAAAATAACCCATTTTTGGCAAGAACTAGACCAATTGGCTAAGTGGAGGGGTCGTACACGAGTTTTGCCCAACCGATGGGTCACAGAGCTGCATGATCTAACTTTAAGGGCATGTTCTTAGGTCATTATGCCTGTGAAAAAGTAAACAAGATCACAGTTTTGAAGCCTTACTTATGATCTTCTTCACTCTATGTCTAGATGATATTTTATATCGTGTGGTATATCATTTTTCAAATGAAACATGTACAGAACTAGTTGAGCTAGCTTTACGAACTATGATGGTTGAAAATAATTCCATCTCTAACATTTGTTAGGATTATTTTCTATTTTATTATTTGATAGTAATTTCAAATTAAGACGGCACAAATGATATCTATCTGTTTTTATGGATCAACATTACTCAATACTTAAAAAATAAAGCTAACCCGAATGTGAAAACTATATCTAGCAAATCCCATATTATTTTTAACCCAATTTTTAGTCCACTTAGCGTTGATATTTTCTTCTACGAAGACGGTATAAAGTACAAAAGTATTTTCATTTGTCTTACGAGCTACAACCGTCCTAGAATTTGAGGAGTCAATGCCCGTGAAAATGACAACATAAACAGTATAATAATTTTAACTCATAAACAAACTCTTTAGGATTTTAATTGGAGAGTTTGAAGATTCTCCCCAGACGCTCCAAGAATGGTGCCAGGAATGAAACTTCAAAATCAAGAAGCTTCATCCCTTGATTTCTCTTCCTTCCTCCTCAACTAGCTCTTCAATTGAAATTCGAAACAACTTACTATTTCAAGACGAAGAATTTCATGTTCTTATTTCTGAAAAAAAAACGTTAAAAATTGTTCAACAAGTCATTTTAAGAAATTGTTCGTAGACTCTGTAAAAAATAAAAATGGAAGAAACCCTTGTTGATCTTAAACTAGAAAGTATTACAGAGAAATTGAACCACATTTCATTGTAATATTCCAAAGAAACTAAAGATCTACTGATGAAGAACACAAAAACTACTCGGGTTGGCAAATTTTCGAATGGTTTACCTAAGAAATCTGAGTTAAATCAATTTTTGAATTCTTTCAAATTTAAAGGTGTTCACAGTATGATGGTTTATGACTCTTGCCATATACTCTTTGAGTTTGATTTAAAGAAAGATATTATCAAATTATGGTCTAAAAGTGGATGGCATATTGAAGGCTCTGTTATGCGATTACTTCGATGAAATCCTGAATTCAATGTTACAAAGGAAAGCCCGATTTCATTGGTGTGGATTAGGATCCAGAAATTACCTAAATTCATGTATAATCAATCGATGCTGTATGAAATTGCTGCTTCTTTAGGTACTCCATACAAAATTGAAGTTCCATAGACAAACAGAGCATACCGGAATGTTGTTTTTGCTCTTGTGGAATTAGACGTTTCAAAAACTCTTCATAACAGAATTTGGATAGGCTTTGGAATTAATGATGGATGTTGGTTAACTTTAAGTTACAAGAATCTTCCAGCTTATTTTAATCAATGCCATCACATGGAACATAAAAGCTTGGAATGCAAGAAGAATCAAAAGATAACAACTGAAGAAAATGCTGAGAAATATAACAACATACCTACTCTGCAGAAAATGTCTAACAGAGGAACAAATCTTAATTCGGCTAAAGTTCATAATCCAAGGAAAATTCTTAAAGTCAATTCCATTGTTGTTCAAAGCATACACAACAAAGATAATGAGTTAATTGAGGGTGATGTTTACAATGCTAATCTGGAATTAAACAATCAAGTTCTTTATGATTATGATCAGAGAATGATTAACACAAAAGAGGTCTCCCCCCCTGAGGAAAAAAACGTAATTGAAGCTATCCAAATGCTTAATCATGCTACTGATTAGAACATCAATCAAGCTATTGATATTCTAGACTCTGGAAGACACTCTCATGCCCAAGAAAACATTGGAAAAAATCCAATAACACCAATCATAAAAGTTCTATCTCCTGATCTAGACTTCAACATTATCTTGAACAAGAAACTCAAAGCTTCCAAGAAGATTAAAAAGCAGAACAAACTTGTTATAAAATCTTTGAAATATTCAGAGACTAACAATCGGTACAAATCATTATCTGATAATGATAAGGATTCTTAACTGGAATGTTCGCGGCATCAACAACAAATCAACAGTTGGTAGGATGAAAGCATTGATTTACAAAAAGAAAATTAAGATCCTGGCCATTCAAGAGCCAATGACTAATCTCAACAAGATCAGTGAAACTGCTATGAAGCTGGGATTTATTAATTTTTCTTCTAATACTTCCAATAAAATTTTGATATTTTGGAGTAATGGTTCATGTATTACTACACTCATTAATCTTGATCATTGTCTGCACATGGAAGTTGATTACTCTGGTTTCGAAAATTCTTTTTTCTTAATAGTGTTCTACGCTAAGTGTCAAATAATTCAAAGGTTAAGCTTATGGGATCAATTAAGAAAGGCTGATTTTACTGATAAATGATGGATCACGATGAGAGATTACATTGTAATTGCTTCTACAGATGAGCAGATTGGGTGCTCTGCTACTTGTCAAAATAACATTGATCACTTTGTGGAGATGATGAGGGACTATCACCTGGAGAATGCCGGTTATGCTGGTCAGAAATTCACTTGGAATAGATATACAAAGTGGAAAAAGTTAAACAGGGTGATGTTCAACAGCACTTGGGCTGACACTTTCAGGAATACTCAGGTTCTTCAAATGATCAGAACTTGTTCTGACCATGCTCCTCTTTTAATCTCTGCTTTTCAAAACAATTCTAATAGCTCCTAATATAAAAATAAGAGCTTTAAATTCATGAATATGTTTACTAATCATGATTCTTTTGTAAGTGTGGTAAAACAAAATTGGAATCTCCAAATCAAAGGTTCTCCTAATGAAATATCCTGGTTTAAGTTGAAGCGACTTAAAAAGTGCTTAAAAGCCTAAAATGTCAACCAATTTGGTAACATCTTTAGAAAAATCAAAGAAACTGAGAAAAAATATGGATAAAATGGAAAGTCTTCACATTTTGAACAACCATAACACTTCCAAATGTAATCTTGACAAAGCTATTAGTTTGCATTTTCAGGATTTAAAGAAATGAGAAAGATTTCTAGAAGCTAAAATGCTACAACAATCGGCTCAGAGATGGTGATCGCAATATTATGGCCTACCGTGCTTATGTGTCCAAGAAAATGAGGGAAAACATTATTCAGAGTATTATAGCTGACAATAGTTAGATTTATGATACTGAGAGTTATGATACTAAAAGTATAGAAAAATTTGTTGAAGCCTACTTAAATAATATCCTTTCTACTCAGCCTTATAAAAATAGTAAAGAAGAGTAGGTTATGATGCAAGATGGTATTTTCAATTACATTCTCAAGCTTGTTACAGATGAAGATAATGATGTTATCATGAAGAATACAAATAATAAGGAAATCTGGGATACAGTCAATACCATGAGCCCATATAGTGCTGCTGGCATTGATGAATACAATATCATTTTTTATAAAAGTTACTGTACTATTATTAAGTATGATTTATGCTTAATTATTAAATCATACATAAATGGCCGTAGTATTCCCAGAGGCATATTTGCGACTGGCCTATGCTTAATTCCTAAAGTCTTTAATTCTGTATTTTGGAATAATTATAGGCCGATCGGTCTCTTTTCTATGCTTAATAGGATTCTTTCTAGACTTCTTAATAACAGGCTTGCTGTCATTCTGCCTAGAATTATTCTAACACTAAATCTGCTTATGTCAAGAACAAATCTATTCATGAGAAATTCCTGATTGCTAAGGAGCTCATTCATGATATCAATAGAAAGCCTAAGACTGGAAATATCTTAATCAAGTTGGACATGTAAAAAACCTTTGACATAATGTCCTTTCCTTTTATAATCAAAGTTCTTACTTCTTTTGGCTTCTCCAAATATTTTGTTAGCTTGATTCACTATCTAACTAAGAATGTCAACATTTATATGCTTGTTAATGGTAATGTAATAGGCTACTTTAAGAATAAAAGAGGCTTAAGGCAAGGTGATCCCTTGTCCACAAGCCTCTTAATTATTAGGGAGGAGGTCTTGTTACGAGGCTTGAACAACTTATTCAACTCTAATAAGGACCTCTTGCATGCTTCTAAAACTAACATCGTTGTTCCCTGTATTGCTTTTGCGGATGACATCCTTATTTTCACAAATAACTTACATTCTTATATCAACAAGTTAAGTTGTTTCCTAGACAAATACCAGGTGTTCTCTGGCCAGTCCATTAATAAGGAGAAGACTAAGATAATCTTGTCCAACAAAGCTCATCAAAGCATAGTCAGTTACCTGGTAAACCAAACTGGTTTTGCAGTAGAGAACTTGCCTTCAACCTATCTGGGGATCACTCTCAATAGCAACAATAACTCTAGAAACTTCAATGCTATGGTGGACAAGATCAATGCTAAGATCAATGATTAGGACAACAAGTTTGTATCTTATGTGGGAAAACTCTCTCTTATTTCTTTTGTCCTTATGTCTATTCTATGCTATTGGATGCAGAATACATTAATTCCAAACTATGTCATAAAAAGACTTGAAATGATTTTTAATAAATTTATGTGGAAATCCAATTTCAATGAAGCTAATATTCAATGGTCCTCCTGGAAAAAGCCATATAAGCCTTTTGATTACGGAGGTTTGAATATGAGAAGGCTCTCTGATATTCAATGTACTTTCTCTCAAAAACTTTGGTTCAATTACAGGAAGAATACTAGTGTCTGGTCTAACATAATGCATAATATTTACAATAAAAATACGCATGATCTTCAAACTAATGTCACGCAAATTGTCTCCCTGGTTTGGAAGCGTCTTCCAGGTATCAAAGTTCAAGCTGAAAGTAAAATTAGGTGGATTCATGGAAAGGGTGATATGGATTTCTGGAGGGAAGATTGGTATAACTGGCATCCTATTATTGACAGCAATAGCTATAATGATAAAAACTGGTTTATTAAGGCTAAAGTTTGTATGTTTTGGAAGAATAATAGTTGGGAAATTAACAACATGAATAGCTTGCTAAATGTGGATAGAATGAATCAAATTAAGCTTTATAAAATAAACATGGAAAATGAAGACAAGATGATTTGAAAACTGTCTCATGATCTCAACTTCAACACTAAGCTAACATGGAACATCATAAGACAACAATCCAATAAGTCTGGTCTTTTCAAAAAGATCTGGAACTCCATCACTCCTAGGAAGTTCTCTTTTCTTTTATGGAAAGTACTAAAAGGATTTATCCCTATTGATTCTGTTTTGCAAAAACTCTCTCTCTCTCTCTCTCTCTCTCTATTGCATCTAAATACCAATTATGTACTAATTGTGAGGACATTAATCATTTATTTGCTAACTGTGACTATGCTTGGACCATTTGACATCATTACAGTAGTCTATTTAACATTAAGATTGAGAGATACATGATCCTCACTTATTTACTTGAAACCTAGTTTTGGTTTTCTAATAAAAAAGTTCACATTATTTACTTTATACCGGTCATAATTTGCTGGGTGATTTGGAAAAATAGAAACAACTCTAAATTCAATAATAATAATAATAATCAATCTTGTTCTTCTGTCATAATATTTATAAATAGAATCATCTTAGATTTGGATTCCTCTAGAATGTTTACTAGTAAGAATTGGCATAATGCTTTTAGTACTGGTCTACCATGGGTTGTATCTCTTTGATGAACAGACACAGGAAAACGATTTACCTTAAGTGGCTTTGTCCAATAAGGGGAAGATTAAAGCTCAAAATTGAAGCTTCTTGTCTTCATAATGGCGAGGCTAGCGGTGGCATGATCTTCAGAAATAACAAATGAGAAATTGTGAAGGGGCTTGGCAAAACCTATGGAAAACTCTCTCCTTTGGCTACTGAAGCTAGAACACTGTTGGAAGGCTTACTTCACTGTAAAGAGAACAACTAGAGAAAAGTAGATATTCAGTCACATTGACAATCCATTATCAACATGATGGGAGAAGGGAAGTACCCGTGGTTTCTCTCATCTATCTTATCAATTTGTAGGTAGTTAATTACTCCCAATATGACTATAAGGTTTATATCTCGCGTTCAAAATTAGGCCGCTGACTGGAGTGCTAAGTGGACCTTGCTAAATAAAGATAATCTTCAATTTAATCACCTTAATGTTCCTAACAATCTTCTAGCCATCGTTTAGTATTGGGCTGGGTTACATCAGCTTAAGTGAGAGTTAATCCTGTTTGAATGATTTCTCTCAATTGTTGTTGTTTGTTCTTTTGATTTCAGATTGATGAAGATCAGAAAAGCTGTTGGGGTGAATTTTGGAGATGGTGGTCCACGAATGACCTATCAAAGATGAAGTAAGACTGGTCGAGATGAAGGAGGACTGGTCGAGATGAAGCTGAGGCATTCAAAGCTTTGTTTCTGGTTGATGAAGTGAAAACTGGTCGAAATTGAGCTGAGGCATTCGAAGCTTTGTTTCTGGTCGAGATGGAGCTGAAGTGAATTTGGATATGGAGATAAAGTGAAGACTGGTCGAGATGGAGCTGAGGCATTCGAAGCTTTGTTTTTCGTTTTTGGTTATGGTCGAAAAGGTCCTTCGTAGTCTGTTTATGGTCCCAAAATTTGAAAATTTCACTGAGCGGGAAATTTCTTTTGGGCGCCATCATTTGATTTGTCATCTAGCCTTTTGCCCTTTAGATTGCAAAATCTCTCATTAGAGTCCTTAAGTTTGTAAACGTTCAATTTGGTAATAAAAAAATTGCTTTAAAAAAACAAACTCTTAACAAGAAACCGAATATTTCCCCGATAGATTTCTATTTTTTTTCTTTTCTGTAACACTAATTTCAACACATAATCCAATGTACGCTCTATATGTTATCTTTAAAATGACGTTATCCATTCTAAAAAAGTTTCTAACACCATTACTCATCGTTACAAGTATAATATAGTTGAAATATCTCAACGACAATTCCGAAAGTCAAATCCAAGCTGTTGTAATAGTAAGGTCGCACTTTGGATTAAAGTATGTGGACCACCTAAACACTCTATACAAGAATGAGTTCAACTTTCTGATTCTCTTGCAAGAACTTTGATATAACATTCGGAAGATTTTAAGAAAATCATGACATGACATGTCTTAGATCAGTATGCTCAACTTCTAAAGGAGTGAAATTTATACTCAGCAATAAATAAGTCTCAAATTTACTTTGAAAATTTGAAAATCTCTAAACAAATTGGTTATCCATCGTCCAAAACTAATTCTCATTAAATGAAAAGGAATTGACATCACCATTAACCGAAAAGTGAAATAATAAATCCAGAAATAAAGAAAAAGACGAAGTTAATAGTTGATAATGATGATGAAGTCGCATCGCATAGTTTACTCTAAACACATTTTTAAGAATTCGCATTTCATATTAAGAGACAAACCTGGCATCAGGTACGATGGTTCTATAGTAAAAATGACAAAAGATAACAATCTTAGATATTTTTTTGCCGAATATATTTTTGGTTGGATATATTTTTACCCAATATATTTTTGGGGAATAATAATAATTGGTAGTAAATAGGTTTCTAAAATTGTCGATTCTTTTTTTAAAAAATATTTAAGAGATATACAAATAAAACTTTCTAATGCAACCATCTTAAATTAGTAACAAAATAGGTAAGAGACTTCTATCTAACTAAAATACAATGTACTAGTATATATATATTTATGATAATCTACTGTTCGTAAGAAAATAAAACTTTCTAATGCAAACATCTTAAATTAGTAACAAAATAAGTAAGAGACTTCTATCTAACTAAAATACAATATACTAGTCTGTATATATATATAAATTTATGATAATCTACGGTTTGTATTACAAAATATGTTAATCATAGCTTAATTTAGATAAAAGAAAAAGCTAATGTGTGGATTCTCATGATTAATTCTCTCTCTCTAAGGATTAGTTTCCAGCTAATCATAGAGAAAGGATTTAAATGCGGAATATATATGATATATGAATTGTTAAAACTATTGTATCCTCTGTTATTGGGTAGGTTGATTTCTGAAATTTATAGATTCTACTAGAGGCCCATTCAAACAATGCTTCATTTCCTGGGTTTAGAGATTTCATTTCCCAGGTACTTATAAAACAGAAACCACAAAGATTTTTCTTCCATTGACATCAAAACAAAGAACTCATCTCTACAAATGGAAAGAAAAACAGACTTTACATTCTTCGTTAGATTTCTTAAGAAAGTTTCTCGTTTTTCTTCATTTCTTTTAGATTTCTCCACAAATATTTTCCGCTAGCCATGTCGACGAAAACCCAGAATCCACCTTGAATCATCTGTACATCATCAAAAACCCAAATCAAAATCAAAATCAAAATCGATTCTTGACCTAAAAAACCCAAACTTGACGGAATAAAAAACATACCTTTTTAAAATTATATTCTTGTTTATCATTCAATTCGACGTGAGAATCATCAGGAGAGAAATCATCGACGCCGATTTCCGGTGTAGAACGGACGCTTCTCCACGCAACATACCCAGCCAACAATGCGGAGAAGAACACCAATATGAATCTTAAAGGACACATCTTTTTTCTTGGTTTAGGGTTCTAAAGAAAAAACTCAGGCTTTTGGTTATTTATTTGGAAGAAAGTTGGGAAATTCGGTATCTTTTTTCTTAAAATATACAAATTTACAAGTTAATTTGTTTCTGATGCGTATGAACAGACTATATAACATATAAAGAAAAGACGCGTTGCTGAAGAGTTCAGAAAGGTTGTGTTTTTTAGACCGGGTCAAATTATTAAATTGAATATTTGGAATTTTTTATTGGGGGTTTGTGAATAAGTCAATAGTGGCTGTACCTAACATATGGTCTTGGTGGACAACTTGGATTCACGTCGTAGGCTGCTATGCTCACTGTCTATAAATTATTGTTTGACATATTATCCAATAATATTGTTGTCTGACTGTACTTGAATAAAATATTATAATTTTATTTAGTAATAATATATTAGATCTAATTTTTAACTATTTCGTGAAGACACAAACGTGATCGCCTTAAATTGACACTCGAAAATGTCTATTTAAAATTATAAAGAAGTCCGAGCCAGACTCTAACCCTCCTTAGGCCTTTATACAAGCCAAAACCAACTAAGGTGAGAAAGTCTAATTTTCTGCTCTTTATTGTTCATTATGGAACCTCAATATGACAAGTTCTTTTCATTATACTATTTGTAATTACAAAATCGTTTTGGGCAAGGCTATATTAGGACTCCATTTGGCTATAATGAAACCCCAAATTCAGATTTTTTTTCTTCAATGTGAAATGTCTGTTTTGCCCTTCATCCAAGTTTCTAAAGAAAAACTATTATTTTTTGAAACTTAATTCATATTTTTTTTGGATGTGTATCTTAAAAACATTATTTTTGGATTCCATTTCGTTGTAGCGCTGTGTAGAAGAGTTTATCATCTCTGCCATTACGCACTTCAAGTCCTCGAGATCCTAACAAAGATTTTAACTTCTCCTTTATGCAGTAGACAAGCTCTACTCCTAAGTTAAAATTTAGAATTTCAAAGCTTAATCATCTGAGCATGACAATAAAAATTACCCCCTTATTCTTGCCATATTATCTTTCAGGCCTCAATGTGGTAACAAACGATGACGGTCGAACATGAACAAAGATATACCCTTGTCCTTGCCACATAATATTGGTGCCCTTATGTCTGAAGGAGTTATAAAGTCATCAACACAACTCCCTATGCATGGAAGATATATTACTTGGTTCATGTCAGGGCACTGCAGGGCTTATAAGTTATAAGGGATTTGAAGCAGAAAAAAATCTGAACAGAAACCTTCCATGGACCAAAGCTCATTTTGTTGAGGTAGAGTAACATTAAACAGGGATTAGGATACTATTAAAAAAAATTGAAGACTAATAAATAAAGGAAACACATTTCCCACTTCAACCTCATATTCATTGAGGTTATCATCTTCACAGATCTGGATAACTAAGTCTCTTGATATATGTGTATAACTATGTCCCTTGAAATATATATTTGAAATGCTCAAGGGTACTGCAACATGAGGCGAGTAACTGAAACACCACAAGATTCATTGGACTCAACATTGAATATGCAGAATGGAGGCTGCTGAAATTCGACTTGCTCTTGAGTTGCAGTTTTTCTCGTTCATCTAAACAAAATCGCAGTACCTTCTTCAATCCAGTTATCTGACATAAATAGCTCGTACAAATTTCCACGCTCGTACAGAATGGAGGCCATGAGTTGTTCTAATTGTTCTATAATTGCTCAAGAACCCTAATTCTTAAAAATCCCCAAATCGAAATAACAAACGCTTAGATCTAGATCAAAAGAAGTCGAGAGATCAAACAAAAAACGAAATACGAAATACGAATCAAGAACATGAGAACTCTAAATCTGTAAGAGAAAGAAGAAGGAACATAGATTTAGCTTTTTTCGGGATTTTGAGAGCTTTTGCTAGAGAGAAGAGAGAAGAAGAGAGAAAAGAGGTTTTTGGGCTGAAAATACAGCTTTTATATCAGGGGTAAATCGGTCTTTTTTAGGTCCCATTATAGCCAAATGGGGTCTCATTATAGAAGGGTCTCATTATAGCCAAATGAGGTCTCAATTTAGCCTTGCCCAATTGTTTTTTAGTTCATTGACTACTAACATAAAATCTGTAAATTTTAAATTTTAAATTTATTAAATTAAAATATTTTTGATTTAATTGAATATAATATTTTTGATAAATTAAAAAATTATTAAATCTTAAGACTAACTCAAAACTTCGGATAATAAAAATAAATAAATAAATAAAATAAATATATTGTTACTAATTTAAAAAAAAATCATATTTCCAAAATTATATATAATACTGAACAAAAGAAACAATGTCTATATGGACGACTTCCAACTATTTTTTTATCAAAAAGGTATTAGAACGCTGGGAAGATGAACGTTTGAGGAATTAATTGGTTATCTTACAAAATGCACGAAATATACGTGATTAAACATGTTTCAAGAGCATAAACGAATAATTTGAAGTTTTATATGCTAATTGTTAATAATATTTTGCAAATATACGTTGTTATAAAATTGTTATGAAATACAATGTTATTAAGTTACGAAATGTATAACGTTAGATTTTACAAATCAGTTGTAAAGATTATTTCACGGATAGATCTTTTTTTCTTTCAAATTTCCCATTTAAAAAGAATGCTGCAAAATATAGTGTAATTGATTTACGTAACCTAGTAAATTATAAAAAATATGTTCCACGTTTTGTGTAATCCATGGTATCTGCTAGGACGCGATATAATCCCGAACGTATTGTGCCATCATGTTAGCAAATAAATCTCGAAAATAAATCAATCCAGATGAACTACACATACTTCGCTATGAGTTTTACATGTATTATTATATTTACATTCCATATTGACATATTATTTACATTATTTCACCAAATATGTAGTGTAATATGTTTGATGCAATATATTACTAATTCATTTGGTTTTTCCTTTAACATTTATTATTTTTTGTATATGAAGAAGATTTGGTGAAATATTAATATTAGAAGTTTGTTCTTATCATTTTCAAACATAACCTACGAGTATTATAGTCTATGCCAACACTTGCAAAATCTAGTTTAAAACACATACAAAGCTTATATAAATGGATATTGCAATACGTGTAATACATAGACTGCAAAGCTTAGCAAACTAAAATCTTGCGAAACCTACGTGCCTTATTTCACCATATTTTTTGTGAATATCATTCACTATGTCGTCAAAGCACTGACATATCATTTTTGGTCTCTCTAACCACTAATCTATTGGTTTTTCTGTTATCTGTTTATTGTTTGTTATGTTGTGTTAGGAAGTTTTTTGTGTAATATTAACATTAGATGTTTTTTTTATCATTTTACAATCTAACCTAAAAATACCATACTCTATGAAAAAACTTGTGATAATTAATATTATTAATGTATGAAAACGTCACTGTTATTTGCAAATCTAACCTCTTAGAAAATTTTGTGTTGTTTTTTTATTATTATAAAAGGTAAATTTTGGTAAAATATTATCGTTAGAAGATTACACTCATCATTTTCTACCAACGAGTATTAAAATTGGATTTAATGACCACGTGGATAAAAGAGATCGTTAAATATCTCAACATAACTTGAAACACATGTTTTTCATGATTTGCATGAGCAGGTTTTGGAACAGGCTCTGAAGATAGTATTAGAAAATAATAAGGATGTCAAAATGGTCATAATTGAACCATGGATATGCGATTGTGTAAATCGAACAAGACAATGGTTCCCATATATCCATGAACTTACAATACTTTAAGAAGACGGTTGGTGGGTTCTTTTACGTATTATAGACGATTATTGGAAACCTATTAATCTTGGCTTGTGCTAAGCTTACGAGAGAAGAAGAGGTCACCACTGATTATGTATTTTTAAATGCAAAGTTAGATGTGCTTGTTAATAGCGAAAATTCCATTGGTAAAAAACATTTATGTGAACCTTGAATCCTTCAAACATTCTTGTGAGCGAACCCTAGAAGATAGTTGAAACACGAGGTCGTACTCCCGGTTGGGGAAGTGGTAGAGGCAACAAAACCTAAATGGAAAATTTTACAAAAATATTATCTTTCTTATTAATATAACGAATAAAAGTAGGATGAATCTCGCGTGGATAATGCAAACACTACAAAATTTAGAACATTCAAACAGATAAAAAGTTCTCTTCAAAGGTTTATGGTAGCGAAGTTGAATATGATTATGATCGAACACACTTGGAACACTATGAAGTAACTCTCGATTGAAATATTGGATGAGTTTGCTGACCAACAATTTACTTATTGCGACCATTTTTCAATACATATTTTATTGTGTTGCCTTACACGAAGAATATTCTATGTATTTATTGCTAAAAAAGGCATCTCTTACGTGTATAAAATCGAAAAAAAATCAGAGTTGTATACGTGATGTAAGATCATTTTGTTTACGTACGCTTTTATATTGGTTATTTAATATTTTTATCATTATTCAGTTTGATATTTTTTATTTATCTTTTAATCATCAGCGGTTTTATAGGTTAAAATGTTTCATAATACACCTTTACTAACTATACGTATCTTATCGTATCACTATAATAATGACGAATCATCCAGCTCGTTGTTACCAGTGTTTCCGAGGATTGTGATATTTTGAAAATGTTTACCTCCAACCATTGATTCTTCACAAAACATTATCTATTGTTATCTAAAACTTAAAGAACTAAAAAAATATGGATAAAGTGTTTATTCTGATAACAATCTTATTCTTAAATTTTCAATTTTGTAATCTTTTTTTAATACTTTTCGTTAAATACTATTTTGTGTGTTTGGGTTTATTACGCTTTCTTTTATTTGTTTCTCATATTGAATAAGGTAAACTAGATCGTTATTCCCTAGATTTGTTAATCGTATATAGGTTCATAACTTGACATAATAGTATACTAGGTTTCCCAACAAGTGGTGCGATAAATGTGAAGAAACAGTACAAAAAGTACATCGATTTCTGATCTGAAGGCTGGAGACATAGATCTTACCTAAAAACTAGAAAGCCACGAAAGATGAATTCCTATGAAGCTTAGCCTAAAATTTGATAGATCTAATGATTTTAACCTCTTAAGGTTTAAGCTTATGTTTATTTATCCTCAAGAGTCATGGATTGGAGAAATCCGAATCTAGAACATTTAAGAGTGTTTGGATGTGCTGCTTACGCACATGTGAAGTAATATAAGCTTAGGCAAATAATTCTTAAATGTTTGTTCCTCTGTTAGTAAAATGGTATAATTTATGGTTACTTAGACCTGGACGTTAGAAAGCTTTGATAAGCAAGGACGTGGTTTTCAATGAATAGGACATGCAATTGAAGATGATGATGGAGACTCAATCTAGTACTACTGGGAAGAGATGTGTTGTTGATGATGAATTAGATCTAAAAAGTAAAGATGATGATGCTTTTGTCAAATATTCTTTAGTGTTTGGTTCCGCTTCGGGTTGTACAGAGGAAGTTCAACTATATCATGAGACTGAAGCAGACGAAGGGTTTGTTGTTCAAAGTCCTTAGATGACCGTATGGTAGAACAACGTAAATGTGAGAGTTATCAACTGACAAGTAATAAACCATGTAAACTAAGGAAAAATCCGCAAATGTATGGTTTCGTCGATATAATTGGTTATGCTTTATTTATTACAAGGGATATGTTCTTGAACTCAAAATGTATCATGATTCAATTAAGAGTAGTGATAAAAATAAATGACTTACGACCATAAAAAATGAATTGAGATCTCTAAAAAGATAAACACGTGGATTTTTGTGAAGCGGCCGAAGGGTTGGAAGCTGGCTATGAGTAAATATATATCAAGAGGAAGCCGAGTATTCATGGTGTGAAGTTAGATGATTTATAAGTTTGATAGTTTTTATTTATCTTTTAATCATCAGCGGTTTTATAGGTCAAAATGTTTCGTAATGGACCTTTACTAACTATACATATCTCATGGTATCACTATAATAATGACAAATCATCCAGCTGGCTGTTACCAGTGTTTCCGAGGATTGTGATATTTTAAAAATGTTTACCAGTGTTAGAAGCTAGATATGAGTAAATATATATTAAGATGAGCTGAGTATTCTTGTGGCTAATGGCTGTATGCAAAAAAAGTGTCAATTTCAATAAAAAAAATCGATGGTTGTGAAATTAACCTCAATTAAGGTCGTGCTGTCAGTTGTTGCTAGATTTGATCTTGAGTTAGATAAAATTGATGTTACTACTGCCTTTCTGCATGGTGAATTGGAAGAGATAATTTACATGTCTCAACCAAAATGATTTTAAGAACGGAATGAGGGCTATATGTATTTGTGAAGATACCCCTCTATGGGTTAAAACAGTTGTAAAGGCTTGAAGATTTGATTCTTTTTTTAGATAAATTAAGTATATCTATTGCTTCTACGAAAATTCTGTCTATTCTAATGGGGAATCCCCCATGGAGAGACAACTCTTATTTTTGTTTTATGTAGATGAAATACTAATAACTGGAAGAGATGGAAGGAAGATTGAAGCGATAAAGACTCAACTGAAAAGAGAGTTTAAGATGTTGAGTATGGGAGATACTAAAATAGTACTTGGTATTGAGATCAATAGGAAAATGAGTATTTACTTTTATCTTAACAAGAATATATACATAAAGTACTAAGGAAGTTCTCGGTGTCCGAAGCAAAAACAGTTGGAACTCCCATTGGTTCCTAATTCAAAATTCATTCCACGCTATCACCAACCAAAACATCAAATAAGATGTATATATTAAGAATACCTTATGACAATACTATTGGTAACATTATATATGATATGATTTGCATGAAACCTGATCTTTCCTATGCCGCAAATCCACGTCAAATCCGGAAAAGCCGCATTAACATGAACTTCATCCGAGATGCAGTTTTTGGTAGAGCTGTAAATGGTTCAGTAAAAATCAACCGGACCGATCTAAACCATCCAAACTGAATTGAAGTTGAGGTCATTCAAATGTATTGAACGATTATGGTTTACAAATGAAAGAACAAAACTGAGCCCGTCGGTTATGATTTATTATTTAAGAAAACTGAAAACCATATTAAATCTAATCGGACTTAAAATAATATATTATATATAAAAAGTATAAATATATTAAAATAAAAAATAATTCGAAAATAAGTTGCATATAAATATATGCAAATACAAAAAATCAGCATTACCAAGATTTTAAATGATAATTTTTCCTCTAATAGTATTTTTTTAATGTCATATCACTTTTAATTTATAGTTTTTGTGTTGTTTATAGAAAATAATGCTACTAATTCACGAGTTAGTGTTTAGTGGTTGTTATTTAACTTTACTTTAGAGAATTATCATATTTTGTATTTATGTAATAAATATTTTTAACGATTTCGATTTTGAATGTTAGAAATTTATATGTTGTTTAGATATTTGAGATTTTTAGTTTATTTTCACTTGAAAAATATTTCCATCACTATTTTTAACAGTTTGTTCAATTTTTTTGGTGGAAAAAAATTAAATTAAAATAAAAAGGTTCTTACAAATACATGGGACATACCCCCAAGAAAAACGTGGAACTTAAAGAGAAAGAAGTTATAAAAGATAGTTATCACTCCCAAAACATGGGGACACTCGGATACAGTAAGAAAAAAATAGAGAATTAACATTCTCATTGAAAGTAAAGTAGTGGATCCAGACAATGCATCGAGTGCAACGAGCAACGACCGCAACCATCAGGTGAGGAAAGTGATAGCTGCAAGGACAATAATATAACAGTACAATAAGATATAGTTGGGATAAGAATTTATCCACGATATCCAATCTTGTTACCAAGAATTCTGAACCAAAGGTCCAAGAAAATACAGTACAAAACCATAGAGGCTTGGGCAGGAGGGGAATAAAAATTTATTTCATTCCTTTCCCACTAGACGTGGTATATAAACACGTCAAAGCAAGAACACTAGTAATGTTGGTTTCGAGACGAAGACCACTTTGATGATCGCAAAGCCAAGAGTACTAGTTCGGAGCATTTAGCGTGTATCCAAGTTTATAGCTGGCAAAACCCCAAATGCTCTGAGTAAAACTAAAATCATAAATGATATGATTAATAGTTTCAAAATCCAAATTGTATAAGACACAATCCAACGGGGTATTTAAACCCTAACTCAAAAGTTTATCTTGATTAAACAACTTTCTTTTGATCGCAAACCAAATGATGAAAGAGTGACGTTGCATGTTATACTTATGATATACTAACTCGGCGCACCCAATAAAGAGGTGGACTTACAAATGAAATTTTAGGTGTCATTGATTGTGAAACTTATAATTCATCTCTTGGTGGTCTAATAGTGTATGTCATTGAAGTTGATATTTTGAGAAGTTAAGGAAATGAAGATATTACTAATATCTTGATTTTTTTGTGATTCCTAGCTCGCGTAAATCTGATGTGAGATGGCCCCATAATTGGTTACCAGAGAGGTGGAAAAGAGCCACTAATCCTACCAGAAAGAGGTGTCAGCCCCATTACCAATCACCATATTGTATATGATGTAGCTGCACGAGCCCATGACTATATGACCCTTTTGGACAAACAGAAACGAGCTTTATATGGGACCCATGTATCAGAATTAGGCGCTGCGACCACTCAAATCGAACGCGCCGAGAAGCCCAACGATTTTTGAAAGCATCACAATATGATGAAGTCCAGGACCTAAATTCCATAGTTTAAACCCTCGTTTTGCTATTTTAGTGAATTTTATACAATTTTCTATTTTTGTTGGATTTTATTAAAATACTTAACCAGCTCCAATCGCTTTGAAATTGGGCTAGGCTTTATTTTATTGCATAAGGAAAAAACTGTAATTTTGGGCTAGGGTTTCGAGCACTTTTATAAAAGACTCTAAAACCCTAGTTTTACCTCAGATTTTTTTGAATAGAATTTGATTTTCTTTAAAGTCTCTTTTACTCTGACGTAAGGTTAAGGCTATCTATCTTTCTGTTTTTCATCCTTCTTTGTCTGTATTTTCCGCCGCCTGTTCCATCTCGTAGCTTGGCGCTACCATATTGGTATTAGATTCGAAGTTCCTACGGCGTGGGCAACGAAGGTATGCCACAAAAGTGATCTTTTCGGGGGAATTCCACTCTTCCGATCACCGAATCAGTCGAACGTGATGAATTCGATCAATTCGAATTCCAGGTTGGTGAACATTGCACTCGTTGCAAAATCAGATGAGAGACGTCCAAGAAGCATTAAACAGGCTGTTGAATAACCAAACCAACGAATTTCGAGCTCGAGGTTCGAGAAACCAGCCATCGAGATCTGAGAGAGAGACCGACCACGAGCGAAATCCGTTTTCTCCTTGGCGAAAACAAGGTAGGGACTGTTGTGAACAAGTCTTTGAGCAGCCACAAACGAGAGATTCTGATCTAAACGCCAACAACCGTGGGAATCTGGATTCAGACTAGAGATCCCAGAATTCCAAAGGGTCTCGAACCGGAAGAGTTTTTAGATTGGATTGCCTCAGTTGAAGAAGTCTTTGATTTCAAGGAGGTTCCTGATGCAAAACGGGTACAGTTTGTTACAACTAAGTTCCGAGGCCGAGTTGCATCCTGGTGGCAACAGCTCAAGCAGACCAGATCAAGGCAAGGTAAGCCAAAAATAATAACTTGGGCTAAGTTTGTGAAGCACTTGAGGGCTGCGTTTTTGCCTTACAACTATGCGTGTAACATGTATCAGCAGTTACAAAACCTTAAACAAGGGTCAAGGACTGTTGACGAATACACTAACGATTTTTTCAAGCTACAAAACCGTGTCGATATTGCTGATTCAGTAGATCAGCTAGTATCTCGCTATATAAGGGGGACGAGACAGCAGTTTTAGGACTAGCTGAACATGTTCAACCCTGTGAATGTGTCTGAAGCACATCAGCGCGCACTGCATCTGGAGAAAGCCCTTTCACGAAGGCCTTATGGAGGAGATACTGCCAGAACAACTCCATTGACGTTCCCAAAAAGGACGGTTCCAAGCCCTAACCCAAGAGTACCAAATGATGCTCCTATGCGTACAGGTCTAGTGCTACCATTATCATGAAATAGGGCACGTTGCTTTACAGTGTCCAAATTTACGACAACAGCCACAACAATCGAGGGGTCTATTTGCTGACACTGCTGATTTTTACCTGGAGGGTGACCCACGGTTTGATGAGGAACCAGAGGATGGTGTTGATGAGGTTCCAGAGGACAATGTTACAGGAGGAGATATTGGTGATGCAATGGTTTTAAAGCGTATCAGTCTGATGCCAAAAACCAAAAGTGAAGGGGATGATTGACTACGAAACAATATTTTCCAATCGACTTGTACTATTGGGGGAAAGGTATACAAATTTGTTATTGATTCAGGGAGCTGCAAAAATGTTATCTCTGAAGAAGCGGTGCATAAGCTAGCCCTAAAAACAGAAGACCACCCAAAACCCTACAAGCTTTCCTGGTTAAAGAAAGGTAGTGAGGTAAATATCTCTAGAGGATGACTGGTATCTTTCTCTGTTGGTAACTATAAGGATAAAGCATGGTGCGATCTCGGTCATTGAGATGGATGTGTGTCACTTGTTGCTAGGCTGACCTTGGTAATATGATAGAAGTGTCACATATAATGATAGGAGGAACCGCTACAGTCTCATATGGAATAATGTCGAGTTCATATTAACACCAACTAGAGAGGTCTCCCCAAAACCTGCCCTTGCAATATCAAAGGACTTGGGTAAGAACTTTCTAGCTCGAAAAAAGTTTATAGAACATGCTCATGAAATAGGGATTGTCTATCTTTTGGTGGTTAAAGAATTTAGTACTGATTCATTTCTTGGTATACCTGAGCGATTTCGACCGCTATTAGTAGAGTTTTATGTTGTCTTTCTCGATAAACTACCTACAGATCTTCCTCCATTGAGAGATATCCAGCATCATATTGACCTTGTACCGGGTGCTAGCCTACCAAACCGACCGCATTATCGGATGAGTCCAAAAGAGCATGAAAAGCTCCGCAGATAGATAGAAGAATTGTTGACGAAAGGCCACATTCGTGAGAGTCTTAGTCCTTGTGTGGTTCCTGCACTGTTAACACCAAAGAAGGATGGCTCAATGAGAATGTCTGTGGATAACCAGGCTATCAAAAAAATTGCAGTCAGGCTATCAAAAAAAAATGTATGTGGATCAATTGAATGGTGTTATTGTGTTTGCGAAGCTGGATTTGAAGAGTGGATATCACCAGCTTCGTATTCGTATGGGGGATGAGTGGAAACAGCCTTCAAGACTTTAGAAGGTCTGTTTGAATGGATGCTAATGCCATTGGGTCTTTCTAACGCTCCTAGCACGTTCATGCGGGTTATGAACCAGGTATTTCACCCGTTCATCGGAAAATTTATTGTTGTGTACTTTGATGATATTCTTATATATAGTACTACGGAAGAGCTGCATCTCCAGCACTTACGCGAAGTGTTGGTTGTGTTGAGGCGATAGGAGTTTTATGGGGGACTCGATAAATGTTGTTTTATGACAGACTCGGTCGTCTTCGTGGGCTATGTCGTCTCATAGGATGGGCTGTCAGTGGATCAGTCGAAAGTGGTAGCCGTGCGAGACTCGCATATTCCTAATTCTATCACTGAAGTCCGTTCTTTTCACGGATTGGTCTCCTTTTATAGATGGTTCATACATAAATTCAACATTGTCATGACTCCTATTACAAAGTATATGAAGGGAAATACATTCTGCTAGACCCCTGAAGCAACTAAGGTGTTTGAGGAAATCAAGGTAAGACTGACCACTACACCGATTCTGGTTTTACCTGACTTCTTTACAGGATTTGAACTGCATTGTGATGCGTCCGGATTGGGAATTGGAGTTGTACTCAGCCAATAAGGCCGCTCTATAGCATACTTCAGCGAAACGTTAAATGGAGCTAAACTCAACTACAACACCTATGACTAGGAATTCTATGCAGTTGTACGAGCTTTGAACCACTAGAGTTCCTACTTGGCCTACAATGACTTTGTCCTGTACACCGATCATGATGCCTTGAAGCATCTGCAAAGTTAGGAGAAACTCTCTTCCCACCATGCACGGTGGGTAGCATTTACTCAACAATTTACCTTTTCCATTAAGCATACTTCAGGGAAAGTTAACCGTGTAGCTGACACCCTGAGCCGACGCAACATAATGATTCGTATGGAAGGAGAAGTTGTGAGATTCAAGATGATGAAGGATCTACTGGCTATCGATCCATATTTTGGTCCTATTCTAGAGGAAGTCAGAGCAGTTTTGAGAAAATATCTTGCAGTGAACAACGGTTACCTCTTCAAAGGTAATTTACTTTGTGTTCCTGAGGGAAATTTGAGGTTACTGATTGTACATGAGGGACACAACGATGGGCATTGGGGTAGAGATCAAACCCTTCACTCTGTATCAAGTTAGTTCTTTTGGCCGCATTTGAGGCGAAATGTTATCTGTTTTCTAGTTGGTTGTCGGGTTTGCCAGGTGGCAAAAGGTACATCCTCCAACGCAGGTCTATACCTACCACTCCCAATACCGGAAGAACTGGGGCGAAACGTCAGCATGGATTTCATCTCTAGACTGCCAAGAACACAGAGAGGTAACAATTCTATTTTTGTAGTAGTTGACAAGTTTTCTAAGATGGCCCACTTCATTGCCTACAAGAAAACCACATATGCTGTGAATGTTGCTAATTTATACTTTCGTGAGGTCTACCGCTTACATGGTCTACCCTTGAATATCATTCTGATCGCGATACGCGGTTAGTGGGGCCTTTTTGGAGGAGTTTGTGGCATCTCATAAACACGAACCTGAGTTTTAGCAGCGCGTATCACCCGCAGAAAGACGACCAAACCGAGGTAACTAATCAAACGTTAGGCAACATGTTACGCACATAGGTCTTTGGGAACTTGAAAACATAGGATTCCCGCCTTTATCACGTTGATTTCACCTACAACAGGCACCACAAGCGCAGTACTAGGTATAGTCCCTTCATGTTAGTCTGTAGTTATAACCCACAAGGTCCTATGGATTTAGCTTTCCCAACGCTTGATAAGGTTTCAGCTAAGGTCGAGAACGACATTGCTGATCTATGGGAGATCCATGAGAACACCCGCAAACACCTGGAGGAAACAACATAAAAGTACAAGATTGTCGTAGATAAGAAGCACCGCATGGTGCACTTTACAGTGGGGGACTTTGTATGGGTTGTTTTAACCAAGGATCACTATCCTGCACACGAGTACAACAAGTTGGCTGCAAGGAAGGTGGGTCCATTTGAAATTATTGAAAAGATTAATCCCAATGCATACAGGTTGAATTTACCCAGCCACATGAAGACCCGTAACGTTTTCAACATGAAGCACCTGGTGCCATTTACCGCTGCTGATGAGGATGATGAGCTGAGAATTCGTGGGAAAATTCTTTCGAAGAAGGAGAGGATGATGTAGTTGCACGATCCCATGGCTATATGGCCTTTTTGGAAAAATGGAAACGAGCTTTATTTGGGGCCCAACCACTCAAATCGAACGCGTCAAGAAGCCTAACGATTTTCAAAAGCATCACAACATGATGAAGTCCAGGTCTTAAATTCCATCGTTTAAACCCTCGTTTTGCTGTTTTAGTGAATTTCTGCCTTTTCCTATTTTTGTTGGATTTTATTAAAATACTTAACCAGCTCCAATCGCTTTGAAATTGGGATGAGATTTATTTTATTGCTTAAAGAAAAAACTGTAATTTTGGGCTAGGGTTTCAAACACTTTTATAAAAGGCTATAAAACCCTAGTTTTGCCTTTTTGAATAGAATTTGATTTTCTTTAAATTCTCTTTTACTATGAGGGTTAGAGCTATCTATCTTTTCTGTTTTTCGTCCTTCTTTCTCTATATTTTCTATCGCCTGTTTAATCTCGTAGCTTGGCACTACCAATATAAGTTACTAGACAAAGGCTGAAGACGTTAACTTTTTCTCCAAGTACAATAGGGGGAGGACCCCATATCTAAAACCCAGAAATTATCATTTTTAATTTTTTTTTTCAGATTTGATTAACTTGCACTAGATTGAATTATTGTTATTACTTTATTAAATACCACAAAATTTTAAGGATAACCGTCTGATTCCAGATTTTTAGGTCAAGAGTCCCAAGGCCGCCCTCCATCATGGGAGTGGTAACAGTAGACTAAGCCTCCTTAGTACCCAATATCTTCATCTCAGGTCCTGACCAAATGAAATAAAAAAGGTACAGGTCCAACTCTTCAAGGAACCTAGAAGGACGAATGAAGATTGATAACTAATATACTTGTGCGGTAAACAAAACAGATTGGATAAGTTGAAGCCGACCGACGTAAGAAAGGTGCTTAGAGGTATAGGAGCATACACGCGAGGTAATATTATGAAGAAGATGACGACAATAGGTATGAGAAACCCATCTTGTGAGGACGGGAACTCCTAAATATTTTACAGGAAGGGTTCCTTCCTTGTACCATAGGATATTGATTAGGTCATTACAAAGGATGAGATTGACCCCCGAAAGCAAGATTTGGCTTTTGGCGGGACTGATTTGGAGGTCCGAAAGTAAGAAAAAATCATCTAGACCATCTTTAATAAGTGAGATGCAGTTGAGATCTCCGTAACAGAAAATTATGAGGTCGTATGCGAATACGATATTAATAATATTCAGCTTATAAAATTTCCAGTCGAATTGGAAATTCCTGTCATTTTTTTTAGAATATCAGAAAAAGCTTGCAGTGTAAGAACAAAAAGAAAATGGGAGAAGAGGTCACCTTGCTCGAGCTCATTTGTACAAATGAAGTTACCATAATAGTCACGATTAATGATCATACAATAGGAAGGAGTGACAATGCATTGGATAATCCAAATGATCATCTTTTCAGGAAAGTTCATGAACACAAGGATTTCAAGAACGATATGCCGATGGACATTATCAAAAGCATTCATAACTTTGGTTTTGAGAGCGACCATCTTCTCTTGATGGTTGGTGTGATAACCCATTATTAATTCTCGAAAGAGAAGAATGTTTCCAGAATTGTTCCTCCAATAAATGAAAACCAATTGAGAATTATTAATCAAGTAAGGGAATAAGTCTTTCATTCTATTAGCTAGATAAATGTAATATAAATAGAATTCCAAGAGGGATCAACAATTCCAGTGTTGAAAAACTCAAGAACCCCATTGCATATATCATTGCCTACAATATTCCAAGAACCCTTGAAGAAACTATAATTGAATCCATCGGGCATAGATGATTTGTTACTGTCGATATTGAATAAGGCATTTTTAATCTCGTCACACGTTAACGTGCAAGTCATGGATTCCTTATCCAGATCATTGACTCTAGTGGAGAGTAGAACCGAGACCCTGTCTAACCTATAGTAGCCACATGGATTCCTTATCCAAATCATTGAAATAGCTCACAAAAACATTAACAGTACCAACGGGGTTGGAAAAATCGGACAATCTTGCTACGTAGAGTTTAAGTTTTAATGCTATTATGGAAAATTTAGAGTTCATATTACCAACTTTGATCTAACTTTATCTAGATTTTTGTTTAAAATAAGATTATTCAACTCTTCTAAGGAAGATAAAGAGGCCTGAATTTCATTAAATACGAGATTAGAATTGAGAGGGTCATGAGCAAGACGAGATTTGACTTGAAAAAGATTTGATTGAGAGATGGAAACTCGTGCAATTATATCGCTATACTTTTTGCGATTAAGGTAACTAAGCTCTAGTTGGAGGCATAAGAGTTTTTGGGAAACAAAACTCATTCCATGAGTGTTGGTCTGAAGATTCGAGCTATTAGAGACAATCTCTTTGAATATAGGGTGATTTCGCTACATTTTAAAGAGTTTAAACGGTTTTTCGTACGATTGTGGGGGGGGGGGGGGGGGGTCCCAAGACTAAGGGTTACACTGGTATGGTACAAATATCAAATGAACCCATAGTGAGTGGAAGACATAGGAAAAGACTTGTCTCAATCATTATTCACTAAGTCACGATCAATTGTAGAATAAATTAGGATTTATAGGTTGTTTGTTAACCCAAATGAAATGAAATCATGTGAAGCAGAGGTCACTAAGCTCGTACTGGTAACAGAAATTATTTAATTCATCAATTTCCATAGACCAATTCTCAGAGGAACCAATGTGTTATTTCGTATTACGGATAATATTAAAATCACCGAGAGTGACTCAAGGAATTCCATGATCTTGGGCCGCGATGACCACAAGTTTAGTTCAGAGAGGAATACGATCAAAAGCATCATTAAAAGCATTGATGGAAGTAAAAATAAAAGAGGATGAAATATTATGACATCTCGCTTATAATGAATGTGTTGCATGGAAAAAGATAACTTGGAAATGGTAATTGCACAAGGATTCCAAATTATCCAAATTCTACCATGGGGTGACAAGCGTGGTTGGTAACATAATTTTAGAAAGGGATGATAGTTCTAATAATGGAGTATACTATTTGACTACGAACTTTAGTTTCTAAAAGAATCATTAGAGATATACTGCTACTAATACGACAATTGACGTATTTCTACCTAATAGGGTTATTCAACCCATGAACATTCCAAGAAGTAATAAGCATAAAAATAAAATAATCTTACAGTGGATCAGTCGATGGTCATGTCAGGGAACAAACCGTAATACCAGTAACGATATTGCCCGTAGGATGAATCCTTCTCGGTGGGGAATCCAACCTATCTCCACTTCCACCTCTTTGATCTTCATTAGCAGAAGTGAAGGACGAACCTTAGCAGAGTTCATGTTGAATTAAGGAGGAACAGACTCCTTAGAAGGATCAGAACCCACAAAAACCTGTAAAGGGATGGTCGAGATATAGTTTGCCTTCAATTCCCGATAGATAATAGCCCGAGTTGACTTTTGAAGAGACAAAAATAGAGCAAGGGGAAAAAAAATAATTGCATATAGATCAAAAATTATTTTTTAGATTGCTTCTTTGGAATGTCCATGTAGACCATGTCTAGGATAAAAAAAGATTGGCCAAGTAAGTGTATAATACGATTGAACAAGTAAAATCTAGATATTTTATTTTTCTGCTAACGTCCCAAAATAACTTTTCGATGAGCCCAACAGTAAAAACTAATTTTTTTTAGAATTTATGATAGAATTTCTACCCAAAAAATGAGTAAAATAAAAGAAATTAATAACAGAATAAACATAACTACCTAAATTAGAATTTAGCCGTTCAGAGTTCAATGACCTCCTATGCAATACCCGTTGATCCACCCATATATTATAATAAAGTTCAAGATTACTTCTGCCCCACCTTAAAACTATATATAATAGAAACGTTCAGAAAAATCTTGTAGGCCCAAAATTGCATAAGAGGTAAAAGAGATAGTATCCCTCTCATGTTTTGTAAATGAGTTAAAAAACCCAACTAAGCCCAAAACATCATCATAGTCCTGTGAGTAGTTAATCCCAGTCCATTCATAAAAAAAGCGGGCAAAACTTTAGAATTAGGGTTTCTTTATGGGTCACTAAACACTTATCATAGGCTGCCGGACCACGATTATCAGCACGCACATTGGTTTTTCTTGCTCATATAGTGGAATTAGATAAAAGAAAAGGGTCAAACGATACATATTCAAAATTGGTTCAAGTTTATTTAGTTTTAAAAGGTAAAAAATTGGTTCAAGTTTATTCAGTTTTAAAAGGTAAAAAACACAGTTAGTCTTGCATGTTTACCATTTGTATTAACATAGTTTCTTTCGTTCACTTCTACATAAAATTCATTCTTTTCCTTTTAAAAATTTGCAAATATAGTCCCCGCATATAAACCATTTAAAAACTGACACGTGACACTTAAATTTTAAGTTTTGTATCACTTTTAGTCCCTCAGAAAATGCGGAGGGACTAATCGTGCAAAACTTTAAAGTGAAAAGGATGAGTTTTATGCGGAAGTGAATGAAATTGACTATGTTGATACAAGTGGTAAACAAGGGACTAACAATGCTTTTTAGCGAGTGGAATTAGATAAAAGAAAATGGTCAAACTATACATATTCAAAATTGGTTCAAGTTTACTCAGTTTTGAATTTATCCACATTTGGTGTAAGTTGATCCAATTTTAGACAAAAATATTTATATAATTTTTTTTATTAAATCCTCCCACCTCATTTTCTCTCAAACACTTGATATTCACTCTTATTTCTTTCTAACATATCTCTTATTTCTCTCTAAATTTTCCGGCTAAGTATTTTTTAGATTTAATTTTTTGTTTGCTTATGGATTTTTGATTGTTTAGACTTAATTTTATGATTTTGTTAGGATTTGTTTAGTGAAAATCATAGATTAGAATTAGGTTTAATTTCAAAATTAGATTTAAGACTGAATTAGCTAAAAAAATCAAGTTATTTTTTGTGTTTTTGGAAAATAGTCGTTACCAGTGGAGTGCCCAGTACCGATACTGGTGTTGGCTACCATTTTTTTAGCCGGAAAAAATTAAATTATATATATATATATAGTAACACACAAATTACTACATACTATTATTGTATATATTACGATATCTAAAATATAATTATATTTAAATTTTATATATTGGTGTATATTATCACTATTTAATTAATAAAAACAACAATGCCGTATATTTTTTAAAAAATTTTAATTTTAATTTTTTAAATCGAATAAAAAATCAATGAATACAAACAATAAATATTAAGATCAATTAATAATTTTTTTATTATATTTCCATATTCGAGCGTGAAATCTTCAACATATCCATGCGTATCATCAGGGGATTCTTTTTTACTTAAACACGTTAAAATAGGAGTTCAGAGGAACAAAAAGAAGAAAAAAAACCCGGTGGTCATGCACCATCAGTACCGCCGGTTCACAGGCTCAGAACCGATGGTGCGAGGGCGCACTAGAAACGAGAAAAAATTAAAAAGAAAAACAGTTTTTTACCTTAATTTTGGTTGATTCATGTTTGATTTTGTGTTTTATTAGAAAATTTTTAGTTTTTTTAAGAGAGTTTGAATGCTCTTGAGGAAACTTTAAATGTTCACGAACACTTTGAAGAACTTCACAAAATTGTAGTAATATAGGGTTTGGTCTACTAAATGAAAGTGTTTTTTGGGTAAAGATAGTAAAATATGTTATTTTGTGATTTAGGTATGTTTAGGATATACTTAGTATTTTTTTACTTAATGTCGATTTTGTAATTAAATGGATGTTCGAGGGTATCTTTATCATAAAAAAATCAAACTAAAGTCAACTGCATTTTTTGGATAAACTTAAACCAGTTTTGGGTATATATAGCCATACTTGGTGGCTCTGTTAGATTTAAAGTCTGAAATTTTATTCACTATAAAAACAATTGTTTTAACATTAGGGTATCATGTTTTATATAGAATACATCCAAAATCATAGTCAAATATTCTAAAACAATAAAATAAAGATATTAAAAATAAAAATTAAATCAAATTTGAATCGATTTGTTGACTAATAAAATATATTTTTGTTTAAAATAAAATATAAAAAACAATAAAATAGGCTTTTCGGGCTCTAAAGAACAGAATTTGAGGTTCACATTTTATAACAGAAACTGTCAAGCTTTTGAAAATTATTGACGTTCAATTTAAGTACTAATTTCACCCAGTTCTGATACCCGAGTGATAAATAAGGTTGATTTACGTCTGTCCAAAAAAATTACATAGTTGTGGGCCGTCTGACCTACATTTTCCTCTTCCGGTTGGGAATTAGTTTCCCTCGAATTCCCAATGTGAACATCATTTGATGACTCTTCAACTTCTTCACTAAATCTTGCATTTATTTGTCAAACTAAATCGGGCAGAGTAAATAACTGATTCTTGCATTTATTTGATGACTCTTCAACTTCTTCACTAAATCAGGCAGAGTAAATAACTGATTCTTCTAGGGTGATTGACGGTGAATGTATGTCAAACTGTCGTGACGATATAGGTGGTAGTGGTTTTTGGAGGCTTCAAACGAGGAATAACAAAAAGTTGTAACCCATTCATTCCCAATTCAAAATCACACATCTTTGGGACCATCTCTTTATAATTGTGCCAAAAAATTCAAAACACTACAATATTCTATTTTAACTTTTTCTTCCACGTTTTCTTTCCCCAACCATTACCCAATACTTTTCCAGGTTATATTACAAAACCTAACAATTTATGCATTAAAACACTATTTTTTTCTTTAATAAATCTCTTCATTATCTCAAAGACAAATATATCATCTTCCATTTTTCTAACACGACAACATGCATCCACAAAAAACTGAAACAAGGGTTCGATTTTAGGATAACATAAAATACCTCGAAGACACATCTGCAGTATAAAGACTACTGCTTCGTAGTTCTTTTGCAACAGAACCTATGGAGCGATGCAATCCTTCTTCAACATAACCTCGATTGTTTGCAAATTACCGCCATTCACATTAATATTATTTTCATCACTGCCGATGTTTTTCTCATCACTAGTTTTTTTTTCTATTAAGAGTTGATGAAAAACTTGGCTTTGAAATCTGTAATTTTTTCGGTGTTTCCAATTCTCTTACATTAATGATCTCCTCCCCGACCTCACCATCATACTCATCCTAGACTGGATAGTCAAATACTGGCCTAGATGCATCTTCAAAGATATCCTTATTATATACTGACTTGTCAAACACAGGCTCAAATACATTTTTAACGTCAAAACTAAGATCGATAACTGGTGGAATTTGAGCATGGAACTCCTTAACTGGTGGTGGTTTCCGAGACACTACTCTAGATGACATCAATATAATCTTGTGATCATCTAACATAAAACAATATCGATTCGTTCTACCATCATAAGTATAATTCCTTTTAAAATTCTATGTATATCATAATACTAGATGACAATTATCCATAGTAACTACATCACACCATTCGGTATCTTTGTAATTACAAATAGAAAATACAATTAAACAACGTCTAGAAACTGTTACTTCGTTATACCCTATCAGTCCTAATAGTATGTAGGGTTTTGGAAGAGCTTTAGTCTTCAATGCTAGTTTTCGAACAACCTCTTCAGAAATCAGATTCTCATAAATACTCGAATTGATTACAAACTTACAAATTATTCTCCCCAATTGTACAAGTAGACTCGAAGATATTATTCTCTATTCCAGTCTTCAAATCTGGAAAACTCAGGTTCCGGGAACATGATTCATGTATCAACGTAGCAGGAATTGTTGGAGTTGTGATACCAAACTAATGCAGCGAGATTAGAAGAAGTACAAATTAATAAACGAAACTCTAGTGTTTTTAGAACACACTGGTTCTGTTAAACTCAAAGTTTGAAATTTTATTCACTAAAAAAATTGGCTTAACGTTAGAGTATCAAATATTTTATATAGGAGACATCCAAAACTCTAATCAAATATTCCAATAAAATAAAATAAAGATATTAATTTTTTAAAAATCAAATCTGAATGCAATCACATTCGATTCACTAATTAAAACAATAAAATGGGACTCTAACAATATAATTTGAGGTCCGAATGTCGTGACAAAAACTATCACGCTTTTGATAATTGTTGGGCTCGTCAAGACGTTCAATTTGAATATAAATTTCGTCCAGTTATGATATCCAAGTGACAAATAAGTCCCGTTTACGTCTGTCCAAAACAACTACATAGTTGTGGATTGTCTGGCTTATATCACTCGCCACCACCATTGTCACCGGAAAACGCTTTGCCTTCAAGTTTATGAGCGGAACACCGTCAAGCAGAGAACAAAGTTGCGACAAGGGAACATGGAAATGAAAACCTCGTTGGAGATCATGGATACCAAAGAAAGGGCGGATGGATAGTATGGGAGGTTAACAGAGACCTTGAAGCAAGAAACCACCCAAGCAAAAGCCCGAATAACGAAAAAAGAAGAGGAGAGATAGTTTATATGACCTTTAAAGCCATGAATGACCGGTGACATCCCCCTTCCAATGTTAGAACTCTAAGAAAGATAATTCATTTTTCTTGACAAATATATCAATTTCAGTTCCAACGCTGGAAGGATACCAGAATTATTTGGAATGATACTGTCGACAAACTCATATATGATACAAGACGCAAGGAAAGTAATAACATTGATGGAACTTGAAATTGAGAAGGTGGAAGAATTGTTTTTACTATTAGTGAGATAAGAAAAGACAGAGGTAGAATTTTTTTTAAAAATGAAAACGAAAAAGTAATAACAGAAAAAAAACTCATTGACAAGCTTTTGTTGAGAAGAATCGACGTCCGCCTAAAACTCATAGCCGACCATTGATCCTCAACAAAGATACATAAGTGTTGCTAAAACAAAATATATTTTTTATACATGATTTTTTTAAGTGTTGCTAAAACAAATTGGTTTTTTAATACATGATATCTTCAAATGTTTTGTGTAACACGAGACTCATCTTATTCTCGTGATCAACCATCGTGTAGCTATTTTTTTTAGTTTTTATAGATTACATATATGATTTGATTTTATAATTTTTATATTATTTATTAACTATCTTAATTGTTTTAGGTGAGTAGTATCTATTTTTTTTTTGGGTGAGTGTTTTTTATAGATTTGTTTTACTTTTTATATTTAGATTTAAATTTATATTAAATTATTTATGTATATGTATATGGTATAATGTTTTACATTCATTAGAATATATCGAAGAGTTATTTTCGTCTGACATGTGGAATACTAATTCTTCTAATGAGTCACGTGTAGTTTTGTTGTCTTAAAAATCAAATCTTCTATTTTCTTCATTTTTTCTTTGTATTATCTCTTTCATTGTTTTAAGTCTAAATCATATCTTTTTTTTTTCAATCTTTGTTTTCTAATTTTGGTTGTTTTGTAGTTTTTTCTTTCTCTTATTGAAATTAAAAAAAATCATTAACTAAAATATTCTAATCATGAACTAATTTAGTTTCTAATTTAGATTTATGTTGATTGTTTGATTATCTCAATATTATAGTTTTAATTTCAATATTTTTTACCTTTTACTTTTTATATACAAGAAAATTCAACAACGAGGTAGTTATGAATATTAGGTATTTTTTTTGGATTTTAATTTATAAGTTTTTTTCTAGAATCTAAAAACACGATGATTAAAAATTCCTTAATGAGAAAAAATAGTTAGTGCATGATCCCTTGGAAGAAAGATACTAAGGATCTGATGCTTGTTACCCCAACATTTCATTCTAACTTGTAGTTCGACTCATTATTACTTTCATCATTAGTGTCATTAGTTTCTTTAATGCTGACCATAAATTCTTCTTCACATAGTATAAGAAACTCTTTACCTCCTATGATTTCTGTGCATAAGATATCTTTATGGAGATTAGCCTAGCTACTGAGCCAAGAAAAATTGGAAAAAATATTTTGAAGCTACTTTATCGCGCATAACTCTACATGCTTCAAACTGTGGATCATGGGAGACTACAAACACGATACTAGTGCCAAACCATTCACAAGAAATGACGAAGTGGTGCCAGTGATGTATTTTTTTGGCTGACCTTTTTGTTGTGCTCCCGAAGACGAGATTCGAGCAATCTTATAAAATATGAATTCGCTGAGCCTCCAAAGAAAAAAGGAAAAAATGATGATTCCTCTGTTATCAATATATTAAAAGAGAAAACATTGGAAGATAAAGGTCATACCAAAGAGTTCAATGAGACTACCACGACTACAGATTTGGTTCAAAAAGTGGATCCCTCGTACACTGATTCACCTCCACCAAAGTCCAAAGGTAAGGATCGTGACATGTTTTTTGTTGTGGAAGATTAAGATATCCGTAAGGTGGTTTCTCATTACAAAGCTCTTGCTAGAAGTTTAATGGCTTCCAATAGCATGCCTCTTTTTAATGCATTCGCTTGGATAACAACCTTTCATCTTGAGGTAAGATCATTGCCTTGGCTCGCCCTTCTTTTACTTGGTTTATTTCTTCCATATTTTTTAATATTATCTATACTTTCTTTAAATACTGAATACGACCTTTGGGATGATTCAAAACATATTCAGCTGACTCATCCTAACTTCTCTATCCTAATGAAGAATCCTAGAGAGTTGACAATCCAAGTATCATCTAAACAATAAATATCAGGACAAAGGTAAGGAAAACCTTGAGAAGAAGGTGAAATAACTACCTGACAAGGTCGATAGGCTAAGGGAACAAGATTCCAAACTCTTGTTGAAAAGAAATTGATTTCAAGACTTAAGCGGTGAGGGTGTCATCCTTAGAAGCCGAGATAGAATGTATGGCGAAGAAAATGTTTGACTCTACTAACTCATGGAAAAATTCACTGGCCAATGCGGGGAGGCAAAAGAACGATGATCTTGGTATACAAAAGAGTCTATTAGTTTTATTGGCCAAGCATGGTGAATAAATCAAGTCGTGATGCTCCTTGGCTTCCATTATATATTTTCCTAATTTTGCCTCGGGTGTTTACGACAAATAGTCTCATTCGCCAATAGACATACCATAGTGAATTGTGAAGATATTGACGAAAAATAGAGGGTGCGTTAAAGAAGAATGGTAAATAAGAAAAACAAAACCGTTTGGTTTTGAACTTTTTGGTTTTTCCTTCAGTTTGTTTTTTTATTCGTATTATTTTACCCTGGTATGCCAGGGTTGAATGTTGTGTTATATTTTATTTTGTGCTAAAATCCTTGGATAGCCATGAAATATTTTCTTTTGTCAACTAAGTCATTGAACAACCAGAGCAATTTGTAATGTATTCTAACTACGATGTTTGGGCCACTTTAGGCTCTTCGAATTCTAGTTGTTTTAGTCAATTTTAGATATTTTTTTCTTCATACTTGGACTTTATGATTTGGTCCAATTTAGAATCTTTAACTTTGATCAAGATGGGAGTCTTTAAGTTTACTTTATTTCAGACCCTTTAGGTTTTGTCCACTTTGGATTATTTTAAGTTCGGCCCACTTTGAAATCTTCAAGGTTGGTCCACTATAAACTCTTTATGTTTCATACCCCAACAAAGGTGATCAACCCTAGCTGTAGTTTTTTTATTAGGTTTATCCTCGACCAACTGCAGTTGGAATATTTACAAGCTTCTCAAACTAGGCGTAACTTAAGATACTAAGGACACCGAGATCCTTCATCGAAGATTCTAAGTTTGGGAGACTTTACAAAATCTTCAGGAGTTAAATGAATAAAAAAGGCAGCTACATATGATAAAAAGCGCAACAAATGTATTAAATGTGCATCGATTTTGTAGACACCTAATTAACTTTCATGCGTCACCATGATAAGAAATCGTATGCCACGATCCTTTCAGAAATTAGAAAAAAATTATTTCAGAATTAATAGTACGTTATTTACACTGATATACCCGAAAGTGTTAAATATTCTACAAGTGTCGAAGTTTCCTCCCTTTTTTATCCACCACTTTATAGGCTCCAACCTTGATCCTTTGAACTATAGAATAAAGACCTTCCTAGTTCAGACTAAGTTTCCCCCTCTTATAATACTTATTATATAGAAATTTTTTTCTTAATACCTTAGTACCAACTTTGGACTCCCGCATTTGGACTTTTGAAACATATCTGCTTCATATATGGGATTGATAGTGCTGTATCCTTAGGTGTGATTTCACCCTTTCTCAATTAGACTTTATTTTCGCCCTTCTTCCTTCATAATTTTATTCTTGCGAATAGTTAGAGATTATTCAAGGAGGCACCACCATTTATTTTGGGATCACTGCATTCATCCCACACATAAGTGAAAAAAGAGTTCCGTTAGTGGCGGTCGATGGTGTTGTTCAGTAAGTCCATAATACCTTTTAGAGATAGTTTTGTCATTTCCTGGTCGCTCCTGTTAGGTATTTTTTAGACTTTACAAGATGCTTTAGTTAGTTAATTCTACCTAACCCTTCTCTTATGGGTGAAAGGGAGTTATGAGGTGTTGCTATATACTCCTAGTTTGGCAAAATGTTTCTATTTGAGAATTCTGGAATTAAAGACTATTATCGATGGTTATTGCCTTTGGCATACCAAATCTGTAACGAATATTGGTCAAAATAAAGTTAATCACATTTTTCGTTACTCTCCTAGATGAGGGTTCTGATAACGATATAATACACAAGTGATGATAAAATGATAGAGATATTTATGTAATTATATAAGATAGAGGTATTTAGCAGGTATTAAAGGCCAATAAATCCATTGATAAGGAAATATTAGACGTTAACCCTTGTAACCACTTGTTATTCTATATATACATACATATACGAGAACCAAAATAGGACTATTCTATTTTGATAATAAATATATATATTTTCTCTCTCTAGTTTATTTTTTAAAAACTCTTTTCTATCTTTAGAAAAATATTTTGGTATGTAATTAGGTTTTAGGCCTTATCATTTTCAAATTCTATCTTATATGAGAAATATTCTACCGCCACATATTTTCGTCCTCCCGCTGCTCTGGGTAGAGGTTCGACCAGGAAAATTCTCATATGTCAAAAGGTAAGGCATTCGAAGTATATTCGAAGGGAACAACCGGAAAAAGTCATGGTATGGTAGCCTTATGCTCTGTCTTATTTTTTTATGCTTGGAAACTAAACCATATTTCTCGACTTATTAATTCCCTCGAAAGGGATATTAACGGTACTCAGGCTCTACAATATGAGATGTTTGGCCCTCCGTCAATTTGTATTAAGCATTATAGATATGAGATTTTACACAATGGTTTGGGCCTTTCAACATGGCACTATGTCATAAAATCCACCAAAACCTGAGCTTTAACGGTTGTCCTTAGCTCGTATGTTATGTCAAAATTCTCCAATTCCGCGGACCATCTAGTTATCCTTCCCGAGTTTTCTAGCTTCTATAGAATATATTAAAGAGGAAAGAGGTCTGAACCATAACAAAAATGTTATCTTTTCTAGTTGAAGGTATCGTGTTTCCGTTAGAAAAAATATTTTTCTTATATATAATAAATAGTATTTGGAAAGTTTCCCACTTTTTTTTATTATCAATATTTCACTTACAACATAATAAGAAACTATCATGTAAATATATAGGTCACTTCCTGAATTGGCTTATATGTCTCCAGAAAATCGGAATTTAATAGATTTTTTTGGAAATAAAAAGAATGAGGCACACTTATCCAGGGGAAGGGAGGGAGGGAGCGAGAGAGAGAGATGAAATGGTTAAGTGTTGTGTGTTGCGAGCGTGCCCATTAACACTTGCACTTATTCCAGCATCCATACCGGTATCATAGAAGCCAACGCCTCTGATTGCGACGGGTTAGACTCAATGATTTTCTCACTGAAAATATAACTAGGGAAATTTCCTAAACAAACCATAAATGTACACTTATTTGATTTAGGTTTAGGTTCACGGTCCTTAAAGTTTTCAACATCTCTATTAGGTCTAAGATATGCTTCGAATCCTTACTACTCTTTACCAACATGTCATCAATGTATAACTTAATATTCCTCACATTTGAGAGAAAAAAATCCTTAATAACCATCTTTTGATAAGTTGGCTTGGCATATTTCAAGCCAAATGGTATATATTTGTAACAATACACGCTTTGGTAGGTGGCAAATGTAGTATTTTCTTATTATGAATGATGCGTCTGAATCTGATTGTAACGAGAATAAGAATCCATGATGAATATAAGTTTTTTACTTGATATTTAATCTATGAATCCAACATCGAAACCGGAAAATGATCCTTTGGAAAACCCCTATTAAGATTCGTGAAATTGACACACATCCACTAAATTTTATTTGTTTTTGTCACTAAGTTCTGATACTATGGTTGTAAACTTTTTAATGAATAAATATCTCATCTTTTGTGACACTAGCCTTGCTTTTAGACTAAGCAATAATCGGCGGTTGATAATAGCTGATGGAACTCCAGTAACATCTTATCAGACCAAGCAAACACATCTATTTTTTTAAAACCAATAAATTCACTTCTTAGAGGTCCTAAAAATCGAATGCCAATCCTTAAACATCTTCCATCTTCAAAGCAATACACCTCGAAATCTACTCATGCTACGTAAAAGGTGGAGGACGTTCTGGGATAATTAACTACTCCGACCCCTACATAGGTCCCAAAAACTACTATTCGTCTATCATTTTTTTCTTTTCATATCTTTTATTTTAACTTATGAATTTATTATTTATTTAGTGCTAGGGATGCTGTATAACACTCCCTAGATACTTTTTGATTGCTTGAAATTGTCCGTACTATGTACCCTATCACATACGCCAAAAACATGATGGATGGTTGAGGTAATGAAACATTCGGTCAAGCCAAAACCTATTTAAGATTGCGTTATAAGAAGTTGGTTGATCCACCACCATGAAGCGTACTCGAGCTATTTATTTAAATTTGGACTCACCGAGGATCACTTTTATCTTAAACTTTCCAAAAGTATTCGCAGTTCCCATGGTGAAACCAATAATGTTTCCACCCAATCAGTGCATAATTGGTGGGATATTCATTCTATCCTAGGTTTTCTTGAACAGTTTCGAACTACTGGTGTCTATCACGATCCTTGTGATTTCCTACCACCGACGCGTTTATCAAGACGATCCCTTTGTACGGGCAAGCAAATCCTTGGATGTCATCATATTCGGAAATAATAAGAATATATGGATCCCGACTGAGATAAATCAATGTTCTTCTGTGGAATTATGCTTCTAGGCTCCCCACATGTGTAGTTTTTAGAAGAATTGGTGATTTTATAAATAATGTTCTCCAGTAATAGTCAGAAGCCCCAAATCTACACGCAAACCATCCTCTTCTAAAATAATATGAACCATATGATGGTCGGAATCCGAATTGAGATATTCTCCTCCTGGAATCACTCCTACCACACATGGCGGTTTGAGTATGCATCTATATATTCATTCATTAAGTAACAAAGTATCGCATCTTGGTCGAAAATCATCATGTTATTCTTCTCCTACTTTGGAACAATCATATGGGTTCTCCGATCCATCTACTCTGGATAACCCATATCCATTCTAACGCTCATTTTAGCCCCACATCTGTTTCTCACATATTATAGCATATTCTCAATGTCAATTGAGCTTTGAATTTTTTCTCTCAATGATATACAATATCTTGTCCAGTGGTAGTCATAATTGTGGTACTTGCAAAACTTTCCATTTTTATCCTCTTGAGGTTTAATCATTAGGGGAGGAGACTTGAACTGTACTTGAACCTAGACTTATGGAATATTTCCATCATACTTTTAGTCAACTAGGTGAATTTTTCATACCGCACTCATTTATTTCTTTGATAATCCCGACCTCGGACCGACGTTCTACTCCGACGTGGAGCGGACTATACTTGTTTATGATTCTGAACTTGAGGTGAACAAGATTAAATTTATGTTGCGGGAGGAAAACTGAGAAGATATGAGATTTGTTGTTGTTGTTGCACCATCTGAGGTACCATGTACGCAACCGAAATGATTATAGGAATCAAATATGGAGGCTGGAGGTTTTTTCTAGGCTGGTCGTTAGGAACCAATCGAAGATGGATAGTTTATTCAATCCTAATTTTTTTTTATTCTACTTGGGTTAGGAAAGACCAAAAATTTAGATCCCTCATTCTCATAACCTCCTGACCAGTAGTCTCGAGAGAAGTTCTTATATATATGAACCACAAACCACTTACTTGCTGCAATTATCGAGATTGTTCTTGGTACATACAAATCATTGAGTATAATATCTCAGACTCTCCCCATTCTGCTGCTTGTAATGCAGCACATGGTTACCATGACCATTCGTTACCTTACTCCCGAAAATTTAATGCCTGAAGATTGTCCATAAAATTTCAAAGCTAGTAATAGACCTCATGGCTAATTGGTTGAACAATGTCAAAGAATTACCCTTAAAGGCCATTAAGAATGCTCAACATCAAAGTCGATCATCATCCGAGAAACTCATCATGATGTTCATGAACTGTTCAATATAGTTCTCTAGATCACTGGTTTCATCATACTTCTACATTTGATAAACATCAAACCTCTGGGGTAACTTGACCGTTTACAATCTCTAAAATTAGTGAAAAAAACCTTTCTTATGGAACTCCGACCATATAAAAGACTGTTCAATCCATCATCTAAACTCGAGTAAGTGTCTAATTACTATTGTGACCTGATGTGAAACATGGGTGATAGATTACCATACACTGGCTCGACATACGGTATGAGCGTGGTAATGTATATTTATGGCTGATACAACGCAAGGTTCTGTCAGCTGATACCTGACATATTGTATGGGCGCAGTAGTGTATATTTGTTGTTGATCCCTAGGATGCAAGACAAACTGAGGACTCCAAGCATGCTCCTGAATTACCGGGTCGATCTTAGTCCGCTCAACATCTACGGTCATAGTCGGGGCATTTTGTATTGCGTTCCCTTACTCACTTTTGCGATATTTTTATGACTCTCTTCTATATTTTCTCGCTCCTTTAGACCTCGAATGATGCTTACATCTAGTACGTTCATGATTATTTTGTGCGATGTCTTTACCAATGAGGAGATGAATCACTGGTCGTAGAGGATAGGTAAGGACATCTTTCGGTAATCTCGCATCAGGCTGCTATAGACCCAGTCTGGTCCATAAGATCCTGTGAAATTAATGTCATTGTCCCCTGTCATCTCCGAGCCTATCTCGACATGGATTTCTGACCGTAAGTTTGCACGTCTGTTGGCTAAAATGTCCTTCTGAGCTTGGAGGACGACCACTTTGAAAAATGTTTTTTTTTTCGGTCCGAAGTGTTGCGACTTCGACCAATAGTTAATGTCTCTACTCATCTAGCTGAGCTTGTGAAAAAGTTGAGTTGAGAGGGTTTTACGAACCTTCTCGAACAACCTCACTCCATGGAATGAGAGATGTACCCACTGCTCCTTAAGTAATCATAATAACGTAAAACACTCTCATCATAGGATGACAATTAGTTCAGAGGCTTGGTTTTGAAAAAAAACTTTCAAATACGAGCACGAAAGTCACTCTCATTATAGTCATCACTGATGAGTCTTAAGTCCGGTAGGTTACTTTGAACCCGAATGATTCAGCTCGATGATCTCGCTTATTGCGGGACCAATTCACCAAAATATGACAACCGGTAGCTTAAAATGAAAAAAAAATACCTAAATAATAATAATGAATATATAACCTCCAAAATGATATGATAAATCATATTTATTCTGATAATATAATTTATAAACATTAATAGATCATAAATATAAATATAAATATAAATAACATTGATTAACAAATACAACGAGAACGGTACAAAATCCGACGTTAGAACTAACTAATTATCACTTATTGATGGTCATTAATGTATTAGTATAGTTTATCCAATATAAAGTACAGTTCGTTATTATTGCAATAATAGGCATGTATTATAGTGGCAAGTGAAGTAACTAATACTTGTACAACTTGTATCACAACATCGGAATAGCCTATCATGTTGTTCGATTGGTCCATTGCTTTCCATGTCTCCTTCAATCATATCTTTCTCAACCAATCATCTATCAATTACAAAAAACAGAAAAGCAATTACAATCATCTTCTGATGTATCATATTCCTAATCTTTAAAGCTTTGAAATTGCTACAAGCTGCTCAGGAGGTTTGAAGTTCATGAAGTCAAGTTTTATTTTACACTTCAGGGTCCATCAAGCAAGCCAATCAGCTGCTCAATTTTGTTCCCAGAAGATAAAATGAACTGACATTTTATTTGTAATCATAGTTTTGATTCTGTTAACTATAGATTCTAAATAATTTGGTAGTTTATTAGCAGAAATGAGAGTGGTAAGGATTTTGCAGTCCGATTCTATGTCCACTTCCTTTAAACCTTTGATTTTGCAAATTAGTAAGCAATCGAGCATAACACGGGCTTCAACTTTTAGTGGATTCATTTTGCCGTATGTATTGCTGTAGCCACTGATAATTGTTCCTTTGCTGTCTCTTATTAGGATTCCACCACTTGATTCCTTGGATTCTAGGCAACAAGCGTCAGTATTTACTTTAACTCTCCCTGGTCGAGGAAGGGCCCATTTCAGGTACACAGCCTTCTGTTTTGATGTAATGTTTGGACACTGTCCAAGAGAGTCGCTGCGTCTTCGTTATCTTTCCAGTGTTTTCTTTTGAACATTTTTGCTTGATCCAAATGAGTAATCATCTGTATTATATAGTTGATAGCAGACTTTGAATAATAGCGATCTCCATTCATCTTTATTTTGTTGCGTTGCTGCCAAATAGTCCAGCCTATGATAGATGGGAGGATAGTTTTGATACGAACACTAGAAGGAGAAGACCAGAACCAAGTTCTGAGTAAGTGTTTTAGCGTCATATGTATGCGTATATCTACCTTTAGGATTCCTGCAAAATATAGCCATATACTCCAGGAAAAATAATATGAAACAAATAAGTGGTCAATTGATTCGTCATTTGAACAAAATTGACATTTAGAGGCTAATTGAATATGTCTAGCTTTAATAACTGAATAAATAGGTAGCTTTTTCAGAAGAAGTCTCCATCTAAATAAAGAACACTTTCTTGGGGTCACGTTATTCCACAAATTATAGAATAATGAAGAGTTAAAAGCAGCTGGTCTAATGTGTTTTAATGTATCCTTAACATGAAGAAACCATTGCTGGAGAGTCTCCATACTCTACTGTCTTTAATGTTATGTTTAATATTAGTTTTAAGAACAAGGTTAATATTTGACTCTGTTAGATACCTTTTAAGCATGTTAACATTCTAGTTGTTAGCATCCCAAAAGGTTCTACTCTTAATACCTTTAAACCAAGAGTCATTTGTCGTGTGCTCTAATTTAATTAAAGGATCCTTACCAAACCAATTGTCCAGCCACAAATCTACTTGGCCTTCCCCAAGACTCCATTTGATGTTGTCTTTTGTGAATTCTTTGACCTCTGCTAACATTTTCCAAGTTAAAGAGCCTTTTTTGGAGTAGCTGATTGGAAGAGGATGTTGTTCTTTGCAATATATACTTTGCATCAGTCTTGCCCACAGTGTGATTTTTCTCGAAAGTTTATCCAAAGCTTACAACAGAAAGCTCTTTGGGTGTCCTCTAGTCTTTGAATATTAAGACCACCTTCTCTGAAAGATTGCAAACTTTTTTCCATGTGGACCAGTGTATGTTTGAGGCTTTGTTTGATGAATTCTAGAGGAAATTGTTAAACATTCTTTCAATTTTTATGATCACAGATTTATAGAGGCAACAACTTTGGATCCAATACAGAGGAATGGGCATCAATGCAGTAGTAATCAAGGTTAATATTCCTCCAAATGATAATGATTTTTCATTCCAGCTCTCTATTTTTGTTCTGATCTTTTCTAACATAGGAATGAAATTTGAAGCTTTATTATGGGGGCTGAGAGTGATGCCTAAATATGTTTTTGGTAGGTTACTAATGTTGAAGTTTGTTTTTGTGCTCAGAGAATTCTTCCTGTCTAATGAAAGACTTGCAGCGGTTATTATAGTTGTTTTCTCCTTATTAAGGGATTGGCATGAAGCATATTGATATAACTACAAAAATTTACCTAGATTCTCTAAAGAAGAATATGAACCATTAGAGAATATCAGGAGGTCATCAGCAAATGAAAGTACAAGTATTATAAGTTCACTTTTGTTTGAATACTTAAGAGTTTTGTCTTTTAAGAATATTTTGTGAAGGCCTCTTAATAGGAGTTCTTCAGAGAGTATAAATAGGCTTGGGGACAGGGGGTCCCCTTGCCTTATACCTCTGAGCATTTTGAAGAATCCAACTGATTCACCATTTATAATTATAGAAATATAAACTGATTTAATAATGTTAGAGATCAAAGATAAAACCTCGTTCCTAAAACCATAACACTGAAGAACCTTTAGTATGAAGGAGTGTGATAAGTTTTCAAACGCTTTTGACATGTCGACCTTATAGTGATATTTCCAACCTTTGTTTTCCTATTAATTTCGTGAGCTAACTCCTTTGCAATGAGTATATTCTCATGGATAAGTCTTCTTTTCACGTATGCACCCTGAACTTTAGAAATTAGTTTAGGTAACATAAGAGATAATCTATTGTTAAGTAGTTTGCACATGATCCTATTTAGCATTGTACATAGGCTAATTGGCCTGTAATGATTCTAGAAATAATGAGCTTCTACTTTAGGGATTAAGAAAACTCCAGTTGCAAGAATCCATTTAGGTATATTATGTCCTTTGAAGAAGAATATTATTGCATTCGTTAGGTACTCCTTAATTATGTTCCAACAGCTTGTGAAGAAAATCCTGTTGAATCCATCAACTCCTCCAACTCCTTCAGAGTTTAGCATTTGAATGGAGCTCCATATCTCCTCTTAAGTAGGGTCAACTATCATAAAAGCATTATCAGAGTTGTTAATCAATTTAGGTATAACATTAAAAATTTCACTAGACATATAAGTATATTGTTGGTCTTTATCAGTATAAGAAAGAATATAGAGTATGTTTTTAAAGTATTATTCTGCATAAACTTTTATAGCATCCTTATCATAACACCATTTGTTATTGAGTTTGATGTCAACAATTCTTGATTTTCTTCTTTTCCTCTTGACAAAGTTATGGTATAACTTTGTGTTTCTGTCACCACCGTGAAGCCAATTGGAGTAGCATTTCTGCTTCCAATAATTTTATTCCATGGATAATGCAAGTAAGTATTCTGCATTGGCTTTGGAGAAAGTTATTTTTGATTTTGTGTTGTTGTATCTGAGAAACTCGAACTCTTTCAGCTTCAGGTTTTCTTCAGTTTGAGTCACTTTATCAAAAATATTCTTGAAATGAATTTTGTTCTATTTTTTCAAGGCCTCCTTTAGTATTTTTAATTTGTTCCTGAAGATATATAAAGGATTGCCATACATCTGACCTTTCCAGCTAGTTTCAACTGTAACCAAAAAATCTTCGTCCAATGTCCACACATTGATGAACTTAAAACTCTTTATAATATTGTTCCTTTCTTTAAAAATAGCTATACATAGTGGTGTATGGTCTGAGCACGTTCGAGCAAGGTGTGTGACTCTGGTTTTCACAAAGTAATCATCCCAAGATTGATTAATCAAAATCATGTTGAGCCGCTTCCATTTTGTTTTGTTTGTCCAAGTAAATTTTGTTCCTGAAAACCCTGCATCTACAATAAAACAATCTTTAATAGCATCATTAAAATCAGAAGAGCTTTGATAACAAAAATTAACGCAGCCTGCTTGTTCACTAGGTGAAACCACAGTATTAAAATCACCCATCAATAGCTATTCTTTCAATGAATTGGCTATGTTTCTGAGTAACTCCCAAAGATGTTTCCTATTAGATGCTTGACATTTTGCATATATAAAAGTTATAGAGAAAATCTTATAAAGAAAAGAATAGGTGACACTAGAATGTATGTATTGTACGCTATCAAGAAATTCAATCTGCAAATCAGTAGACCAGAAAATCGATATTTTGTTTGAGACATTTGCAAAGAAATTAGGGTAAGTTAGCTTTGAGGATAGTGACTCAATTATGTTGCCACCTATCATAGGTTCTTGAATGCATAATAGAGAAATGTTTTCTTTCTTTATGATTGATCTTAACCTTCTAATAGTACTTGTGTTACCAACACCTCTCAGATTCCAACATAGAGCTTTTATCATTTATGATTGATTCTTGCAGACCTTCTTGTCTCTTTGCAAGGAAGATATTGGACAGTTAGATGCTTATTTTTTTTCTCTTGAAAGTTTAAGCTTCCTGTTGAGCACTTTTTGAACGCTAGACTCTTCATTTCTTTTGCTGAATGTTGGAGAGTTAGGGAGACTCCCTGTGTTGTTCTTATTTGGGTCAATATAACCAGTTGATTCCTCATAAGAGGAAGTGTAATGCTCATCATTAAGGGACTTCATTGCCTCAGCTATATCAGTCTCTAATATTTCTTCTTCAGTGTTATTGCGGAAATCAGATTGATCATGATCCAAAAGTTGACCTACATTTTCTTGAACCAGTTTGGCAACTTTAGTTGTTGCTTGTTGTATAATTTGCTGAGTTTGTTTTATTGCAACATTTTGCAGAGATTGAGACACAATATGGGAATGTTCTTGATCTTCTTCTGGTTGAGATGAACTGATCTTCTTGCTGGAGTCACCATGATTGCTAGAAGAGGCACTATGCTGTATTTGCTTTGTTGTATCATTTTGCAGAACTTGAGTATCATTTGGTTGTTCACGATCTGATACTGGTTGAGATAGTCTTGACTTCTTACAGGAAGAACTATCATGGCCAACATGGTAGCAATAATTACAATAGGCTGGAACGTTCTTGTAGCTGAGACTGATCCAGGCACCAAAATTTTCACCAAATCCGATCCACATCCTTTGGTGCAGCTTCACTGAAATGTCTATTTCTATCCAGGAAAAGAAGGCATTGTATAATGCCCTATTTTTTGGAGGAATCCAAAATTTTATTGGACTTCCTAACGCAGAAGCAATAAAATAAAGTATTTACTCATTATACAAACTCTCATGAAGTTTTTCTATTTTCACCCAGATAGGAACAACATGGCACTCAACCTTGGGACTGAAAGAAGGAAGCCATTTGAGGACACGCATAGCATGGTGGCCAACTGTCCAGTAGCTTCGACTCCAAATCTTGGATATATCATCTTTCAACGAGAACTCAAGGAAGAGATGACGCGAATCCCAGTTGGAATAAGAAATATCTTATTCGAACTTCTTTTGCTCAAAAAACTTATCAAGAATATGTTTTGTTGGAAGGCCTTTTGCAAATTTCCATATCAAATTATAGGTAGTAGAACTTTATAACTTTTCCAGTATTGAATCATTGAAATGAATATCTACATGATCTGTTTTGTATTTTGTAGATTCTGGTTTTAAGTTCTTGCCTTGAACAGACTTTGACGTAGCTTGTAAATATGTTTTGCTTGCAGAAATCATATTGGAATGAGATCGTTAAAGAGTTTGATGAATTTGAAGACTCTTCTAAGGTAAAAGAGTAATTTGAAGATGAGGAAATCCTTGAGAAGGCTTGAGAAAAGCCAGAGATCTTGCTTGATTTCGAGAAGAAATGCTCTGTTTCTTGAAGGAGAAAAGCAGAGTCTTCATTTCTTCTGTTACAATTTTTTTACTCCATTCGTTTAAGTTTCCAGTTAAGGCGTGATGTCTTAGCATTGAATAAAAACAAATAAGGTTAAGCTATATATACCAAAAATGGGTTTAAGTTTATCTAGTTTTGAGGTTATCCAAAGGTGGTATAAGTTGACCTAAATTTTGACAAAAATACCCTTTTAGGGGTATATAAACATTTTTTTACTAACCTTCATCTACTCCATTTTTCCTACAACACTCTCTCAGTTCCCTCACTCCTCTCACTTCTATCTACAACCCTAAACCTCACTTCTCTTTAAAACCTCCCACCTCGCTCTAACATTTCCGGCAAACCAACACACCACTTTCTCTTCCTCCCCTTCTCCTCCTTCATCATGGAGAAGAAGAAAGATCCACCACCAACAAAGTAAGTTTCTACAATTTTAATTTCTAGGTTAGTATATTTATGATAGAAATTTGTGATTTTTTTAGGATTTTGAGTTTTGGTAGAATTAGGGTAGAATTAGGGTGGATTTAGGTTAGAAATTAGGTTTTTGGTAGGATTAGGAGACCATTTTCTAGCCCGATTGCCGGCTGGAAAATGGCTGGCAGCTTCACCTGTGGGATGGTATGCCCAGTACAGTCCGTATTGGGCATACACACCGATGGTACGACGAACTGTATCGAGTGGTACAGCCCTAACGTACCATCGGTATGCACGGCCAGTAACGAGCGGTATCAGGGATCTGTTCCGAGTGGTATAGAGGGTCTATACCGCTCGGTACAGGGCCTATGCACATATGGTGCGTAACCTTAAAAATCCCCATTTTTTTTTTCAAATTATGTTTATTTATTTTTTCACAATTTTTTAAACTACGAAATGTAGTTTAGGTTTAGTTTTTGGATTTTTTTAGGTTTATGGATTGTATTGTATGTTTTATGATAATATTAACTTTGTTTGTCTTTTGTTATTATTTTAGGTCTGATTTTGTCGATCCACGACCCGATGGCCTTCCTCGGTCAAGGGTGGTTCACCCGGGATCACAGGTGATTCACCCCACGAATAAGTTGAAGACAGTACGGGCCGTCAAAGATGAAAGAGCCTGTGATGCTAAACACAGACGATCAACAACGGAAGACACAGAGACTGAACGTTTTAGGGAGAAAAAGATGGAGAAGATCATATCCGATCGGTCGTTGCGCCACATAAACCATGGGAAGCGAAAGGAAAAAGATGGTGAAATATAAGTTGATGATACTCATGGAGGCTCATCACGATGTGATACATCACATGTTCACCAATCACCACCGCCCACTACTAATTCACCACCCCATACGCATACTAGTTCACGTCCACTACATGTTAGTCATATGGCGGATGCTACTGGGGATCCCGAGCAGGACGTCATTGACGAGGAGCATATCGATGCTATACATACTGAGGAGCAGCGGAAGATGTTTGCATTTTTAAAATGCAACAAAATACCCATCTTTTCTGAATATAAGGAACATGAGGCATACCATGTCTTCATCAGGCAGGTCAGTATCAAATTTTTATATGGTATCTAGTGTTATGTTTTAATTTGATTTGTGTTTGACTTAGTTTTTCATTCGCAGGCTTGCACTTCGTTAGGCATTCAAGTACATTATAATGTGCTTCGTATGTGGGACCTTAATGCTCAGCCGGAAGTGGAGCGGCACTTGGCACAGACTCTTTATGGATCTCTGATTGCTCACCTGCCTCAGTATTTCACGCACTATGTACTTGATGAGGTATTCGTTGAGCGTTAGCATCAAGAGACCAACACGTTTCATTTCTCATTTGGGGAGATGATCATTACACTCGATGATGTCAGCTGCATTACAGGTCTCCCTGTACTTGGTCAGACTTTTGATGTTGTCACGGTTCCACGTGATGAGGCATATTTCTACTACACCAGTATGTTGGGGTTGAGTGTTGAAGAGGTACGCGCTGAGATCGAGTCCATAAGTGGCGTTAGCTTCAAGATAAAGTGGCTGCGAGAGACATTTACTAAGGGTTGTTACATTGAGAAAAATGATCCAGACACTATCCGTCATGTATCACAAGCATACTTGATGTTCTTATTTGGCTGCACTATATTTGCGGATACTAGTCAGAAAAGTGTCAAGGATGACTACTTATATGGATTGGAGAATGTGGACTCTGGGTTATGGGATATCGCGTGGGGTACGAATGCATTGGTGTTTTTGTTCCGTGGTTTGGGTGATGCTTTGAAAGTATCGAAGCATAACCTTTATGGATTTGTTTCCATGCTAGACTGCTAGATTTACGATCATTTCCCCGCATTTAGAGTCCCCGAGCATGCGGATCATGTAGCGAGGCAGCCGAGGATTATGAAGTGACAACCGAAGAGGATTGTTGGAACAAACATCCGCCCCAAGCCGGTTATGCGTGCTCTTCTTTCAGATCTGAAGGAGATAGATGTAAGTGATTATATTTATTAGTAAGTAAAACAATTAAACTAAATCGTATTCTATTATGTATTCATTGTTTTACTTTGTTCGGAACCATGTTGTTTTCGAGCCATACGAGGTTATCAGGGTTCAGTCCCCGCGCAAGAGATCCGCACCATCGCTTATCTTTTGCGGATGATAAACACAGTTGAGGGTTACATGCCTGATCGTGTTATGTGCCAGTTCAGACAGGTTCAGGATGAACCTGAACTCCCACTTGTACTCAGACAAGGTTACAAGAAGGGAGATTTGGCTAGATACACATGGCGTGAGAGTGCGTGGTAAAATTGGCGTTAGCATTTAATTCTAGAGGATTGGTTGACTGTTATCGTCGATACTTATAGACAGTCGGCGACGAACACGTACTGGAGGTACTTAGCTGAGTATGGTTTGCATACGATCAATCCACCCCCGCGCACCACGAAATGTTAGAGGCCATTCGATCTTTGAAAATGTTGTCTAGAGAGTGCGCTTTAGTGGAGAGAATAAGTGTTGCAGCTCTTTTCTCCTTGGGTAGTTGTCCTCATTGTTGGACTTGTTTTACCTTTAGGTTGATTTTTCTTTATCTTCATGTTTATGTTTCTTATCGCTTTGGACGATTGATTGTATGTTTGTACTATGACTATTTTATTTCGCTATGAATGTTAGTCTTTTCTTTTCATCTTTATATTTACTGATTACATTCAACTATTAGCATCCACTATAAATGATAAACTATACCTAATGGAACAATGAACATCCACTTCAAATGACAAATTATAAGTATTGAAATAACAATCAATTTTACGATTAATTATGCTTATTAAATCAACGATAAATTGCCAACATATAATATATATAGATGTATTATTAAAACTCCGAGAGACGCTGCTTCGCAGAAAAGTAATAATAAACGTTCTAAAAGTATACATACGAAAGAATCTCTAAAAAAAATTGCCAACAGAAAAACATAAAAAAATACAAGTACCCGTGCACCATTGGTACGTAGTCATGAGAACATATGGTGCACACCACTCTGTACCCATGGTACAACTGGTGTGCACCATGGGTAGACCGTATGACATACTGATGGTGCATAGTACTGGCTGTATCATCGGTACAAGCACCACAGACCGATGGTACAATGCACCGATCGGTACACGTAGTACCAGCCAGTACTAGGCACCATTGGTGCGTAGCCATTGGCACCAATGGTGCCTCAACCTGTGTACCGATGGTACATGGTTTGTGCACCATTGGTGCGCAAGGTAAAGAACTGATGGTATCGTCGACTAGGCACCATCGGTACACCTTGGTGTGCACCATAGGTGCACAGTAGGTTGTTCCTATGGTGACTTTGTTTCCGTCAATTTCTTCACGCTTTGCACTTCCCGCTAAATTTCTTCCCTGCTCTATAATTCTCTCCAAACTAAACTTCAATTTTCTATATAAGTATGTCTAAGTTGGATACGCCAAACACACAAATTTCTTCTTGCAATCTTCCTCAATTGTTTCTCTATGGGGTGGAGCGTATTTGACAATGCTCATTTACTCAAAGCTGCAAAACATGTGAAGTTTACTAGGCCGGACGATAATACCAATGGGTTTTACGATGAGGTTTTGTGTACGATGATACTACACGAATGCCTCCCTCTCGTAGTCGTGAAGATGTATAACTAGTAGACCAATGTTTTTGGTGTTCAACCAACCACCATACATTAGGAATGCGGCATTCCAATCCTTTGGTTTATTAGTGACAGACTACTTATCTACAGAAATGATGGAATATGTTCAGGATTAAATCGACATGCAAGTGGAAACACGACGTATCCTAACCGACAACGGACGCTACGACTTTGAATGAAGTTATGTTTAATCTTAAGTTATTTATTGGGATATCGCTTCGTCTTCTATGTAACGAATATTTTCATTGACAAGTTATCGTCGTTTATTTATGATATTTTACTTAAAGTTTCATAATGTTTGATCGATATAAAATTGGTTTATCATTAATATAAAAACAAAGTACTAAACCACACAACCCATAAAATGAAGTACAAAACGTTAACAGTACCAAACAACATAAAACGACAAACAACATAAACCTACTAAATAAATTCATCAAGATCAGTTACTTCTGGGTAGGAATAAATTGCCTTTCGACCTTCGAGCTCCGTATATGTGTTGCATCGACCATTTATTGGTAGCTCCCATGTTGAAGCATCGCCACTCCTCAATGCATGCCACGTATGATGTATACGTGCGCAAGGATATCAAGGCTTGATGGATAGCTTTAAAATTAATTAAGCATTAGAATAAGATCTTATTTAAGACAAGCGTACTGAATATCTAAAGTATGATTCAAATGACTTACATTGACAAAATTATTAGTATCAACAAAACCGAACCCAATTTCACGTCTTTTGGACATAATAAGGGTTCACCTCGCAAGAGTAGGAATGTTTGGCTGTAGTTGTGAGACCCTACAAGTGACACAAAATGAACAATGCATTGGAATTTGGTTGAAATAGCAATAATCAGCTCTGGCATTGTCATCCAATATTTGGGGATGCTGGAGTTTCGTAATAGTTTATAATTTTAGCAACCTTCAAGTATTCTTCTTTACTGTTATATATGTTGCTATAAGTTACATAATTGTCCATTAGTTCATCATAAATTGCTCGATATCCACAGTGACCATCCGGCCTAACATCATTTATACGAATTATAAACGGATGGAAGTGAGTCGAAAACCAATGCAAGAAACCTTTCGGATCATCTATCAGCTGTTTTCCTCTAACAATAGATGATTGTATGTTATTGCTAGCGAGTGAGGAAATAGAAAAAGTGCGAGGTACTCTAGGTACATCCGCACGAATCGTATTTGCACTTGCAACTGATTTACGGGAGTTCACCTTTGGTGTTTTAAACGGATTCGGCACTGATTCTTCACTAGCCTTATCAGCATCTCTAACATGTTCCCAGTGAGATTTATCTCGTTTAGTGGATGCTAAATCGACAACAAGTTTTTGTTTCACATGTGGATGACCAAGGTGTTTTTACTTCTCCAATGGCTCTAGTAAAGATGATGTCTCTGGATAAACAATATGAAACCATTTCTTGTAGATGTGTTTTATACGAATTTCGTATTTCGTCTCCATAACATCGATTACAATTTTTTCCAAATCATCTTTTAGAATCTCCATCGTTGTATGGTTCGAATAAGGCTGTATCTCTAATCTCATCTAGTGGTTGTGGAACGCGTCCAAAGATGCAACTTTTCCATTGTTACGCCAATCACGTATCTGGTGGTAGTATGATATACCGTGTGTAGATCGTATGGAACATATGCAAACGTCATTGTTTGTATCGTGTTTAACATCCGACCCATCCTTGATAGTGATATTCTTACAATCTTGCACCAATTATAATTCTGTATAAAACAGTTCCAACGCCCCATGGGATACCTTGCCTCGGATTTCATTAAACAGTTGTCAACGAATTTATACAGTGCTATGTAACGACTCTTTTCAAAGGAAGATATAATTACAGCATGCTGGATTTCAACAAGCGAATGTACCCTCACCCAAAATAATTCAAAGTTTAGTTTCTTGTACGTAGGTAACGCTTCAAGTTGGAATGAGCGCTTTCCACACGGTTATTCGTACAATGTCCCAAATGCATGAAGTTGTTCGTTTTCCAAAAAAACAATTTATCGATGTATTTATAGAGCCAAGACTTTTCAGTGTATTCAATTGCAATAGGGTATTTTTTGTACTCCGATTTCATCTCAAACCAAGCATGATCAAATTCAATTTCTGATGCCGCATACGCTATCTTATTCCAAGCAGAAACAAATTTCACATGATCACTTTTCTCAAGAAAATACTTCCTTCTTCTCCTTGGACATTTTGGTTTATGTGCCAACGACATAACATATGCGTTGTCTTCGGGAATACTACTTTCTATGGCGTTCATCAATGCTAAATCTCTATCGGCCAAAATAACAGATGGTTCTTCAATCCCATGAACGAAAATCAATGACCTCAAACATTCTAACACTCAATTGAAGTGGTTTAACTTCTCACCAGACATGTAAGTAAAAGCCACACAGAACGTCAAACCAGTTGAGGTCAAACCATATCTTATGATCTTATACGTGCTATCCATGATCAACACTATTGGAAATGTCCGCAAAAGATCAACATTAACTGGATGCGCAAATCAAATATCTGTAATAACTTGTCCATTGTCATCACCGGATTTATGCCATTCATAATAATTACGTATCTTAAGCTCCCCCAACATGAACTGTAGGTGTGACCTACCCGCCTTCTTCAAAACTCAATTTTTCTACCTTGCATTGTAAATAGTACGCATCAAAGAAAAATTATTTTTATTTATCTTCTTAACACCGTTTAATATTTCTCTAGGGTTGGTTCCCATATATGTTGCCCGCTCAAAAAATTCCGACTCCTCTTCGTTCAAACTGCCTGCGTAAGAATGACCGTCAAATTGTTTTGAACTCTTGTGGTTGTGAATCTCATATATAACCTCTAACTTCCATAGACCCAGTTCCGCTAATGACCCATATAGCTTAAATTGAGAACCAATTTTTTTGGTCCATGTCGATTTTTCTTACGATCCTTTTCGGCCACTCTTGGAGTATACTTTCCCAACCTCTAGCACTGGAAAAAATCTGAGGATGTTCCCTACTATCGAATTTATCACGGCGCGTCAAATTGATAAGAAAACCATTATATTTTACGGTATTCTTCACCAACTTGATCAATGTTTCTTGCGTATAATACTCGGTGGTGAAGAACACATGATTGTAGTCGGCAACAAAATTTTCTTTAGATCTGTGTGCAAAATCTGTTCCCTAGTTAACAGCATCAAAACACGACTCGAAATTAGACATAATATGCTTACGGAAAAGGTCAATTTTTTTAAGGGTTGTGCACCACCGGTTCAGGGACTTAGAACCGGTCGTACACGGCCTGTGCACCACCAGTGCATAGGCCACAGAACTGGTGGTGCTGGGCCTCGGTACGATCGGTACTAAGGCCCCAGCACCACCGGTTATGTGGCCTTGCACCGGTGGTGGGTAGGTCGTGTACGGCCAGTTCTAAGGCCTAGAATCGACCGTAAAAACAGTATGCACCATCGATTACGAAGCCCAAAACCGATGGTACGTAGTGTAACAATGAAGAAGGTTACCTTTTCTGGCGACTATGGCTCCTTCTCCGACGACATTTCCTTATCTCCGACGACTTCAACTCCTCCATGCTAATCCCTAGTTCCGGTTGAGTCATGATGGATTTTATGTTTTTCTTCAAAATGAGGTTGATGTTCTTCAAGGTTGTTTGAATTCTGAAGTTGTTTTGTTAAATTTTCAGAAAATGCTACCAATATGTTGTTTGATCTAGTAAGATTTGTGTTTTTTAGGTATACATAGCCAAATAAATTGTTTTGTAAATTGGGTATACATAGGATATACTTAGTGTTTTTTTACTTAGTGACAATTCAGTAATTAAATGGAAAAAGTAAAAAAAAAGTCAAAAACGTTTTTTAGGTAAACTTAAACCACATAAATTTTCATGTTTTAAAAAATACATCATATAATCAAAAGATATAACATTTTTTTAAGTGGACCTCTTTAAGGGCACTATTCCTTCAATTTGCATTTTGAGAAGATAGATGATGATCTTTTTAAACAACTTAAGTTTGGCTCTTATGTGTAAGATAAACATCTTCGTGAGTGTTTTCAAGTTATAACATAACTGAAATGATTGACAATAAAACCAAATCATATGATATCAGAATATATTCGTTAGAACTTTCATGAATCTTTATAGATTCTTCTTAAACTGAATATTTGTTTATAAATGTTTCCTCTCAAACTCAACATTCTCAATCTCATTATTACTTCATTTTTCACTTCTCGAGTACGTAGATTTTAATTTTATTAAACAACTCCATTTTGTTACTATATGTAGGATAAACACAATCTTGAGTATCTTCATGTTCTTACAAAATGATTGACAATGAAACTAAATCATTTGATACATGCGTATCTTTTTTACAACCTTCACGAATCTCTATGAGTTATTCCTCAAAATAAATATTTGTTTCTAAATTATTTTCTCAAACTCAACATCGTCAAGGAACATTATCGGGATCGTCTCAAATATATTTTTATTGGATGGATGATCAAACATAAAACTCCTTAAATATTATGAATATCTAATGAAATAATAGCTAACCGTCTCATAGTCTATTTTCTTTTTATTTACCCCAAACATGTAGATGCTTTCAGCTTGGCTTGCACCTAATCCAAAGCTCATGTAGGGACTTAATATATGCTTTTATATGATTTATATTTAGAGTTTATGCATCATATATTTAGTTTTTTTACCCTAGAGTGATAATGATAGAGTCGAATGACTAATCTTACTTCTCACCATATTCTTAAACATAGTAACCAAGATTGTATACTAGAAGAACTATCCCACACTCCTCTTGGTACATTGCAAATTTTTCATGATGCTATTCAAATGAACTTTCAAATCTACAATAGTATTCACCACCACAGACAAATCTGACGCACTTGATACTCTTACCAAGTTGTTTTCAACCTCAATCTTCAAAATTATAAGCTTGTCTAGATCTTCTCAATTTTCATTAAGGATATAAAAAATTTAGACCACCATTCAAAAAAGTATTAGGGAGGAGTCCACAAGTATCAATATATATCAACTCCAAGGCTGCTTTCTCTCTATGTGCACTTAACTATTTCACTTTTTTCTTATTCCCTTTATACACTCACTGCAAACACCAAAATATTTACTAATCAAGGGAACCTAACAAAACTTTAGAAAAAAGCTTATCCATTCTTGGCTTAAAGATATAACTAAGCTATCGTGCGAAAGATTCTATGAATTTTGAGTCTTACAATCTAGTTTATTATATGCATCTATGTTTTTTTTATGATACTCAATAATGTTTAATATATATAATTTATCATTCATTGCGTACTATCTACTGCTTATCACATTCTCATGTAAATAATTAGTTATTTTGTTATTCCTAAAGAGATAAAAATATTTATAGGTGTTTAATACATACAAATAGATCAATTTCCTTTTGAAAAAACAATAACTGAAAATCATAAATGGTAAAAACTAATCACAAACTACCCTATACTATAGATGGATATTTGACCATCATCGAGGCTTTACATTCTTACTGTACCATGAATAAAAATACAAACATTGGTGGTTGCAAATCGTATCAACCAACCACGTGTTTCTTTCAACTATAACTATATTAATTTATGAACAGATCAGAGTTGTGAGATTACTTTTATCTTTAATATAAGCTTGGTGTTTTTCACGCTTCTTTTTGAGATGTCATGTATTCTTTTAACAGAAACACCAATTTGTAACAAGTGGTTTTTAAGTATTTTTTCTCATGAATTAGAGGCCTTATCATATGCACACTTATATTTTAGTTTCTTTACCTTTTGTCTAATTAAGAACTCACCATATGCACTTCATAACGTTATTGTTTCAAAGTTTTCTTATCATGCGTATCATGAGAAATCAGATCATTAACTGACCATTTCTCACACTAACAATTATAAGAATGTTTAAATGTTCTCTAATTATTGTGGAAGATATTAAACCACGAACCATACCACACTTTATTATAAATGCTAATATTAAGTGCCTTTAACTTTGAGGTGGTCACTAATATATCAAGAATATGTTACCTTGTTATATTTTTATTATAAAACTTCATAACAGACGTTTCAATAAAAACAATGAATATCTAGCTTATCATTCTTGGTAAATAATTTCTAATTTGAGTGAGAAACTCAATTACGTGGATGATCTTAGTCAAGACAGCCCCACGAAATGGCAAATGTATTCTTTGTTTTACAATTTCCAAACACAAACTCTTGAGAACTATCTTCAGTGATGGGCATGGATTATTTAGTTGTTAATTTCAAGTCAAAATCGCGAGAATTAAAATAAAATTATATTTGCTCTTTCCATTGGAAAAACTAACACACAATTAACACCACATAAACATGACATTCATTGACTTATAAATTTTAAAAATGTTTGAATAGAGATCGAACATGTAAATCATAAACTTGCATCACTAATAAGATACTTTACGGTGATAGTAACATGCTACATCAACTATAAAATCTCCACAAAGATGCCGCCATAAATGATCATTTGCCGCAACGGAAATAAAAACTACTATGCTCACATAACTACTCGTTTATAAATATAAATAGGCTTAATTCACCGTATATACACTTCTTCTGTTGCAACAATATGATTTCAAAACCGCTCAAAGACCTTAAATTGGTCCTAAAACTTTCCTTCAGTTGATAGTATACACAATCTAACATTCTTTAGTTCAATCAACAAAATAACGTATGGTTTTAAAACCTAGGCCACACACATATACCTAAAAATCAATAATTAATCCTAAATGTGCATCATTTGTAAGAAATAAAGTTCCCATGATTTATATAAAAGTTTTTTGGTTTGATATATTTGAACCCTTAGTAAAATATCACACACCGCTATCATTTGTTGTGTTCAATCCATTTAAACCCATGTAGACTAAAAAAAATCATAAAGTGTTTGAGTCTTGCATAATCTGCAGAATATAATACTTACGTGACAAACGAATTAACTTTTTTTTTTTCTTTTGTTTAAATAATTGTTTTTATTCTGATCTTCTAACCAACAACCGTCTTGGATTTTCTTTTAGTGAAACAATATAATTATCCTGTTAAATATGATTAAAATTAGAGATTAATAGAAAATAATGTATTTTCTTCTTTTGTATTCTCTTCTTCTAGGCGAGAAAAAAAAAACACAAATATTTTTTGTTTCAAAATTAGGTATGATCGATAACACGTTTATATAAACATGTTTTTATTTTATATATATATACACACGCGTCAATTACAATCTACCTTTATGTTAAGTTGTTGTTGTCAAAGATTATAATGCTTATTTTTTATATAAACTATCCATAAACTTGTGTTGCTCACCCTTCTACCGTGAATGAGACTCTTCATCTTCATTATTTAGTTTGAATTTGAATTTATTTTCTGGAAGGTCGAGTCATTCTGAAAGACCGACCACGATATGCCCAAAATTACGTTGTATAAATATCGAGCTTCTATAATTATAAACAAGTATGAAACCGTCTTTTGAAACTCTACTCTCCCAAGGGTAACATCTAACATAACTTCTCCGAATATATTGGCATACATACCCAGTGAATTCAGTTAAGATATATTGAGAGGTAATCAAGATTGGAGCACCCTTCATCTTATCATAAATACTATTGTAGAACCGTTGGTAGAGCTTTATTTGTCGATCATGACTCGTTTGACTACTACCCCGACCAGCTTCAGTGTAATTAAAATAACATGGTTGTGGGGTTCTAATACTCCTCGTAAATATCCATTGGTGAACCCCAAAATTAGAAATGAAGTGCAGTAAATGTACGAGGAAGTATGAACTTACTACCAGACTTTTACATATTCCACATGACACTTTCTTAATTTTTTAGTAATTTTAGAGAAGTGATCCCCGCCGATGATAACACTAATGGTTTTTCTGTTGGGTTCCAGGTTGATATGTTACTGTTCTACTAGTTCAAAAGTTTTGTTGGTATCCAAGACTCCCTGTTCATTCGTACCACTGGAGCTTTCCTTTCATGCATTGGAGGAGGATATCTTTCAGCCGATATGTTCTTGGTTTGTATATGCTCTTTTTCTTAACAAAATCCAAGATATTTCTATCATTAGTCGTATTATGTACCTGATCTTTCAATGCTCAACAATTTCTGGTATAATGACCAATGCCATTGTGAAACTTACATAAGTTATGTTTGTTTTTGTGATCCTTAGGGGCTTGCAACATTTTCGGCCTTACGTGAGTATATCTTTAGTACGATCATAGATAAATCTTAGATTACTTCTAGATTATCAGTGATTTTGGTGAATGGTCCTCTAGTTGGACATTGTTATCGTCGAGTATTGTTGTTATTGTTGTTGTTATTCGTGGGATGTAGCGAAGACTACAGACAGACTGGTTTCTCTCTCAGGTATCGGAATTGGGTCAAACAGGTACTCAAATCAAATATTTTGACGATCTCGTCAGATTTTAAAACTGTGACTATGTCACAAAGTTTGATACCCTAATTCGACCTTTAAAGCCTTTGAAAGCCAGTTTTAATATTTTAACATTAATTTTATTTTATTAATTTTATTGTAAAATATTTTTGTAATTTCTCTTATTTGGAATTAGGGTTTTGGATAATGATATATAAAGCATCATATACCCTATTTTGTCGTTAGACTTTGATTAATTAGATTGTGGGAATTATTAATCTGAGTCTCCTTATTTCTCTACCCTACGGATATAGTCATATCTATTGTTTTCTTTTTCTAATCTTCCGCCGCGTCATCAGTTGGTATCAGAGCCCAGCAATTCCTGCTATGCAAATACAAGAATAATATCCCGGGTACCTCTTAATTTGAAGGCTAGAATAGAAAACGACATCTTCCAGTCAACCTGCACAATTGGAGGAAGAATTTGCAAATTTATAATTCATTCAGATATCTGTGAGAATCTGATTTCAGAGGAGGTTGTTCAGAATCTAACGTTGAAGACTGAAGCTCTTCCATACCCGTACATACTGTCAGGATTGATAGAGTACACCAAGGTAACAGTTTCTAAACACTGTCAAATTGCATTTTCTGTTGGTAATTATAAAGATACATCATGGTGTGATGTAGTTCCTATGGACGTTTTCCATCTAGTTTTAGGACTTCCATGGCGATTTAAGAAAAATTCTACTTATGATAGTAGAACAAATCGATACAGTTTTATGAAAGATGGTATCAAGTTTATATTAGTGCCATCTAGAGTAGTGTCTCCAAAACCACCACCAGTTAAGGAGTTTCATGCTCAAATTGCATCAGGTGTCGATCTTAGCTGTAATGCTAAAACTGTGTCTGACTCCGTGTTTGACAAACCAGTCTATGATAAAAATATTTTTGAAGACGTACTTGGGTCAGTATTTGACAAACCAGTCTACGATGAGTATGATGATGAATGGGATGATTAAGATGTAATTAATGTTGAGGAGAAACTTGTAGATCGAGATATTGTCTCAGACTTCAGTACACCAGACTACATCGCTTCAGAAGTTTTATTGAAAAAAGACTGCAAAGTAGCAGCTTTTATTGTGGAGATGCATCTTTCATGGATTTTATATTATCCTAAAATTAAACCTTTGATTCGGTTTTCCGTGGATACATGTTGTCGTATTGGAAAAATAGAAGATTGTCTTTTTGTGTTTGACATTATGAATAAATTGATAAACGAAAAGAATAGTGTTTTAATGGATAAAATATTAGGTTTTGTAATAGAATCTGGAGGAGTTTTGGGTGATGGTTGGGGAAATAAAAGAAAGAGTAACAAGTTAATCTGCTAGCAGAAATATACTCTGAAGAACTTGAGAAGCCATCTACTATGCAACAAAGAGGAATTGTTCCTTTCTGCAAGGGTCTTCATGTGATACAACAAGCACAGTATGGAATTGGAAGGACAACAACTTTTTACACGTGTAAGTGGTTGGAGTATATCTTGTTACTGCTAACCACAATAATGTCGAGGACATGGTAAAAAGAGAAATAAATGAGAAACCACTTCTTTACAAGAGTTGCAGCATTCTGATTCTCACCTCTCACACCCTTGTGTTGGTATCAATTGCAATTGGCGGTGAATACGATAATGTTTTTCAGTTCTTTCAATGTTTCAACGTTTCAAATTCGAGGTCGAATTCTTCCCAACCGGGGAAGGACAAACTGATAACGCGACGGAAATAGAAGAAGAAACAACGATAGATGAAACCCTAATTCAAGGATAACATGATGAAACCATAATCTAAGGGTAACAAAGATTGTAATTTTCAGAGATAAAAATATATTATTCCAAAAACTTAAAATAAATTAAGGTATATGAGGCTTTACATAATAGCTTCTCAAAACCCTAAATTAGAATACAAGGAAATAAAATAAATATTCTAAAATAAAATAAAATAAAACCTTAATATAATTGGATTTGATTTGAATAATATAAGATATTTGAATAAAATAAAATAAAATAAAAAAGGTTTGTATTTAGACTTTCTGGGCTACATCATCCTCCCCTAGTTGACAAGAATTCGTCCTCGAATTCACAGCACCATCACCATCAACAACCAAAATTATTTTATTTTTTTCAATTGTGAGATTGGGAATTATAATTGTCAACCTTTTCGGAATAAGATAAATTCTTCTCGAGTGTTCCTTATTCGAAGTCACATTGAAGCCATCCAGTTGATGAAAAAAAATTGTTTCGAAAACTTTTTCATAACCTGAAGACAACATCCCCATGTCCAGTTGATGAAAAAAATACTTTTGAAAACCTCTTCATAGTCTGAGATGGCATCTCGATAAGAAAGTTTTACCTTGATCCGAAGATTGATAGCCAATTTAAACTCATTCTGTAACTGGTCAATACGATCGTCTATCGAATCGCCTGATGTGTCCCCGCATACCAAACGATCTTCGAGATATTCATGACCATAGATGTGGTTCTCTTCTTTAAACCTTGAATAAGATGAACTAAGGATTCAGAAACATGCTTGCCCCGTAACAGGAACTGAGGCTCTGATACCAAACTGATAACGCGACGACAATAGAAAAAGAAACAACGATAGAAGAAACTCTAATTCAAGGATAACATGATGAAACCCTAATCTAAGGGTAACAAAGATTGAAATTTTCAGAGTTAAAAAATATATTATTCTAAAAACTTAAAATAACTTAAGGCATATGAGGCTTTATATAATAGCTTCTCAAAACCCTAAATTAGAATACAAGGAAATAAAATAAATATTCTAAAATAAAATAAAATCAAATCTTAATATAATTTGATTTGATTTGAATACTATAAGATATTTGAATAAAATAAATTAAAAAAAAATGTTTGTGTTTAGACTTTCTGGGCTACATCATCTCCCCCTCGTTGACAAAAATTGGTCCTCGAATTCACAGCACCATCACCATCAGCAACCAAAATTATTTTATTTTATTTTTTCCAATTGTTACATTGGGAATTATAATTGTCAAACTTATCGAAATAATATAAATTCGTCTCGAGTGCTCCTTATTTGAAGTCACATTAAAGCAAACCAGTTGATGAAAAAAAATTGGTTTCGAAAACTTTTTCATAACCTGAAGAAAACATCCCCATGTCCAGTTGATGAAAAACTTAGTTTTGAAAACCTCTTCATAGTCTGAGATGACATCTCGATAAGCAAGTTTTACCTTGATCCGCCGATTGATAGCCAATTTAAACTCCTTCTGTAACTGGTCAACATGATCGTCTATCGAATCGCCTGATGTGTCCCCGCATACCAAACGATCTTCGAGATATTCATGACCATAGATGTTGTTCTCTTCTTTAAACCTTGAATAAGATGAACTAAGGATTCAGAAACATGCTTGCCCCGTAATAGGAACTGAGGCTCTGATACCAAACTGATAACGAGACGACAATAGAAAAAGAAACAACGATAGATGAAACTCTAATTCAAGGATAACATGATGAAACCCTAATCTAAGGGTAACAAAGATTGAAATTTTCAGGGATAAAAATATATTATTCCAAAAACTTAAAATAACTTAAGGCATATGAGGCTTTATATAATAGCTTCTCAGAACCCTAAATTAGAATAAGAGGAAATAAAATAAATATTCTTAAAATAATATAAAATAAAATCTTAATATAATTGGATTTGATATGAATAATATAAGATATTTGAATAAAATAAAATAAAATAAAAAATGTTTGTGTTTGGAATTTCTGGGCTACATCAATGTGTCTCTCTATACCGTATGATTGTTCATCAGTATGGCCAAACAATATGTATTATTCCTATAGGCCTCCAGTTGAGGTATGGAGTTCACTTAATCCATTTGTAGTCATTCATTATTTTATTTTAGACGGTGGTACGGGAGGTATGTAGTTGGAGTGTTTGTATTATGTCTATTCATGCTTGAGAGATCTCCTCGATCTTGTTTGACGTTCCATATTTTTACAAGTCTCCAAAATTTAGTGTCTTCTCATTCATGCTAAAATCTAACAGAGGTCGATATAATATTACTTGTCTATATGTTGTGATCACCACCAAGTTATGACCGTCCTACAATTCGATTTTTGTATCTACAAACCTCATAATGTATTTTTTTAAAGTCTTATACGGGTGATGCTTGTAATGGATGATGTAATCTTCATGTTCATTGATCATCTTAGAACCAATAAAATTGTTTTGAGTGACATTCTCAATATCTTGAAATATGTTTTGATAATATGAACATCTTGACATCTTTTATGCACCCTAACGGGAGGGTGTTGAATAACGTTAAAGCGTTGCCTCGAAAACTCATTCAGTATAACTTTTACTTCATCTTGCTGTCCATATCATACTGCATCATCTCATTTTAAAACTATTCGATATGGTGTCTTGGTATCCTTTTCCATTATATTTGCCCATGTTGTGGTGGAGGAAGTCTGGTGACAGAACTTCATATAGGATGCGGGGAACAAAAGGATTCATCATCCTGTAAATCACGATCATCCTCCAAGATAACATCGTATATGATGTCGTCGAAACACGTAAGCTTGTTGATGTCATAGCCCCGGAGGGTTCGACTGAGCTGGAGGGTTTCTCTTCATAGATTTCAGTTGAACCATAACTTAGAATAAAATATTCTGATGGCTTCCATCCATGATGATCGGGTCCTATATGTATCCGTATCTAATGTTATATGCGTTGGTGCATAGTTGTGTTGAGGTTTATATAGGTGTAGACTTGTGTGGTATTGAGTCTCCTGAACTTCAAGCAGCGGTGTCGAAATGGGCTGATATCCAGGTTGGATCCCCGACGAAGCTTGCGGGAAGATCATCCACCTATTGAGATTTTTCTTGTAGTCCTTCCTTATCATGAAGCTCATAACATCTTATCTTACTCATCGTAGCCCTCCATCGGCTGAATCAATAATCTCACCTGTAGAGCTTGAGTGGTAAATTGCCTGCAAAAAAATTGAAATTGTTAGTTTTTTCCTCACGCAGATCATACGACAGCTGCTAGAATCCATGATCAAAGTTGTTTGGATCCGGTGGTTTTGGATTCTTCCAACCACGTGTCTTCATCGACTATCAGATTAACATCTACATTTGAATTCGTCATCAATTTTTTCCGTGAATATTTACATTTTGAAATTTTTATATAAGATACCAATCGCTTTACAAACGATGATAAATGTAAATTTGATGCGACAAAATTCGATATAAATAAATCTGAATGTATAAATTTATATTTGAATAATAATATTATAATATAATTCATGGTATGACAGTACTATATGTGTTATTCCGGAAAAAAAACCATAATTACATGGAATATCCCTATTAATAGTTAGAGATACCTTATGCGTCTCTAACAAACAAATTTCATATATCAACTCATTTGTATTACTTACATGATCATATAATTTATCATGTTATCAAAATATCTTTTTTTTGTTTTATCATTTAAACTACAACCCAACAAAAGTCACCTCTTAACGAATCAGCCAATTACATTGTACTAATTCCATTTTTATCAAAAGTAATATCCGTAACATAATTGATCAATTATAAACAAACCCATGTTAATAAAACCTACCATATCAATTTTATTATATTTTATTAACAAGTATATTTTTAAGGATCAGTGTTTTCTATAAAGAAATGTATTAAATTAAAATAAAAAGGTTTTATAAATACGTAAGAGGCGAAAAATAATGAAATCGAAGAAGTTGACCAAAATTAGTCAAATAAGTACAACAAACAAAGTGAAAGTACCAGTACTGAAATAATTAGCCAAAATTTGGCGAAACAAGTAATAACGCAAACCAAAGGTGTTAAGACCAATATAAAGAGTGAGATAAGACATCGTCGACTTAAGAGAACAGAGTCATCAAACTAGTAGGGAGAAGAGGCTCTTACAAACAAACATTAAACAAAATAAGTAAAAATTCGAAAGAGGTTGACTAGACCAGACAACATTGGTACCATAAATCTGAACCGCTTGTTGGAAATCATGTGGTAAGATATTGTAGAGACGAGGGTCAGAGATGATCTAAATATTATAACATTTTTCTCATAAAAATATGGTAGACAACAATGTCAAAGCAGGCACGTCAAAGGTGTCAAAGTGTGGGCGGAGGCTAGTTAGACGCCTTAATGATCCAGGAAGCCCAATTATTATTGTAACGTAAAGGAAAACCAAATTTGTAACTTACAAAACCACAGATACTTTGGGTGTAACAATAGTGATAGAGGATATGATTAATGGTTTCTGAGACGGAATTGCATTAGACATTATTCGGGGGGTGTTTATACCTCAACTCAACAACTTATCATAGGTAGAGAGTTTGCCATGGGTATCAAGTCAAAGGATGAATGAATGACGGGAAATATTTCATTTATGCCACACAAGCACCATCCACCTGACGCGGGGGATAGGTAAGGAAAAAACATTATAGGTATCCTTGATAGTGAACTTGGTAATTCCAATCTTAAAATTCCAGTATTGGGCGTCATGGTTGAGGATATTGGGGGTAAGGAGGGAAATAATGAGATGGTTAATCTCTTGGAAGGTTCGATGATCACTAGCACTAGTAGACCTTAAATGAATCGCCCAATTCCAGTGTTTATTCCGAATGATATCAGAAACCTTGATATTTCTACATAGACGAGAATCACAAATGATATTATGCCCATAGGGATTGTCCAAAGAGGTCGAGAGCAACCACATGTCAAACCAAAAGGAGGTTTTCTCTCCTTTACCAATCGCAACCCTATACAAATTGCTAGCGGAATGCCTAAGATTCAAAATTTCCCTCTGAGTCCATGACGGAGAAAAATCAATCTTTAAAGACCATAAATTTTTTAATTTAATCTTCTCACAATAAATCCAGTCAAACCAGATTGAGTTGTCGAGTTTACTTAGGATATAACACCAGTGTTTAAAGATGGCCGCTTGCATCCAAGCTTTCTGGTCTAGAATCCTAAGGTCACCCTCCGGCAAGGGCAAGATAACAACAGACCATGCCAATTTAGCACATGTAGCCTTCATTTCATGGCCTGGCCAAAGAAATGGCGGAGAGAGTGAGAGAGTTCTTTAAGAACTCTAAAGGGGAGAATAAAGATCGACAACAACAAATATGCCTTGCGAAAAGCACAGATTTGATAAGTTGAAGCCTCCCAGCATATGAGAGGTATTTTGAGTTCAAAAAGGTAATACAAGAAGTAATTTTGGCAAGAAAGGGTTGATAGTCGTTATGAGAAAGTCAACCCAGAAGAAAATGGACTCTAAGATACTTAACCTTAAACGAATTTATGTTGAAACCTAGGATATTGATCAAGTTTGTTCTAATATTTTGGTTAACCCTAGATATGAAGATATATATCTTCTGATGGCTTACTTTGAGACCCGATTGAACAAAAAAGTCATTAAGAATATCTTTGATAAGGTTGAGGGAATCGATGTCACCACGAAAACTATTATCAGGTCATCTGCAAAGCAGAGATTGATAATATTAAGCTTATGACATTTCCAGTGGAAATTAAAATTAGCATCACTATATTTCTCCTTGAGGATACTTGAAATAACTTGCATGACCAATAAAAATAAAAATGTAGATAATGGGTCACCTTTTCTGAGACCCTTCTTGCCTTTGAAGTGCCCATGAGGGTCACTATTAATATTAACAGAATGTAGCAGGGTAACGATACATTGAATAGTTTAGTTGATCATTTATTCCGGAAAATTCATGGCCACCAAGATTTCAAGGATAAGATTCTAACGAACATTTTCAAAATCTTTCATTAGACCAATTTTGAAAGCGACTCTCGGGTCCTTACAATTAATCTATTAACCTCAAAGGAGTTCTTGGGCAAAAAGAATATTGTTCGTAATATTATGGCCATCCAGAAAAGCTGATTGGGATTTATCAATCAAATAAGGGAAATAATCCTTAATCCTATCGAATATTATCTTGGATATAATCTTGTAATCCACATTGCAACATGAAATAGACCTAAAGTTATTGGTAAAAGAGGGACAATCCTTTTTAGAGATAAAGATAAATTATGGTGGCATTCCAAGAAGACTCAAGACGACCCAAGTTAAATAACATAAAGATTCTATCACAAATATATTTCCGACGAGGTTATAAGAATGCTTGAAAAATCCCACATTATAGTCATCGGGCCCCGAGGATTTTTGGCTATCAAGATTAAAAATAGTACTTTTAATTTATGCACAAGTAACAAGGCGAACCATCGAGGACCGGTCATAAGGATTCACTTTAGCAGAAATAAGAGATGAGATACGATCAATCCCAATGTAACCCGGGAAAGGCCTAGAGCCAAGAATGGTAGAGCAATAGTTGACCAATACACTCACCACCTCGTTAGTGGAAGTGGTGAACTCCTCATTACTATTAGTGATAAAGACAATTTTATTTCTAACAATACGGATTTTATACCTGTTCTGAAAGAAAGATTACTTGGTACAACTGAGGGAGGTATAAACGGAGGAAGCATCGATTTCGAAAGAGACCAAAGAAGAAGTTAGTGGGTCATTAGCTAAGGTGGATTGAGCTGAGAAAATATGGTATTGAATTTTAACAAGTTTCAAATTACCGGTAACCATCTTCGTAAGGGTTAGTTACCGATAACCATCTTAGCAAGTTTCAAATTACCGATAATTTAAAGTTTATAAAAAATTACCTACATCATAAATTATTCTAAAAATACCCGTAGACACACAAACACGTACAAACTTAAACAATTAGTTATTTTTAATCTTAAAAAATCCAAATACTTTAAATCCTAACTCATTTGTTTCAAAACACATAATTTTATTTCTTAAAGATGAACAAAAGAGAATCTATGAGTGATATTTTTTAGAATTATTTTTCTTATTTCCGCAACCAAATTACACGTAATTCTATAACTGGAACACGATTATTTTTTAGCCAGGAGATCTCGATCATATTTTGTTAGATCTCTCACCTACTCTTAATGTTTTTCTAGTTCAAATTTGAAAAACTGAAAATACCCTAACTAACCTAACTATTTACAAAATTGTCACTTAGCCCAAAAAACCAACACCTCTTTTTTTTGTGAAAAAATATTAAATAAAATAAAACAATTCATACAAGTACCTAAGGCATACCCCGAGGAGATACAATCGACATAAGGAGGTCGATAAACAAGACTGTTAAATCAAACAAAGTAGGGATGGTAGATCAACAGAGATAAACTAGAAAAACTAAGACAACATAAAAAGGGTTAATCGACCTAAATGATAGTACTCTAAGGAAGGCCACATCAATGGAAATTTAAAGAGAAAGACCGAGGAGGGAGGACCTACAATTAAAGTATAAGAATAAATAATAATATAAGCAGTTACATTGGCCAACAAATCTTGGTGCCGTGGAATTTGTACCGAAGAACAGAGAAGATTTGGTGAGAAACCAGAGAGGCATTGGCCGGAGGGAAATAAAAAATTCTTGAGTTCCTCTCCTTCCATACGTGGTAAAAAACCGCACCAAAGCAAGAGCGCCAAATGTGACGGTTTCTAGAGTGAGACCATTTTGACGCCTCGCAAACCCAAAACTGCCAGCACGAATCAGAAAAAGGTAAACCCAGTTTTAGACTGGCATAGATCCAAATAATCTGAGTGAAACTACAGTTAAAGAGGAGATGAGCAATAGTTTCAGAAGCAGAGTTGCATAAGGCACAATCAGGTGGGGTATTGATACTCCAGCTGAGAAGCTTATCTCTAGTAGACAGTTTGCCCATGATAGCGAGCCATAAAATAAAAGAGTGACGAGGAATATTGAATTTATTCCATATTAACCCAGCCCACCCTACAATAGGGGCAGGCGTACAAATATCGTTATAGGTATCCTTGATTGTGAAGTTATTGCAGCCAGCCTTTGCAATCCAAAAAGGAACATCAAGAGAGTTGATGTTAGGAGGGGGCAAGGTGAGGATGAGGCTGTTCATCTCCAGAAGATTAGAACGACTTCTAGCTATTGTCGATCTGATGCTTGAAGGCCAATTCCAATTACCATCGAGGATGATATCTGAAACCTTAAGGTTAATCCCAAGCCCAGAATCCTTGATGATATTTGTACCATAGTGCGAAGCTAGAGAGGTAGGGAGGAGTCATGGGTCGTACGAGAAATAAGTACTCGAACCATTACTAATAGCCACCCTGTACAAATTACTCGCCAAAGGGCGGAGACGAAGAATTTTCCTCCAAATCCAAGAAGGGGAGGAACAAATAGAAAGATCATGGAAGTTATTATTTTTTTATTTTTTTCAATTTTTATCCAATCATACAAGATAGAGTGATTTTTATTACTGATAATAGACCAGAGATACTTAAGGACAGCCGCTTGATTCCAGATTTTTAGATCCAGGATCCCAAGGCCGCCCTCCTTTGTGGGAGAGGTGATATTGGACCAGGCCACTTTGGCCCCATAAATTTTCATAGTGGAACCCGACCAAAGGAAACGACGAAGGTATTGGGTCAGTTCTCTAATGATCCTAGAGGGGAGGATAAAGATGGAGGACCAGTAAACTTGACCAGGAAATAAGACAGATTTGATTACTTGGAGCTTACCTGCATAAGACAGATGCTTAGAGGTCCAAGAATCGATCATGGCGGTAATTTTCTGAAGAAGAGGGCGACAGTTTGAGTGGGTAAGACGACCAGTAAGAAGGGTAACTCCCAGCTATTTAACTGGGAGAGAACCTTCCATATAACCCATAATATACAAGAGCTCAGTGCGAAGAGGATTATTGATACCCGAAAGAAACATATGACCTTTAGTAGGGTTGAGTTTTAGACCAGAAAAGGAGTAGAAATCATCCAGAGCCTCCTTGATGAGGAGAAGGGAGTTGGCATCACCTTGACATAAAATCATAAGATCGTCTGCAAAGCAAAGATTTGTAATTTTGAGTTTATAACACTTCTAGTGAAATCAGAAGTTTTTGTCTTTGCTCTTCTCCTTGAGGGCACTAGAGAGGATTTGCAGGACAAGGAAAACACCTCTCTCAAACCTCTAACTCTCTAACCTAAACAATATAAGCTAAACGAACATTCTACCTCACTAAATCACTCTCTAATATTAAAAAAACATGGAAGACCAACAATTAGGTTGTTCGTTAGAATATTTTATAAATGAAGAGGAAACCACTGGAATAAAGATGATTTTCGTACTTTCGTAGATGTGTAATGCTAAATTATGCGACATACGCGATGAAATGTAGTAACATCACACTCAGCTTGCAACTAAAGATATAAACTCGCACAAGGTGTGTGGTATAATGTAACTTCAATATAATGAAGCACGCGACATAATGGTTTGTTTATCGCAAATATGTGTGCTGTATATTGTAAAATTGTTTGTGAATTTGTGCGATTTTGGAAATGTTTGTATAAAATATGGTGCGATTTATTCATTATTATCTTTATTTATATTTCTTATATGTTGTGGAACCTAGGAAACCATCATTTATGATGGCTGATTACGCATACATCTTTACAACTTAAAGATATTTTACTAAATCCGAATTGGATGAATGAGTTTTTCCGAAAATGAAAATGACAAGATTCGTTATTATTCGTACCCTATATGACTCCAGTAAATGAGAAATAAATCCTATAATAGTCTACCAATACGAGAGGTACGACATTTATGTATCGAAAGCTAAATCGTATACTTCTAAGAAACACATATATACAACAAAAAATACAATTGCCCATTTTTATTAAAAGGGAATCTGGTTGATGTCTTAGCTCAAAAATGATATTGACCGTTGAAAACTCTGAACATAACCACAAAAAATATATATGGTTAAACGTAATTCGAAATCTTGTAGACTCAATCCGGAAAGAGAGTACATAGTCCGTAAATTGTCTTACATTGGCTCGCGTCTTAAATAAATATACGTTGGTTTGAAGATGCATAACCCATAAAATAATTCCAACATGCGCACGATATTAAATTTTTGTCGAAACCATAATGATGTTGATCATGGTGCTTAATTTCAATGCAATATTTGTTGGTGAAATTGAAAGAACATAAGTACTACGTGTGGGATCAGACAAGTGATACATCAGATGTGATCACCGATTTCTTGCTACATACATCCATGAATATCCTTCTCATAGAATGTATGTACATGAATACTAGTTATAAAATATCATTTCTCAATATTGTTGGATTCAATTTGACATCCCTTACATTTAGCATTGCTTATATGTTTATGAGTGGGGAGAAAAAAACCAACTATATATGGGTTTTAAGTTTTTTAAGAGGTGTGATCATCGATAATATGTGTGCATTTTCAAGCATCATTTTGAAAGACCGAGAGTTAGCATTGATGTTAGCTATTTAACATGTATTTTCGAATGCAACGAACTTGCTATGCAAATTTCATATAAACAAGAATTTTTTTGTATGGTAAAAAGGTTAATGCCTGACACTGCCACTTTAGAGTAATATATGGAGTTTTATAACACGGTAAAAGCTTATGATCAAACTCTAGCATCATTGTTTGAATTGTTCGACGATTATCCAAAATGTATAGAATATATATGTCATGGATAATAAAATACGGCAACAAATTTCTTAATCATCGAACAAATAAGGTCAAACATTATGTTAATTAGACAACCAATTGGTAAACTTGAACATCTTTATAAATGCTACGAGTTTTATCACCTTTATGTATCATGATATCAGTAGCTTGGTAGACGTTATTCCAGATAAACAATAAATATATTGGACAGTTTCGAGAGCGATATACGGTAAAGAAGGAAATTTTGAATTAGAAAGACGCGATTTTGTCTAGGAATTAGATGTAAACCGTGATTTATGGTTAGAAGTTTATAGTTTGGGCGATGCTTTAGATGACATACTACGTAGGTCAAATTGGTTTAAGATTCATCTGGATAGCCGTTATTAGATGATATTTCTCGATACTGGATTAGTACTAGCCACTCAATATCAATGTCTTGTATATCATATGTATGTACAAGCTAGTTTAACGTATATATTAATACAGGGACGTCCACCTGTTTGTTCGAAAACTATTATAGAGATTGGAATCACTTTCATTCATGGATATCACTTTGTACATGTAAGTATATCAATGAAATTTTTTATTTTATTTTTTTATTAGTTTTTATTTTCTGTATAATTCTTAAGTTTAATTGTACAAATTATCACTCCTCCTGATGGTCCATTACCGTTTTTATACTATGCATGGAGTTGGTATTGTAGTGACGAGACTAGCCAATGGTCGATTCCATACTACAATAGATTCAAAAAATTTACCCAAATCATGTCGGCCATAACCTTCAGGCGTAAAGAAGTGCTAATAATTATCGATATGACCGATGATGATGTTTGATTATGTTAATTTACGTTAACATTCTTTGTTTCATCGTTATATTTTGTTAGTATACTTTCATATTTAGTTGTGTTATATTAGATTAAACATGTTACAATGTAAATTAATTGCTCTTAACGTTTGTATTCAATTGACTTCAATTACCCGACAATGCTAAAATTATCGTCTATCATAATTCCGCCAAATTAGATTTCCAACCAAGATATATATCCCACGAATATATGTTTCCCGCCCCCATATTTATCATTTCTCTTTAAATAGGTATTGAAGCACGTCATATTTATTCATTTACCAAATACAGTATTGTAGAAAAACTTGAACTATCATAGGTATGAAATAGACCATTGACGAAGACAACCACTTGTTGCAAGTCGTCAAGTTTATTTAAAGAACAAGTTCTGATGAGACCATCAATGCTTTTTTCGATGAAATTCTGTCTAAAATAAACTACATGTACGATGCTACATGAGCTTCCTCTCTACCGTCGCGCAGTCGCGTAAACATTTATAAACATGTATAATCAATTAAAATCTGAACCAATAGTTCATGTGTTCGATTTATCATATGAAGAATTTTATCTCAAGATATATGATAGCTTACTTGGAGGAGCATATTGTTGATCAAGAGGATGTGATAGAAAATTTATCACTCATTTATTTTAACCTCAGCTATTAATTCCACTAATATACGTTGAAATCTTTATTGAACTTTCATGTTTAATATTATTTTTGTTATTTTATCTCAGTTGTTAATCTCATCTTGTAGTGATAGTTTTTTTTAAATATATTTTCATCATAATTTTTAATGTTATCTCTATTTATGGTGATATATGATTGATTGGTAAAATATTATTAATACCACTTATAAATCCCTTGAAACAAGAGATAGGTTGAGAATTTGTGGCACAATCGTGTGTGACACAATAAAACATATTTTACTTGAAAAATGAAACAAAATATAATATTGCACATCCTGCGCGACATTTAGTCAAACTATCTCGTATTTTGCGCGATAAAAACTTATCTTTCCATACTTCAAACAAATTTTTTTTCTTGGCTCGCACAGGTTATGGGACCTTAACTATTTTCAATGCACAACATGTGCGACTCAAGGCAACCATTTTAGCTCTAAATTTCAGACATGAGATAATATTTTGTTCTAAGTAGTTGCATTTATAATATAATTACATGACTTGTGATTTATTAAATTTATGATGAATCATATTACATTTCGGATATATTTACATGACTTATTTCTTTTGTTCGAGTATTTTCTTTCGATTAACATGTAAAATAGTTACAATACTATTCGAAATTTTATGTTTCGCAAGCTAAATATTCATAAACATACAAAACAGTAATACGATGATCATAAAAAGAAGAAGATGATAACTGCAAAAAATCATGCTAAAATACTAATCATAGAATAAACATACAAAAAACACAATGATGATCAACACAATACATATGTTAACTGTAAAAAAAAGTAATGATGATCAAAGCAACAAGACGAAGACGTAATAAAAAAACAACTCTTGTGAACCTAAGAATAACCTCGATATCGCTCGACTATACGAATACAATTCTCTAACGCATCAATCATCTCATCGGTCCTCATCGTATCAATACATGGTCGTTATGCTTGTATCCAATCTAAAACATCATCCGCAATACCATGAGTGCCTACCGAAGGGTTTCCCTCCATATAGGTATCACGACCCCTAGTACACATCACCTCTAGTCATGAACAAATAATGCTGCCAAATAACCCATATACTTGGATCTCGCAGATACTTATAACTATTTTTTCTACCTGCTTTCTTGACCATTAAAGTGTATAGAGGGTATTATATAATCTGTATGTACCCAATTTGACGTACCACACGTTCCAGATAGTACACCTCAACTATATTCCACGATCTCAAGGTATTATCGATCTAACAAACCTCCTGAAATGGCATAACACCTCATCAAATTGTCATCTGGAAGAAAAATGACCTAAAACTACATTTAAAAGCTAGTATAAATAAATGCCATAAAATAAAATTGAGATTTTATAGTGTTAACCGAAACTTACATCGGTCTTCTGAGTAAAGCTAGTATGTGTCGAATACCAGCTCGAACAATATGGGAGGAGCTAACATGTAGCGGTGCATAACGAAAAATATGAAGTAAAGTGATAGTAAACTCGATGTACCATAGAGCCCTCAACCGAATGAAGTGGTCATAAATCCAAGCCTTTACCAGCCCAGTAAATTCGTATATACCACCAAAATTGTGTATCAAAATCGGTCCAAGGGCATTCTCTAACTGGGTCAAAACCAACTAAACTTAGTTATACCTCTTTATAGTTTGGTAGTTGTGAATGAACTGTAGGTAGCATGGTGAAATAGTGAAACAGTGTTGCAACTACCTAACACTTATAAGATGTAAGCATATGTAGAATGATGGGAACGCTGATCAGAAACAATACTATCCTGATATCACGTGGCTAAAAATATCCCCCGCAACCATACTAGTGTAACAAAATGACCACCCATAATAGCTTCATTAGCCAAAACATCAGGTCTAACACCTATTATATCACCAAACACATTATACAGTTCATAGTCATCAACATAATCAACCATAGAGAAATACGGACCTATAACGAGAAGACCCATAATAACATGATCATCGTCCAACGTCACCATCATCTCGCCGAACGGGAAATAGAACGGCGATGTATTTTCATACCAATGCTCAAGAAACACCTCGATTATGTAAATATTGATATGCAAACGGGAGAGAGCATCGATAAGTGGGCCAATTATAGTACCCATGACCTTCTCCCGTACTCATATCTGTTGGTAGCTCAAGTCCCACGTACAGATGCTATCATACATAGCGTTGCAGCGTATACGTACTACATGCTACCAAATTAGTTAAAATAGATTAATAAATATAGTATGAAATATTAAGAGTCAAACATAAATAATATGTAATTGATGAAAACATAAATGTAGTTTACATCACTATTGAAGACGCTGTAAGCTTCGTCCATCTGGTAATGGGGACATAGGGCCAACATATGTGGATTGACAACTAAAAATGCATATTCCAGAGTTTGTTGTGACAATGAAGCTCTAGTTGTGCTACGAGCGGCTTCATATCTCGACTCTTTAGTAATGTCTGGGTGTGTGTGTCACATAGATTCTGTCGCACGCTACAAGAAGTAGTATCAACACTAACTATATCGTATGAATATGGAATGTCGGTAATACCCGAGAGGTAGAGCAATCCCTCGCGTTCCTCGCCATAGTCTTTATTTGAACCATCTTAAAAAACAGTTTACAAATAAATGATAGATGAAATACACAAAGTTATCATTCTTTCACAAACCATATGATTTAAACTATAATGCAACGCATAAGTGTATCAAAACGTATGAAAAAAATACTACAAACGTGTAAGATATCAAACAAGGAAACTATGGAAAATCGCACAAAAAATGTGATTAGTTTACCAAAAGTCGTGTGACATACGCGATGAACACATAAAAATCACAAGTAAGCACGCGGTGAAATATCATATTTATTGCACGATTTGCGTGATGAACGCTAAGTTAGTCGCACAAGTCGTGCGACGATTACCTGAAACAAGATTCGAGATCGAAAAACCTAACTACCTCCATTCCTAACAATTTCATTTTAAAAACCATCATACATATAGAATCATCAATTCCAAACAACAATCTATCATCAAATCTATATAGAAACAACTGAATCTATAGGGAAATCATTATTTTAAAAGACAGAATTCTAAACTTAAATAATTACAAGATTAATGAATGAAATTGAATAAAAACTATATAATTAGGCTTGTATGATATACTTTAACATTACCGCGAAGTCAGATTTGTAATATTAATAATTTAGAATTAGAGTAATTTGAGTGTAAATAAAGGTAAATGAGGGTAAACTGAAAAAATGGTGTACTATCTAATAATTTCTATTTATAATTCTTTTTTAAAAATAAAAAATAAAAAATAAAATTGTCATAAATTAAGCGTGAGATCGAAACAAAAATGTGTGAAATCGAGTGGCGTCAGACCCAACAAAATCGATCTAGCATAACCCTTTCAGCAATCAAATCACATGTGATTCCGTACCGGAAGATGGTAGTTATTTTCAAAATTATTTCGCGCTTAGTTATACATATTTTTGCAATTGATTTGTAATCCAATTTTCTTTTTTTAAATTTCTTATTATTTTTTAGGGCACAGCTAAAACGAGAACCCTTATCTTTATAGTGAGACCTTTTTTTGGATTTTTTGTGTGAACTTGAAATTACCAAAATACCCCCACATATAAAAACCATCAATGTTTCCAACTACCCTTTTTCTTCTTCTTCTCCTCTCTTTCCCTACCACTTCCCTCTCCAAAATTTAAAAAAAAAACACAAAATCTAAAAAACCTAAACTCCCACCAAAACATTTAATAAACCTTAATTATTAGTAGTAAAAACCCAACTACTCCAAGAATGGATTCAAGTGACTATAAACGACGATTGGACCTGCAACATTGATGATTTAATTTCGGACGAGGAGGAGCCGCTTACTGACCATATAGAGAGTATCCTTGAGGTAAATTTTTAATTTTTTCTGCACAGATTAAATATTTGCACGAAATCGTGCTTTGAATTGTACACTTCCACGCAGGAACACGCGTGGAAGATGCAAAATCTCCGCATGAACATGCGGAGATTGTTGTAAATCTTCGCATGATCATGCGGGTATTTTGGTAAATATTCGCACAAGCATGCGAAGATTTTGCACGATCTTCGCATGATCGTCCGAAGATTTACCCAAATCTCCGCATGATCAGGCAAAGATATTGAAAAAGCTTCGCATGATTGTGCAAAGATTTGAACTGTCGTGATTAGTTGAAGTGTGAATATATGTTTACAATCGATGGAGTTATTTTTGTTGTTGGTTACATGAAAGAATTGTGATTTTGTGTAAGTGAAATGATATTTGTTTGTGTAGGAACCTGCGCAAGCACCATGTAACATGACCGATTATAGCCAAAAAATTTCCACGGATAATTTCTACACCAAGGTGGAATTGATAGAATGGATCGATAAGGAAAGCAAGAGTATATGATTCATTATTGTGGTCGATAAAGATGACGATGGTAGTAAAAACGGTAAAACTCCGCAGCTATATTTCAAGTGTGAGAGGAATGGTGTTTACAAGCCGAGGCCGAACCCGGGGATTGTGAAGAAGCGACGAGATTGCTCATCCAAAAAATGCGGATGTCCGTTCATGCTTAGGGGCAATCCGGTGTTAGAAGTACCCGGTTATTGGAAATTGGTAGTTAGAAATGGAAAACACAACCACCAACCCTTCTTGCACTTGGATGGTCATTCATGGGCCGCGAGGTTAAAAGCGAAAGAGGAGGAGTATGTTCGTAAACTCACAACAATCAGTTCTCGGCCAAGAGATATATACCGTGGATTGAAGTTAAAAGATCCGGAAAATGTATCTAGTATGCGTACTATCTACAACATGCGGCACAAGCACCAATTGGTTGATAAAGCGGGAAAATTCCAAATGAAATACTTGTTCGGTAAGTTGAAGGGGCACGAGTACTATGTTTGGGAGCACACAAACAAAGAAACTGACGAGATCCTTGAATTGTTTTTCGCACATCCCACAAGCATTGATTTGTTGCGCACTTTTCCTCAAGTGCTTATGATGGATAGCACGTACAAGACTACAATAAAATGCCTCTGCTAGAAATAGTTGGCCAATCTTCGACGAAAAAGACCTTTTATATAGCTTTTGTTTTTATGAGCTCGGAGAAAGAAGAGAACTACACGTGGGCAATGAGCGTTCTAAGAAGAGTGATGGTGAAAAACATGTGCGCATTACCAAATATTATCTTCACGGATAGGGAGTTGGATTTAATGAACGCTATTGATGAGGTATTTCCGGATGTAAATCATATGTTATGCACTTGGAAGTTTTTCCTAAATCGGACATGGGTGATGAGTTCTTAGAATTTTATGCCGCGGTTCAACATTCGGCAACGATCGAAGAGTATAACAAAAACCTTGCCGAGTTGCACCAAGCCTACGCATATTGTCCCAAGGTTCTCGAGTACGTGATTAAACAGTGGATAGACCCTTACGGACACAAATTCCTTAATGTCTACACGAACAAAATTAAACATTTTGGCAACCACACTAGAAATCGGTGAGTTATATTATTATATATACATTACTTTATTTAATTAATTGTTAGACTTGTAACTAATTTAAGTTTATGGTTTAGGGCAGAGAGTGCTCACAAGCCTATGCACGTTTGAGCAATTTTGTGATAAAGTTCATGCGTTGCTTCGCATTCAACACTCTACCATCTTTGAAACGTTCGAACGAAGTTTGTTTCGTCCTAGACAAGCATCTAGGAGAGCTATCTTTAGCGACATCAAAGGTAAACTTTCATGTACGACCATTAAAATTTTAGAGGAAACTATTAAAAAAGCCAGGGATTTGTGGTTCACTCCCCCAAAGTGTGGTTGTGTAATTAGGACAACACATAATTTACCTTGTGCGTATGAGTGTGCTACGATCGCGAGAGAAGGTAGGTCGATTCAAAAGAGTGAATGTTATGTTTATTGGAGTACTTTAGAGATCAAACCTAGGGAAAAAGTTGGTACCGAAGATGAGCTTACAAGAAAGCTATCCTTAATTGATAGTACCATACATGGTTACGGTCCACAAGTGCAAGATCACATAATAAATAGGATGATGCAAATCCTAGATCTCGCTAGAAGCCATGTTTTGGAACATAAGGAATCGGTTGTCACGAAAGGTCGGAAAAAAGCCGGTCCCGACAAGTCAACTAAGCGGAACCCATCCGAGTGGGAATACAGTGACAGTTTAGGTGCTAGTACTCTTGGCACGATAGGTAGCACGGTCGCGTCGGTGGTTAAGGAATTTTTAGTACCCAAATCCAAGTCCAAATCTAAAGCCCCACCGAAAAAGGAGAAAGAAACTCGATCTAGAAAATCGAATAAAGGAAAAGGATTGAGCGTCTACGATAGTTGTTTTCCTGAGTACTTGCACAACTGCATAACTAGCGTTGAAGACGTTGCTCCAGATGGTAATTGTGGATTTAGGGCCGTAGCTTTCACGATTAGAGACAATGTGGATTCTTGGGATGAAGTGAGAAGGGATTTGATGTATGAACTTTCAAGTCAACGTGATCTTTGGGAAAGGGTTTTTGATGGTGCACAACGTGTTGATAACCTATTACGGATATTGGATTGTTTCAAAATGTACGAGGGCGGTCATAGGGACTGGATGATATTACCCGACTTGGGGTTGGTGATAGCCACCCTGTATCAATGTATAGTATACCATGTATCTCTCCAGCTATCATACACGTATCTTCCTTTGCGTGGTGTGCCTCCAAGATCATGTCCTATTGTAGAAGTTGGAATTTCTTTCGTACACGGTAATCATTTTTTGAAAGTAAGTAAAATAGTATATTCTATTACTTCATTTTCATTTTATCATTAATTCCGCTAGGTATTTTATTCTTCTATATTATGGAAATTCGCAGATTGTCTTAGATGGACCGTTGTCGGATATATACCCAAGCTGGTTTGCGTTCGGCACTATCGATAACGTTATAAATTGGGTCATACCACTAGGTGAACGTCTCAACTACTATCACCAAATTAAACCAGCACAACCACCAACATTACACGATGGGGATGATCAGTTCTATGATTTGTCCGAGGATACAAAATGCGATGTTGTAGTTTTATTATTTTGTGTTGATTGTAGTACATTTTTTAATCCTTTCCAAACACATTTCGCTACCTCCGACTACTATTGTTTTGGTTTCTATTAATTAAGACTTCTATTTATGTTTGATCTAAATTATGTTTTGAAGTTTGCCATAAAAATTTGGGGTCAAAATGATTGAAAATCCATTTTTTAAAAAAACAATGCCGGTTTTGGCACTTGCACGTGTGTGCATGTACACATCCACGCATACGAGTGCGCGGATTTGTACATGCACCCGCGTGCGAGTGCCAAAAATGGTTCTGTTTAAAAAAAATATGGGTTTAGGGTTACTTATGAATTGTTGAGAGGGCGTTTAGTGTTGGTAATTGTTATCAAACATAATTTTAACAACATATGAAGTGATAAATCTTATAAATAAGAAAAAAAAATTGGACTTCAACACAAAATCAAGGCGTAAGGGGTTATCAATTAAAAACTACACCATGGTAATTGGAAATACATAAAAACTAAAACAACGAATACAAACATTAACTTAAACAAACAAACAACAAGTTGACATATTAACGTAAATAAACAGACAACAAGTTCAAACATTAACTTAAACAAACAAACAATACGTAAAGTACAAGATGCAAACAATTAAAACGAATCTTAATGCTCAATCGTCGAAGTCATATCCGAAGTTTTCGTCAGAGTCAATCCCATCTTCCCTTTCTTTAATCCTATCCTGAAGATACGCTACCATATCCCTAGTGATGTAGTCTACCACCGTCATGTTCCAGACGGTGGCTACTTCTTGCTTAATTTTAAATGGTAGAATCAACAAACGATCCATCGGTTTGCAAAAAACAAGTGCCTATGCTTGATTTGTTCACGGTTGCGCACAACTAAACCTCCCGTTCCTAAACGGTCGTAGTTGTAGTACATCTTACACAGGACTCGCTCGAAAAACGGATCGCTAGTATCTTCCTCCAACTCTCTGCGGGCAAGTTTCACTGCCTCAAGCAAATGGTAGTCTTCATGAGGGGTAAACTCCATCTGTTAAATTGTTTATCTTTGAGGAGTGTTTAAGAAAGTTTGGTTGTTGTCTTGTTGATGTTGTGCTTAGCGTCTATTTATAGGGTCGTGAATGTTTGAGCGGGAAAATTTTAAAGGCGAGAGTTTTTGGCGGGAAATTATTTAGGGGTCTCGTTATAGCGAGGCACCTAATAATGGAAGTTTCGCTATAATGAGACCCCTTATTGCACTGCAACATTTGCGTACTTTTGTAAGTATTAGGTGTCGTAAAATCATTCGTCAACTTGGATTACGTTATCCTTATCTTACAAGTGTCGTTTATTGATAGGTCTACTTGGATTACGTTATCTACAGCATAAAAGTGGTATAAAAAGACGTTTTTGAGGCAGTAAAAATTATAGCATATATAGCAATTGCAAAAATGTGTCCATGGATTGAGTTGGAAGATCAATATCTAATGAAGGCATCAGTTGAAGTTGATAACACAAACATGGTACATGGGGGTAAAAGGTACTACGTGGCATTGCTATGCGAGATGTACTTCCTATACGGAAGGGATGGTGTTCAGCTGCCTAAAATTTCAAGGCGTGCTAGGTGGTCAGTCCTAGTCACATTCCGTCTTCATCCAGTTTCTTGCCTCACCGAATTGGAACGTCATGTTGCGTGTAATCGGTTCAACTGTCAAGTCACGGATTCTATAACAGAGGACCAGCTGGATTCGGTCCGTTATGACATTATTGACATCCGGCTAGAGGAAATGTGTGACTACCAGGACACGAAAGGAGAAAGGAAGTTTATGAAATGGAACTGGCCTGATAGATAAAATCTGATTAGTAAGTGGATGCTTATGTTAAGGTTCATGTTTCAGACTATGTTTTAGCATGTGTTTTAGTTTATCTTTGAGTTTTTGATTCAGTTTATGTTTTAGTTTATGTATGAGTTTCTGATTCGGTTTATGTTTGAGTTTATGTCTGAGTTTCTGATTCAGTTTATGTTTGAGTTTGTGTTGTTATTTGTCTTTCTAAAAATGTTTGAGTTTGTGTTTCGGTTTATGTTTGAGTTTATGTTGCAGTTTATGCACTTGGATGCTTTTTTTAAAGTTAGAGTTTGAACAAATGTTTGAAAGTTATATCTCTCAAATGTAATAAAATACCATAACACATAATTAAACAATAACACAATACCACAACACAAAATTGAAACTAGTCAAAAGTAAATAACACATAAAAATTCTTAAACTGTCAACTCGGAAAACATAAATAATAATTAATCTCTCTACTCGTGAGCAAGACGGTACCACTCGTCCAAAGGCTCCCGAAGGTCCTCCAAACTAATGCTGGGGTGGCTCTGCTCGTACGCCTGTAAATCCAGTAGGTGCGTAGTCAACTCGTGCAGTCTGGTGGCATGTGTGTGTGGGGAAGGGTTCACCCCTAACTCTGCATCATCTCGGTGAGCCTCTGGATCAGATATGATGTACCACAAGTTCTTCGTAATCCATGAAGAGTAGATCAAAGTCGTACCATCCTCCTGGCCATGAATAAACTCTGCACCTTTCAAACTCTGGTGAATATAGTAGGACTCCCAGTTGTCCCAAGTGAATGCATTCCAGTTGTAGAGGATGTTCGCACGATGAACCCTACTAGAACCGGTAAGAATAGGACGCAATGCACCAGAAACCTGTATTTTAAAAAAAATTCTGTAACACACATGCGCAAAACAAACAATATTAATATTTCGAGTATCCAAAAATATTACCTGCTGGATGCGACCCAACTGTGTAGCCATCCGTAACGGATAGTATGCCTCGACAATGTCCGACGCCTTCAGTGTCGCATCTATCCAAACTACATCAGAGTGACCTCGAGCATCCCGCATGGTCGTATATGACATGAATGATACCTACAAAATATTAACAAACCATTTTACATTAGAAACTTATATTAAATATAAATATCACGATAATTAAAAATGAAACTAGTTATAACTTACATCGTGCTCGGTGAAGGTAGCTAGATAATCTCGAACATCATTTCGAGCCTGCTGGCTTTGTCGAAATTGTGGAGGCGCATGCCGGCACAAAGTAGGATGTGCGATACTATACCTCGGGTACTGATGAACTGAAAACGACGCGAAATGGTCGTAAATCCACACCTCTAACAAGCCCAAAAATCCAGAAATAACCGAAGTAGCGTGTAGGCATCCTCTGCCTAGCTAGTAGTAGAGCTGCGCGAGTATCATCTGTCCCCAGTTATACCTGCCCGAGCTACTGTAATCGTCAATGAATTGTAAGTAGTCGAGGCTAATGTTGTTTCCCGACTTGTTGGCCAATATGGTACAGCCAAAGAAGTGCAATAAGTAACCCCTGGTAGCTCGGCGAACATCCGCATCAGTAATATCATCGTCGTAATACTGATGACTGCATAATCTCCTCTTCAGTCATGCAAGGCGAACATGCCTCTTACCACCATCTTTGTTCTCCTTAATCTCTGCCTCAAGCTCCTTAACGCTGCACCCAAGTAACGAGCGTATGCCGCGTTACGCTCATCAACAGTACGGTACTCATATATCTCACAGTTGACACCCACAACTAATAGCCTTGTGATCATGTGGACATAATCGAGGGTGACGGTCATCTCCCCGAAAGAGAAATGAAACGTGTTCGTCTCAAGATGCCATCTCTCCAAAAATGTCTCTATTAGATGAACATTTGTAGCCCATTGACCCAGGGCGTCAAGAATGGGCCCGAAACATGTGGCCATTACGTGCTCATGTTCTCGTGTTTGGCGGACTTTCAAGTCCCAACCACGATGAGTCTGGTACATAGCATAACAACGCAATTGTACCCTCGGCTGCATAAAAAATACAATATATATATATATATATATATATATATATATATATATATAAACATATATATAAACATATATGCAATCTAACATTTAAGATAAACCAATAACCAATATGTTCAATATATGCAATATAACAACTAAGAAAAACCAATAACCAATAACTTAAATCATATGTATAACATATACGATACACCAATAACGAATAAATCGAATAATAAATAAAACATATAAGATAAACCAATAACAAATAAATTTAATAACAAATAAATTCATTCTAACCTAAACTAATAAATTTTATAAGAAATAAAAGTTATAACACAAACCAATAACCACTCCAATGCAATATACAGTGTTATAACCAATCCAACGCAATAGACAGTGTTATAACCAATCCAATAATCAATCCAATGCAATAGACAATAAACATATAACTATAGCACATACCACATTGCGTCTAATAATAATAAATTTAACAAATAAAGTTAACAAAAAAAACTTACATCGCCTTTGAAAACACTGTAAGCCTCATGCTCGTTGTAGGCATGAAATGTCGAGTATAGGTCGACCACATGACGGTTATATCTACGGAAGCGCTGGTCCGTAGATAAGCGACGACGAACAGGGACAGTGGTGACCTGTAAGTCCCATCTAGTACGGTGACGGACGCTCCGAGACGTCTCGCCACGTACAATCTCCTCGGTCTCATGACCTGAATCTCGGTCCGTATCCGTAGTGGGAGAACGGGGGCGTGGAGGCATCCTACACGAGACAAAAAATTAATTAAACGAATTTTAAATTAAAAATAATGGAAAAAGGATATAAAATATGTACCATAACACGCGGTAAAGTTCAAATTAATCAAAACCGGTGAAAAAAAACTCAATTACGGAGCAACGCACTCAATTGCATGGATTTGGACAGATCCACGCATTGTGGATTTGCCGAATCCACGCAGGATCTGTCCAAATCCACGCACTGTGGATTCGGTATTTCCTCGCACGATTTCGTGCGAGGAAATATCGAATGCACGCGTATTCTTGCGTGCATCCGGTATTTTCAAGCACGAAACCGTGTAAGGAAATACCCAAACCAGCAGCCTCATCCTAGTTCGAAACCCTACCCTAATCTACCGCAAATCCAAAAAAAACACCCAAAATGAACCTAATCTCCTAACTAAACACATACATGCAATTATACTTCAACAAAACACCTGCAAATACATAAAAATCCGATTTTTCTACCCGAAACTTAAACTCTAAATATCTCTAAAACAAACCATGGAAATTGAAAATAAATTACACCAACAAGTAGATAATGTTTACCTTAACAAGTTTTTGGTGTTGGATTTGAAAAAAAAAACGTCGCTTAAAAATTTGAGGGTTTAGAGAGGTTAGAGAAGTTTAGGATTTGGAATAAGAAAAAGAACTAAAATTTGGGGAGTTTTGATATTTATATCAGTGACAATTTCGTAAATAATTAGGGTCTCGTTATAACCAAGCCGGATCTAATTATAGAGAAAACGGATTTTGAATTAGCCTATCCCTATTTTTTAATATCCATACGATAACTCTAAACAACACTTATTTTAAATAAAAAATATATATTTTCAACATATAAAACGAAGATGAATATTTTAACTTAATTAGTTTTGGTAGATATTTTCTATCACAGCATACGATATTCAAACATAAATCGATAACCTTTACAGAAAAAACGCTAAAAATTAATTAAATCGCATAATAACACATTTTATGCTAATATTATAAATTAAAGCATCCATCCACTTGCAATTTAAAGGAACCACAAGTTGAAAAAAAAGTAAGTTGTGATTTGAAACACCATCACTTAGAAGTTCTTTCACTTTCATTTATGCCATAAAAGATTGGACAATATAGCAACTGAGCTCTATAATTGAATAAGGTGATAAAAACAAACTAGTGTTCAAAAAGATATCAGAAGGTGAAAGATCTATAAAGAAAACACTTTCCTCTAATAGATAAAGTGATTGCATCATGCTGCAATTACTTAAGGGTAATCATGACGTCATAAGTTTAAGAATTAGTTGTAAGTTGGTTCGGGTTTTTAACCTAGTCCGACTATTTGAATTGGATTGGTTTTTCATATCTTCGAACCTAAGAATTCCGATGTCTTTTTCTTTAATTTTGTTCAAATTATCAAAAAGTGCAAAACCCGTCTAATATATGATCGAAATTGCGATTTATTTTATTTATAATCCGATTATGAGTATGTAGGCGAACTCACGTTGACTAAACATCTTTAATTGAGTATGATATATCATTTTTTTTTATAGTTTTTAGCCATAAAATTTGATCAGGTACATTTGTTTTATTTTCTAATTGTTATTCACGCATTAAATCTCCACTGCTGGATCTCCGGACCCGAAGTGCAGTGACAATCTTCTGATCGTCTCGAACAACTCCAACTCTGTCTCCAACTACGTATTTAAAGCACTGATGAATTGTAGAAACCACCACGTACATTCTTGTAAGCCACGATCTTCCAAAAATAGCATTATAACTTGTGGGACAGTCCATCACCACAAAGAGTACCTGGACCTTTTTCTTGAATGGTCCTTTTTTCCAAACTAACCTAACCTTCGAATTCTCCAACAACACGAGTTGTTACACCCGTGAATCCGATAATCGTACGATCCGATTGAGTAATCCGAAGTGGATTTTTCATTCTATCATAGGTGGATTTAAAAAGGACATTAGCAGAACTGCGAGTGTCAATCGGCACACGTCGAATTTCGACGCCAGCCACCTCAGCTCCAATCACCATTGCATCCTCATGTGGTCCTGCAATACCTCTCAGATCGTCTTCATCAAACAAAATGAAGGGAATATCTTTCATTCCATACAAGTGTGTTGACATCCTCCCTTCAATTTGAGTTGTCAAGTTGACAACATGCCTTTTCCTCGAACTGTCTGAATTTCCATTCATTGAATCACCTCCAAAAATAACCAACGATTCAAAAAACTTCCATAGCTCTCGAACACGCCCATTTTCCACATGTTCTTCGACTGTCATCAGAAGCAACCTATTCAGATCATTTTCAACATACTCGGAAGAAGCATCGAATGGTTCAACCTGTGAATCCATAATCATCAAATTCTTAGCTGGCTGTGCAGCCTTCGAAAGCGATGCACCATTATTTTTCGATGCAATCCCATGTGACTTCACATAAGTCATGAGCTTTCCATTCTCAATCAAATATTGGATTTCTTTCTTCAGATCAATACAATCATTTGTATCATGCCCAATATCATCATGATATCTGCAAAATTTATTATTTCTCTCATCCATTGGTCTACAGATGGGAGTTGCTTCCTGAAATTTACAGAATTCTTGGTCTTATCCCAAATGACAGAAACATTCTCTGTCAGATCAGCATAATACTCAGGCTTGACCCATGTATTTGGTCTAGGCCTGTTGTAAGTATTAGATGGAACGTGATTTGAATAACCACCACTTCGAGGAGGCAAATTATAGTTCTCTAGCCTCGACTACTGATTGACATTGCCATTGTTATTATTATTCGAGGGCTGCCCCTGATTATTGGTTGCCTATCCCGAATTTTTCGGAGTGCTGACTGGACCGCCTCAGACTCTACTCGACTCCTCCACTTTGATCTGATCGTCAACTTGAGCCATCAAAGCCCCAAAAGTCAAGGCCCTTCTCTTTGTTGTCTTATTAGCTAATTTCCCTAGCAACAACCCTTGGCGAAAAGCTGCCATTACCACATTTTCCTCATAGTTGTTCAAACTAGCCTTGGTCAACACAAATCTCTTGGTATAGTCTTTCAATTTTTCTCTCGGTGCCTGCTTGCACTCAATAATAGTATCACAATTTGCTCTCATCTCTTTGCTTCCCACAAACTTCCTTCGAAAAGCAGTATAGAAATCTCTGAAATTTGATATGGACCCCCTCAGAATCCTATTGTACCACTTAAGAGTTGTTCCCTTAAAACTCTGTGACAATGCACGACACACAAGCCGGTCGTCATCTTTGAAATTCATCATATAATTCTTGAATTGTTCGATGTGATCATCGAGATCATGCATCCCATCGAACTTTTCTACCTTTGAAATGTCGAAACGCTTCGGAAGCGCCATGGATCGAATTTCATCTGTCAACGGAGAATTTCTCCAGTCAACACCTTGAACAAACTGATCATCAGTTCCCATTGTGACATATATGTTCCTATCAGTTTCGGCATACTGATTAGAAGGATTTCCTTCATGCCAAGTCGAACGAGGAGCATTCTTAGATTTTTTTCCTTTTTATACTTCTTCGAATAATCTCTATCAGATTCCCTTCTTGAAGAACCTTTGTGCCTCTTAAAACCTGAGGCTGAGGTTTCGACCTCTTCGTCACTAGAAGTCACTAATTTATGTTTCTCCTTTCTCTCCTTTCGAGACGAATATCGCTCTTTAGGAGCCACAAAACGTGCTTTTTTGTGTTCGGACATAGCGCGTCGATCATTGAAAGATCGATCTGACTGAACTTCCACCTCGGTCTTTTCTACTTCCTGTCTAATCTCGGATCTGAGCCTTGTTGAGAGTATCTCTTGCTCTCTCCGTTCATATTTCTCATTCAAAGTATTAATTTTATCTAAAAGCTGATGCATTCGCGCCTCGATATTAGATTGAGCTCGGATCAGAGATGATCCATCAGTTCTATTTCCATTATTTCCATTAGTTTTATTTCCATCGGTTTTCTCAGTATCCATCGCTGACGGAAGCGTAGGATTGTTTTTTCAGGATTCATCGTATGAATTTTAATAAGAGAATACAACTAGATTGTATTAATATTTTGAACAAAATAAGAGCACTGATTTTACGTTCCCAGTAGAGTCGCCAATTTGATGAGTTATTGTTTTGCCTTAGTTAATTGTCAAGAGTGTATTCTAGAGAGAGAAAGAGTTAGAGAGTTTTTATAGAGAGAAAACACAAGTACAAACGATTTTCAAAGTAATAAGTGTTCAACCCATTTATTAGAATAGTCTGGTCCTTTATATAGAGGGGCCAAGACTTAGTCTCAAATTTAAATCTGTTACAAAAAGTGGACTAATTGATGTTTAGTCCTTACTAATTATACATAGTTACAAATATCCTCTAAAACTTACATCAGTCACGAATTAAAGACAAAACTAACATCACTTACAATTAAATCCTTATATTTACATTATTTACAATTTAGTCCTTAAAACTCTATTTTCATAGCAGAAGCCCCCCTAGTTCTCATGTTAGTAAATGAATGAGAACTCTAAAGTCTTCACATCCGTTTTGTCTTCGAATCTTAACATCTTCGAAAACTCCCTTACGGTATATAACCTGTGATAAACTTAAAAAGAATCATTCGAAGCAGTTAGTTTAAATGTTCATTTGAAGTACTTACACAATTTAACATCTTAAAACATATTCAAATCAAATAATAAACGCAAAATGGCCTAAAAACTCCTTGATAGTTAAATGTTCGCTTAAAATCACTTCGAAACAATGTAATAAAATGTTTCCTTGAAAATCATCCTCGAAATATTATGTAAATAGATCATCTTCGAATAATCATCCTCGAATATAACCGTTACATATGTAACCGTTAAATTTATCATAACCCTAGAAGTCTAGCCTGACAAATTTCGAACATCTAACCAACTCACCGATTCATATTCCAACCTATAATCACAAAGCTCTTTCCACCTTCACACGCTTTCACTTGCTTTAGTATAAATACAACCTTCATTTCATTTCCACTCTCATCACACAGAAACGTTTTTTGGAGAGAAGTTAGAGTTTTTGGCTACCTTCACCGTGCTCCTATTCTCAGGATTTTCACCAGAAAATTCAAGCTTTCTGACCAACCTTCATCCTCTCCGTCCAATCCTTACTTGGTTTATGAGAAAGAAACCAAGAACCAAAAAATCGAAGGTCATTCTACCCAAAACACTAGAATTTTTTGATACTGATAGCAATTTAGTGTTCGGATCTTATGATTACTTTTGTATTACACAAAGGGCTGAAGAATACCAAAGAGCGGGATTAATTCGAGGAGGTCCAATCAGAACTACTACTCAAACATTCTCTTACGGTAACTTCGATCCTACTAAAGTTCCAACTCTTTCACTTTCCCCCATAGTCGAAGAACAATTATCATCTAAAATCTATGAGCCTAAAACACCTCGAGTCTCCTCATCTCAAAGTAGAATTTCTCCTCTAATTACTGAATAATCTCCTCCAAAAAAAAAACTTTCTTCGGAAAAATCTTAAGTAACCATAAGAAGAAAAACTTTCATCGCCATGGGAGATGAATCAACAATTATCTGAACTCCTTCCCCTCCAAATCCAAATACTAACAATCCTCTTCAAAGAGAAGTAATAGAGGAAGCGCCTCGAATTACTAACCCCTCTTCAGAAATGATTATCCCAACTTCTCAAAATCCTCGAGAAGAAACTTTGAAAGCCAACGAAGCTGATTCAGAAGCTACAAAAACCGATATCGAGGGTGACTCTCAAGAAGAAGCAGATACTTGTTCCATCTCCGAAGAAGAAAGGGAAACAATTGGGAGGAACTTAAGGAAACTTGGAAGCAAATAACTTATTTCTTTGAAAAAAGTCCGATACATATATTATAAGGATAACCAGGATTCGGCTCTTAAGAAACAATGGGGAATGAGAAAAAATATACCTCTTCGTCTGCCAAAAGAAGGAGAAACTCCCCTGGACTGCAAGGATGATGAATTAGTAGTATACCCAAAAATCATCAACTAGGGTCTTCAGTTTCCACTAGATCCAATGATCGTGGAATACTTTAAACTCCTTAGCCTATGCCCTACCCAGGTAACACCAAATCAGTGGTTTACCCTTATCTCGGTGATCATGGCATCTCATCTGTCCAAAATTCCCATCGGCATCAAAGACTTCATCTCACTGACCCAACTGTCGAAAGGTCCGAAGCTTCCCTTTTACTACCTCACCTTGATGGATGACCTCAAGATCATCGATGATCTCTTAGAGGCTGACAAATTCTGGAAACAAAATTTCGTTTTCATATCAGGAGCTTGGGAAAACGGCAAAGTGATTTCCGAAGCTAACTCTTCGAAACTAACTCTCGTCTGGAGAAGCAATCGTAAGTTCTTCGACTTTTTTATGTCTGATATAAAATTTACATTCCCTTTTATTTTTTTCTTAACATTTTGTTTTGCTAATTTATATTAGAAATTTCGAAGCGCTACTCAACACGTCGAGAAGCAGCTAAGGAAATTTTTCAACAACTCGTCGCTTGGGCTTAGAAGGAATGGAATAATGCATTTCATACTGCCTTTCAGCCCATCAATTTCCTCCATATCCATTTGTTTCCAATAAAAGAAGGTGGGTTGCCTCCTCAAGATTTATCCTCCGAACCAGATCTGAAGCTTGTGTGCCAACAAATACCTCAACATGACTGCAAAGTCTTTCTTCCCATTCACAACAGATCAGATAACCATTTTCCAAAAAAGAAGAAAGAAAAAGTTGCCAAAGAAAAGAAGGGTAAAAAGGAAGCTAGCACATCTGGGGCTAGCCTTTCCATACCATCAAAGCAAAGCGTCGAAAACGCAAAACTGCAGAACAACCTCTCTCACCCATCGAAGAGGGAAAAGATCAAGAACCATCATCGAAGAAAAATAAAGTTTCCTCTGGTTCCCAAGGAAAGAAAAAGAAACAGATGAAAATCACTTCGTACGCTTTGGTTGATGAGGACGAAGTCAGTGTTGCTGAAAACCCACAAAACCCTTCAATCGAAAATCAATCAAACAAAGACAACCCTGTGATAGTCATTGAAGATAGCATCTTTAACGAGAATCAAGCCACTGCAGCCTTCAATCCTGACATGTATATCAAATTCAAAAATACCAAAGCATTTACTGGTGAAGAAGACCATGTTCTTCAAGTAATCCGGAACCACATGCTTAACTTTGGGAGACAACCACCAATCAAAACTTATCCAGAAGCTATCCGCTCTCTTGAGCCCATCACCTCAATGGTTCAAGGTCCCAGCACATCCGAACTTGGTGTTCCTACTCCAAATCCTGCCAATTCTGTCGCTCTTCAGCCATTTTCCGAGCTTGATGCTGCAGCAAAGAAAATTGATTACCAATTCGAAGCTTCTCAGAGCCATCTAAAGCAACTGGCCAAAGATATGGTTTACTACAAGGAAGCTTATGAGGCTGAGAAAAAGTTTAGAGAAACTTTGCACGTAAAAGTAGTCGATCAATTTCATGCTTATGAAATGGCACGATCCGAACTGATCAAAGGTGCTCTCTGCATAAAGAATCATCTGCAAATCACCCATATTGTGGAAACTGAATTGCAACTAAATGAGTTGTGTTCTCAAATTTCTTACTTTTTTCATAAATAAAAAAAAAGAAAGACAAATAACATATTCAATAGAAAAAAATACATTATTTTATAAAACGTCTTCATACCATCTTCTATTATTAACACATTTTTGACATCGTCCAAACTTTATTTTCCGTGAATCTTCACCTTTATATGTGATAATTTTTGTTTTATGTCATCTAATTTTGTTTCCACGTTGAATAACATCGAGAGATATACTTGAACTAAAAGTTTCACCAAACGTAGTTAAAACTGGTATGTCATTTAAATAAGTTCTCTTATAAGAGAATGAGTAATATTATGACCCCATGCATGTTGAAGGATTATCTGGTTATCAATTATATTAGCTAGTGCATATAAGAAATGAAAATATTCAATTTACCATATATCAAGAACATTTGTAATTTAAAGATCAACAACCGTAATCGGTTTAGATTAAATTTCGTACAATACTTGGAAAGTCGACCGAACATTCCATGACGATATATTTTAATATTTTTCTTAAGCTTCTTCTCAATATCAGAACACATCTAATTATTTCAACTTAAAGATAGTGAAACACTTTGAAATCTTAGTCATAAAAAAATCTTATTTTATTTCGAATAATTCCAAAACAAGAAGACTATAAAATTTGTTAGTTTGATGATTAAATAATTCAACATAATTAAACAAAATAAACCTATATCGTTTTGCCTTTAAAATATATGCATGAATATTCTTCAAAATAAACGTTTTCCATAATGTTTAACATCTTTGTTACCACTTTCTTCAAGAAATTCTTCCATATGTGGATTGAATAAAATTTTAGTAGACGCATACGCATATTGTTTCAATGTCTAACCCATCTTCATTCTAAAATCACTAGGTATATGTCTCCATTCAGGTTTCCACGTATAAAATGATACAATATTCATGTTAAAAATAAAGGAAAACTATTGGGAATGTAGTAAATATACCTATACGATGAAGGTAGCACCCACTTAAATATTTTGTCAACACTTTTAATTCCTTCAATCTAACTATTGTAGCCCGTTGTTTCTTCTTATGAACAACAAAAACTAGTTTCTCCATTCGGTAAATAATCATTCATTATTGAAGCACTATCCCTATGTAATATGTTATCCATAAAAGTATCAACAATGTTAATATCAATAGTTTGACATTTTATGTTATCAACCAATGCAACAATATATGTAAAATCATGATCATTACATAACTTAAAACATTTCTTAAAAGCAACACATGAATAACTAAAACTAAAACAATCCATAACCAACCAATCCCACTTACTTAATACGAAATCAATCATATTTTGAATTTTTTCAAAAGTATAAACTAGATGAGTTGCAACTTGGTCATTTTGTTTAAAACTAATCAATACTTTGAAGACATTGCACACCTAAAAAAATTAAAAAATAGTCTCATTTAAACTGTTTTTGCAACAATAAATGTATAAGTTTTGAAAATACACATCACCTTACAAACAAAACATTTTCCTAAGTGAAATTGCTATTTTTTGCAAGTAAAATTGATTCTACACACAATTATTTTCACAACTAAATCGCACTAGCTTTTGCGAATTTTAGACATCATGTATTTTCACAAGTATATAAGACTATTTTTCTCAAGTACAAAATAACCATTTTTGAAAGCTAAAAAACACCGATGTTTGCAACTGCATCTGCAATTACAACTCAAATATATTTTTTTTAAAACAAATATTTGGAAACGTTTTTCAAAAAATAAAATTTCAAACTATAAATTTACCATTAATGTATAACTAAACAATACATTATATATATATATATATGTTATTGACTTTAAATCCTTAAATTTAACGATTAAGTGCGGTAACTAGAAAAAATCGACTATTAAATAAGATGTCTTAATTAAAAAATATATTTTTTTTTTCATAAATTTCATCATTAAATAATAATAAATATATTGACATTATATTGTTTGAAATATATGGACCAATGTATGTTTAATTATGTATTTGAATTTGTCAATACATCGTCTAATGAAATAAGTGAAAGCATTTATGAAGGTGATTGTGTAGAGATCAGGTTAATATTTGGGACCATAAACGATTGAGCCTAAATTATTAATACTTAAGCCTAGACTAAAATTGTAGGAACTAAAGTGAATAAACCAATCTAGTAGGTTATGGTCATTGGCAATTAAAAGGTATGCATGCAATTAGGTTAAAGTTCAACCTAAATTGCATTATATCTTATGAGACACATGAAAATATTCCTTCACTCGGGTGATAATTGTTTGTTGCTCTTAGTGATTAGAAACACCAAAATCCTATCTTTTTTTCTCGTGTTTTTTACTACAAAGTAATCAAGAACGAAGGTGCAGATTAAAGAAGCACAAATGAATATAAGATCAAAGAGATTAAAAAATAACATGATTTATAAAAATTATGTTGTTACTTTAATCCATAAATGTTAGGATAAGTAACATGGCACACAAGTTTCCAACATCCTTCATAAAAGTATGAGTCGCATAAAAGAACAATTATTTTTAGTGTAATGGATATATTGAAAGATTCGATATATTTCATAAATTGGTATCAAAGCTTAGGTCTCTTCTGAATTGATCATAGGATTATATGTATGTATAAAATCAATTTAAAAAACATATTTATTTTAATTTTATGTGAAGAATCTATACTATTGAGAATGTATGTTATTTGAAGTGATTAAGGTATGAATGTAGGATCTTAAAAATTATATAATTGCTTTGTTCACATATGTAAGTATGTATGAAATCAATTAGAAAGCATGTTAATTTTAATTTTTAGTAAAGAATCCATAATATTGTAAATATGTATTGTTTGAACATATTATGGTATGGATTTATAAATTTGAAAATCATGCTTGATTGATTTGATGATAAGAGAATGATTAGAAATGCTTGAAAATCATTCTTGATTGATTCGATGATTCGAATCATGCATAATTCGATGATAAGAGAACATATATTCTCTCGATTATAAAATATATCTTTAAGATCATTGAAGAGTTGGTGCAACAGTAAACGATCCATCGTCTTATCGTGAATCTATGAAGAGTTACTGATTCTTAGCTGTAATTAATGCTATAAAAGAATAGTATACTATATATGTGATTCAAAGTTCATGGTATGTAAACTTAAGAAATCTATTAATGGGCTCAAACATGCTTCTCAATGATACCAACAATTTTTTGAGGTAATTGTCTCCATTCGTATTAGGACTAACCCGGGTGAGGACTACGTGTATTAGAAGTTTAGTGGGAGTAAGTTCATATTTTTGGTATTGTATGTTAATAACATACTTATTTTCTCAAACCATAAGGAATTCTTACATACTACAAAGAACTTTCTCATCAGAGAAATTCAATATGAAAGATTTTGATGATGCAACTCATGTGTTGGGGGCCCAAATTCATTAAGATCGATCTCGTGGATTTCTTAGGTTTATCACAAAAAGAAAATATAGGGAGTATGTTACAACGTTACAGAATGACAAGTAGCAGACCCTTGGATACCTTTATAGAAAAGGACGACAAATTAATCCATAATCAATGTTAGGAGACAAAACTTAGGATCAAGCAAATGAAAAATGACCCATTATACTTCAACAATTGGTAGTTTGATGTATGCTCAAGTTTTTAAAAGGTCGGACATTTCCTTGTAGTTAATTTATTGGGAAGGTACATTAGTAACCCCGTGATGGACCATTAGAGGGCATTTAAAAGAGTACTTTAATATCCGCTAGGCACAAAATGGCATATGATTACATATATAAAGTTAGATAGTATGGAGATCATTAAAAATTATATTGGATACATTGTCACACTAAAGAATGCTTTATACAACATATTCTTATACAACATGTTATTAACGTGTAAATCAAACACTAATTTCATAATTCATTATGAAGGTAAAAAATGGATGTGTGCATTAAGGCATCAAATCAGGTATTGTTCCTATTTAACTTTCCCACTAGACTACGTATTTTAGAAATGATAAAAGGTCCCACATAGTTCATCTATTACCAATAGATTTAAAGAATTACAATTTAAGGGAATACATTCTTGAATAGATTATGACAATCTTAGTGGAAGAACGTTGAAAATATATGGATCAATTTATGCTTAATGTTGTATTTGACTATAGTCAATATATTGTCCAATTAAATAGATAATCGGACCCTTAAATTAATTGGGTAATTTGAAAAATATTTGAAATCTCATTATAGATTTTATTGTATAGAGACCGGGTTAATATTTGGACATTGTGAAGGATAAGACCCAAATTATTAACACTTAAATTGACTAAATCGATTTAGTGGGTTATGGTACATGACCATAAAACTAACTAAAGGGTATGAATATAATCAGATTAAACTCAAACCTAAATTACACCATATATTAAGAGCCAGAGGACAATATTATTTCATTCGACTGTATTATCGTTAGCTGCTCTCAATGGTTGGAAACACGAAAACCCTATATTTATTTATTTGGTTTTATACTAAAGATTAATTAAGAACAAATATGAAGATTGAAGAAACACAAATGAATACCCGATCCATGAGATTCAAAAGAACATGAACGATAAAAACTACATCACTTCTTCCATCCAGTATTTGCTAGGACGAATAACATAAAAAATAAAGTTTTCATATTCTTCCTAAAAAATATTGTTTTTAGTATAATAAATATATTGAGATATTTAGTATATTCCGTCATATATATAATGTCTGATAGAATAATTAAGAAACTAACGGCAAAACGATTTTTGGAGAAACAACTACACCGTTATACCAATGTAGGAATATACGATTAACAAACATAAGAAGAACGATCTAAAGTCTAACATTTAAGACGAATGACAAATAAAATAAAGTATAATAAACCCAAAACACAAGAAAATATTTAGTGTGGTTTGGATTGTAAAACAAAATAGTTTACATAACGACTCTAAAACACAAAGTACTCATTCACTCTTTAAAAAGAAGATGACATGATTCACAAAACCCTCTCTTCAATTTTATTTCCCACCTCACTTATCTCACCGAAGACCTAGAATTATTCTCTCTCTCTCTCTTAGAAAATATGATTCTCACAAATCAAACAACACATTGCATAACAATATCTTAGTTTATTTATAGGTTTTGAATAATTCTTCACGAGATGCTCTAGATTAAAGTCCATTAATCAACATATGAAATAACTCTTACACCTATAATATAAATAGAAAATCCTAATTAATATAGAGAATATAATTAATATAGGAATACAAAAATATGAGACATAATTAATATAGCATACGTAGAAAATAGAATACTCCGCTTGAGCCAAGCTGCGGTCCATCTCATTTTGGATCAAACTTGCTTTAGATCAGCCCACTTTAGACCATGCAACTTCTGGACCAGCCTGCTTTGGCTCAACACATATTTCCTTTGATACATTTTTCACTTGTCTAAGACAGCTCATCTCAGCTCTTAGGATAAGTAGACATCTCTAAATTTCAGGTAGTTTCAACAGTTTTTGCCTAATACATGTCATGATAGATCCAACTATGCTCATGTAGTCCTACGATATTATATTTTTTGAAGAGTTAATTTCATCCTACACCTAACTATTCTTCATATTGGCTTATAGTACTCTTAAGAGACTAGGAAACTTGTATCCCAGACTTGAAACAGTCCCATTTAGTTCGTGGGCTTATAAATCAACAATATTTTGGTCATAGCATCCACAGTATTTTCCTCGCTATCAATCTTAGCCACCTTAACTTTCTCATTCTCCACGACGTCTCGGATGAAGCGAAACTTAGTATCTACATGTTTATTTTTCTCATAGAACTTTGAAACAACATCTTACTCCTCACTAGTAAGTTCACTTAACAACTCATTCAGCCAAATTACTTTATTCCTAGTTTCTATAGATGACAATGCATCAAATTTTTGTATACAAGACTTCCAACTAACCACTCCTCCAATAATAATATATAGATAACCCAAATTAGACTTCTTTTTTTCGAGGAAACTTGCATAATCAAAGTCCACATACCATTTTAACATTATATCACCCGTATTCTTTTGATTGTAACATAACCATACAACAGTCAAGCCCTTTAAGTATCTCATGAGCCACTTGAGTGCATATTAATGCAATTTTCCTAGCTTTTGACATGATTTTTCTCAAAACACTTACGATGTAGGGAAGATTAGGTCTCGTGAAAATCATAGCATACATAATTCTACTAATAACATTGGCATGTAATATTCCCAACATATACTTCTTATTTGCTGCTTCAGTTGGTTCTTGAGTGGTATAATATTTAATTAGAAACCAATGAGAGTTCCAACCGTTTTTTCTTCTAACGTGAAGAACTTTCTTAAGAATTAAATATGTAATTTTATGGAGATAAAAATAAATTCTCTGTCGACTTGTTCTTCTTAATGTCAATACCACATATCCTCTTAGCCTCTCTCATATCATTCATCTCAAACTCTCATTTCAGTTGAGTATTTACGAATTCAAATTTCCTCCTATCTTTTCCAGGTATTAATATGTCATCCACATTCAAATATGGTATGACTTATCTCTCCATGTGCGTTTACTCATTCCAATAGATAAAATTATCATAACAACTACAAATATACTCAATGGATCTCATAAAATAATCAAATCTTCCATTCTACTGTCTCAAACAATTCTTTTAGCCCATACAATGATCTCTTAATAAAACGCACATAAACCTGCTTTCATTTTCTCAAACCCCTTCGGTTCATGCTGATAGTTTCAAACATTATTTAGAGAATAGTTTTTTTTCTAAATAGAACTTTGGAGTAGCAAATTTTAGAGAGAGAAACACGAGAAAATTAGAAAGAGAAGTATGTAAATGTATTAATCAGGTAAAAAATAAATCACCTTTCTCAATGAGAGGAGGTGTATTTTATAGTACATTTAGTGGGTCTCACACGTCTAATAAATGACTAATTGTGGTCCTTTTCCCAAAAGTTACAATTAATTACAGAAGATCCTTTTTTTACTACACTATTGTCATACTTCTCCTATGAATTTTTATTTACATTGAATTACTCTTTCATTTTGCCTATCTCATTTTCCACTCCTATGATTTTTTCCTTATCAGTAGCCCCCAGTCTTTGTGAAGATGTTCGAGCGATGACCGTAGCATGCGAATACTTCAATTTATCCGACGTTGTTTTTCTCATCGTACTTATCATGTTGTTGCTAACTTCTCCTCAGATTTTGTTGGCATTATCGTCGAAGAACTCTTTTTGTTATCTAACACGTGTCAAAAATTTTTGAGTGTTACATCAAATATATTTGACACAGTTAGTGTATCTTGTGACGCATGTTTTTGATATGACACTTGAAGTGACACACTTTTTCCCTAGGCATTCATTGCCTCTTATCCTAGGAACATTTCCCCTAAGAAAACATCTCTAGAAAGTTATGAGCTTGAAATGTATTGAGGCCCAACACTCTTTTATAAATACCCAACACCTGTCATTGTTCTCACTCAAAATGTTTTTGAGAGAGAAGTATCGAAACAAATCTAGAGAGGGAAGTGCTTTCAGCTGTATGCGGATTTTGAAGAAGTTCTTCCAAAATTTCCTTCTATAGTTTATGCCTAGAGGCTTTTCTATTACATGTTCCGACTAACCCATATACTACACAAAAAAACAATCCACGTCCTACTCCTGAAGCCCCTCCTTAGAAGTTAAAGAATAATACGACTGCGGCTCCTGTAATGGAAAAATACCTCGAAGCTGTCCAAGAAATAGATACAAGTGCTTCAACCGATGAGCCTATAAACATAGACCTAAACATTGCCAACATCGCTCAATCCGAAGAAATGGTTGATGCTGGTAAATACATAGTACCACATTCTGGTGGAGAAGTCCTTGGATCGCTGATGAAATCTCTTCTCCCTAAAAAAATCCAAATAGAAAGACAATCCCACTCCACTTTCTTCATATATCAAAGATCTTATTGGTAACAATATCCAAGGTGTTGAAAATAAATATAATTTAGCCTTGTATAAGGTGAAATATAAGTACTATGATGTGGCCTAGAGACTAAGCTGAGGGCCCGATGGGGAATCCCTACTTCAATCACCATCCAATTTTTTATTGTTGGGGAGACCCCTTTATGAGTTCAAGAACATGAACTCATTTTCTATCTATAAATTTTGTATCGGGGCTCCAATTTCCTTTGAAAACTTTCTTTTTCAAATATTTTGAGATGATAGACCTATTTCCGACCCAAATTGGTCCTAATATATGTTTTACTTTGATGTCTTCTATAATGGCCTCCACGATTTTTGGGGTAGGATTTTCACTGGAACAATTCTTTGTTCTTATTGAGGTTGAGAATAATCCTTATTTTCCATTCTATTTCTTAACACTTGGGAATAGATTCGTGGATGATCTGCTTGAAGCTGATAATTAATAGAAGCAAAGGTTTTTCTTTATCTCTGGTCATTGGGAGACTGGATACGACGCCATAACTGATAGACCATATAGATTGTCCCTAAAATGGACGAACCGAGGTACTTTCGTTTTTAATTTTAATTTTAATTCTATCTTTATACTTTTCATTTAATGTATGTCTTTGTTAAAAAACAACAAAAGAGGTGTCCAAACAATTCCTAGATCGTGTACTTGAAGCGACACAAATTTTTGAGAAGCTAAGTAATTGGGCTATGATTTCTTGGTCCATGAAATTCATCGTTGCTTTACTCCAACCAATCTCTCTAAGATTTATTTTTGGAGGGATAATCAATCCAAACTTCTTTCTTTACAAGAAATCATGGTTCCTCCTACTCAAGACTAAGTGTTAAATAGATTAGAAGCTCCGGATGTACTTGTCTTTCTACCTTCGAGAGCTAGAGCTAAGAGCCATCGCAAAAAAGAAACTGGTAATGTTTCTAACAAGGATTAAGCCCCAGAGACTTCTGGACCGGTAACCCAAGACACTGATACTGAATTTGAGAAAACAAGTCATGTGGGGGAAGACAGGTTCCAAAATACCATCTCAAGGTAATCTTCCAAAACGAAATATCAACAAAAAATGAAGGCAGATGTACAACAAGATATAGAAAACATAATTACCTAAAACGAAACTTCAACATAAAATGAAGCTGATGACCCTAAATTGCCTTACCCTGAAAAAGTTATTATTGAATCAGATTTCTCTTAGTTTCCAAATGATGAGGTGGTCATTCAAGAAACTGAAGGTAATATTTCTCAAGAGAATAATTCTTTGACGACTATTTTGTTGGAAGCTCGCTCATCGTCCAAGTCATTCGAAATCCCTCCCGATGATTTCGTATCTCTTCAGATACGTAAACTTCTTCGATCCTTAATTATCCTTAGAAAGAAAGTACGGTCTTTTGAAGATCGAAATAATCATTATAAATCGGATATTTTGAAATCGGAATTAAAAGTTAAAGGCCTTGAACAAGAACTCTCCACACATCAAGAATAGGATGATATTATTTAGGAGAAGCTCACTTGTGCAGAAGATTATATCATGATTTCCAACAAACGTTGTCAAGAAGAAAGATATTTTTTACTTTGAGCAAAACGCCATGAAGGATTTTCTCATAAAAGCTTACAAGGAGGGAAATGATAAGGCCTCGTCATACTTCAATGAGCTGTTAATGATTTAGAGAAAGCCTTGAAAGAAAAGCAGGCTAAATATGTTGCTAAATATGTTGATATAAAAGCTGTTCGTGAAGCCTATGCTGCCAAATATGTTGCTAAAGTGGATGCGAGGGACGCAAAATTCAAGTCTAGTTTAATTTTGGAAATTTATGAACGTTACCCTGACTTAAAGTTGGGTAGTTTTTGGAATCTTGTTCCCGTCAAACTTCGTCCTGCAGGAGTTTCTTTAGACGATAAAGATGAAATTTCTTCAGAATCTTCTGATGACGATCTCTTCAGATCTCCTTCAAAGTAGAAAATTTTCAAGTGTTTTCATGTTTAGTTTATTTTGTAAAGTCCTAGATTTTGTTCAATGGATTCTTGTGAAGTCCTCACTTTTGTTCGAGGCAGTTTGATGAATGATAATCATATTTTTATTTTTTGTTGATGTTTTTTTATTCAAAATTAATAGTTTAGAGACCAACTTTTGTTGGAAGGCTCTTTAGGTCCAAAGTCAATAGTTAAAGACCAACTTTTATTGGAAGACCCTTTAGGTCCAAGATTAATGTTAAATGCCAACTTTTGTTGAAAGATCCTTTAGGTCCAAGATTAATAGTTAAAGACCAACGTTTTTTGGAAGACCCTTTAGGTCCAAGATTAATAGTTAGCGACCAATATTTGTTGGCAAACCCTTTACGCCCAAGATTAATAGTTAGAGACCAATTTTGTTGGAAGAACCTTTAGTCACAAGATTAATAGTTAGAGACCAACATTTCTGGAAGAACCTTTAGGTCCAAGATTAATAAAAAAATTCCAAGATGACAAAGGAAATTTTTATATATGGATTGGCTAATATAACACCTCGTTAAAATCTTCCTGCGCCGCCAGGGTACGAAAGAATATGCCACCGATATTTTACTTGTTTCAACATATGTTTTTTACATTCATTCTAGATAAAACTTAAGATTTTCAATATCCGAAGGGTGTCAGAGATTTTTATATTCTTTATCCTTAAGTTGATATGTTCCTGACTTTACTTTTTTTGTTACCTCATATGGGCCTTCCCAATTAGCTCTTAACTTTCCGAGGTGATTTTCTTTTGTGTAGAGAAATATATTTCTTAAAGTTGGTGTCCTATTTTATACTCTTTTCGTTTAACCTTTGAGGCATATCTGTTTCTCATCAATGTTTGGTAATGCAATAAATTTAATTGTACCCACCTTCTTTTTTCTTCAATTAAATCCAATTCAGTTAGTCTTTTTTCATTGTTAGAATCCTCCAAATATTCAACAATGCGATGTGATAGAAAAATGAATTCAGAAGGTACCACCACATCCATCCCATATACGCAAGCAAACAAATATTCTAAGGTTGCAGTTCAAGGAGTAGTTCGATATGCCCAAAGTATTTCTTGCAAATAATCCGACCATTTCCCTACCTTTCCTTCCCAATTAGTTTTTAACCCATCAAGGATTGTCCAATTAGCAAACTCAACTTGACCATTCGCATGAGGATAAAAAGGAGGCAAAACAAGTTTTATATCACTCAAGAAAGGAAAAAATCTTTCATGTCTTTATTATCCAATTATGGTCCATTATCTGTAGTAATTCGCATGAGAACCCCAAAACGAAAACAAATACTTGAGATGATGAACTTAATTACATCATTGGATTTTGTTTCAGCTAATAGTTCGGCCTCTATCCACTTTGAGATATAATCTAGTGTCACAATTATTGTTTGTCTTCCTCCAGATGCCATTGGTAGTGGTCCGACAAGGTCGATACTCTATCGATAAAATGTTAATGCCTCAGAAATGTTTTTAAGAAAGACCCATGGTTTACGAATTATATTAGGAAACCTTTGGCAAGTGTTCCATCTTTTAACCAATTATTTGGTATTAGAATAAATCGCATGACAATAATATCCAGCCAAAGCACTCTTCGTATAAGAGTTTTATATCCGCAATGCGCTGACCCTTTTCAGTCGAGTAATTCTGATAATATCATGTGTGACTCATCTTTTCCCAAACATCAAAATAGTGGTATGCTAAAAGATTTGTTGTATAATACCCCTCCGAGGCCCACATAATTATACGATTTGAAACGTACTTTCCTAAACATCAATTTATCAAATGGAAACACATTATTGACTAACAGTTCCCTGATATCAAACCTCCAATAATTTACGTCACTAGTTGGAATTTGAAAAGGTTCCTCCGTTCCTTCAGTCCAATGTGAACCCCTTATAATTGAAGGATTTTATTATGTGATGATCCATGAATACCTATAAGAATATGCAATTGTATCCAACAAAACCCTTATAAAACTATTAGTCATATGAATATGTTCATATGTCATGCTTTCGAAAACCATTGCTCAACCTTTTAATGCCTTGAGATATTTGAAAAGATGATATTTTATTGCCTTGGAGTGCCCTGATGCATGATTTATTAAAAGTTGCGAGTCACTTACAAGACAAACTTTTCAGGCCCTACAAATATGCGCAAACAATAATCCTACCAAACTGCTTCGTATTCTGCCTCATTGTTCGATGCTTTGAAACCAAAGCGTGTGTCTTGATACATTGTTGTTCTATGCAGAGATATTAATTGGACGTCACACCCACAAATTGAGGTCCTTGATCCCCCGCTGGTCCTAACTTTCCATTTTCCTATAATCTTTTATTGTCGAACGCTATATCAGATCGTTGATAATGAAACTCCACCAAGCAATTTACTAGAGCTTGAGCATGTATTGTTGTTCTAGGCTCAAAATCTATGTCAAAATCACCTAGCTCAATGGGCCACTTAGTCATTCTTCCAAATATATCAGGTCTTTTTAACACATTTTTAAAGGAAAAAAGTACGGGTTGTAACAATATGAACTTGAAAATAAGGTCTCATTTTTTGAGCAGCGGTAACCAAAGCTAAGGCCAATGTTTCTAACTTCAAATATATTTTTCATCATCCAAAAGGATTTTACTGACATAATGCACATGTGAAAGATAATCATACACTTCTTGAAGTAACACAACATGGACCACACATTCCGATATTGCTAAGTGGATGAATAATTGTCTCATATATTAGGTTTTGAAATAATTTTTGGGAAGAAATATACTCCTTAATTTGTTCGACAGATTTTGGCACTCTTGGGTCCAGTTAAAGCAACTCGCTTGTCTCAACACTTGGAAAAAAGGAGCACATTTATCCAAGTATCGAGATATGAATCTATTCAAAGCTGCCAACCACCGCGTGAAAAATTGAAATTTCTATCCCTCGTGAGCTGACTATATGCCATGCTACCTAGAGCATTTAACTGAGTAAGGTCCGCTTCTATCCCTCGTGAGCTGACTATATACCCAATATATTTTCCAGATCATAGTCCAAACATGCATTTTTCTGGGTGTAACTTTAGGTTGACCCGTTTCAAGTTATTAAAACTTTCCTCTAAATCATCAAAGAGATCTTCATCTTTAAGACTCTTTATTAACATATCATCGATGTATACTTCAACATTTCTCCCTATCCGAGCTTCAAAAGATTTTTTGACTAAATGTTGATAAGTTGTACCATCATTTTTTTAGTCTAAAAGACATTACTTTGTAACAATACAAACCTTTTCCAATAATAAACAAAGTACTTTCTTCATCCCTGAAATCCATTTTAATTTGATTATATATCGAACATGCATCTTTAAAAGAAACCAAACGATTTTCTGATGTAGAATCCACTAACTAATCTATCAGGGGTACCGAGAAATGATATTTCAGACATGCTCTATTTAGGTTAGCAAAATCTACACACATTTGTCATTTACCAATTTTTCTTTTTATCAGAACTGGATTAGCCATCCATAACGGATACCGAGATTCTTTTATGATCTCAACTTTGGATAAATGATCTACCTCAACCATTATAGCCTCATAATTTCCATGAGAAAAAATCCTTCGATCATTCACAGTCCCTCTCTATTGAATGATCGGTCGTACATTCCTTCTAATTGTCGATTTGTTATAGATAATTTCTGCAGGTACACCGCACGTCTTCCGTATACTATGCAAACATAGCAACTCCATAATGCTTTCAAATTCTCCGATTAATTCCGTGGTTACTCCTGTAAAACATACAATGATCTGATCTAATCGTCCGATTATTGGAGGATTAAGAATCTTTTCATAATTAGTCATAAATAAAATATTGGCAGAACTACCTGTGTTAATAAGAATTCTTTGTAATTAATCACCAGCTATTCCAAGTGAAATTACCACATCGTCTTCATATGGTCATGCCACTTCTCTCATATCATCGTCCTCAAAACAAATTATAAGAGAAAGGGTTTTGGTATAGATGTTTTGAAGAATCTACTTCCACTTAAGTAGTTACACTCACTATATGCCTCTTCAGTAGTAGTTTGAAGTTTCTGCAACTGTATCTTTCCCGAAAATTTCCATTGATTCAAAAAATGTACATAAACAACTAACACTTCTCTTTGGAGCGAGCTCGTAAACAAATTGTATATTATTTTTATATTTTTTGGATCCAAATACTCAGTAGTAATATCAAAAGGATCAATCGGATCATAAATTACTAATGTGTTTTCTTGCTTTGAAGTTCCAACAATTTTCTTGGCCATCAGATCTCGTTGAGAGTATTTCTTCACACATGTAGTTATCTTTCCATTCTCAATCAACCCTTGTATTTCCTTTTTCAATGCCACGCATTCCCTCGTATCATGTCCAACATCATCATGATATCTACCATACCTACTATTTATGTTCTTTCTCGGAGTTTGAATTGAAAACGATTTAAAGAATTGTACATGACTCCGAGCCTTATCAAATATTATTGCTGCACATTCAGTTCATTCCGCATAGTGGGTCGGATGAGTCCACTTGTTTGACATTGGCCTACTATTTTTCTTTGTATTTGTCGCTTGCTGATTTAATCTGAGCTTCAGCGGTACTTGGGTTGATGCATTTGGTTTAAAACTTGTCGTCAAAAGATGAGTCACATTAAGAAATTGTTGGAGTTGATTCTGCTCCAACTGAGCCATGGAAGCTATTTTCGACACTTGTGTCTTTTCCACCAATTTTTTCCCAGTTGGTCTAATAAGGTCCCAAATTTCATAGCTTGCCTTTCCGCATTCAAGAATCCTGGGTAAAGCCCCATCCGAAATACTTCCAGAGCTACAAGGTCCTCGTAGTATTCCATATCAGTTTTCACCTTGATAAAACGATTGGTGTAATCTTTCAAACATTCTCCAATATTTTTCCTACAGTAAACTATAGTATCACCATTAGCTTTGAACTTTTTACTTCCCACGAAGTGTTGACGAAAGATATTCCAAAACATGTCAAATTTGTTTATACAACCATTCAGAAGCCGGTTATACCACTTAAAGGCAGCACCTTTGAATGTTTGGGAGAAAGCCCTGTAAATAAATTTATCATGATCATCATAATTAATCATATTTTTTTATGTTTTATGTGACTATCCGGATCCTGAGTTCCATCGATTTTTCTAGCTTTGAGATTTCGAAAGCTTTTGGTAGATTGCATGAGAGGATTTCCGATGAGAGAGGAGAAGATCTCCAATTGTGAACAACCTTATAAACATTGGCTTTAGGACCTCCGTTCGTCATTGTATAAAGACCTTCTTCGGATGGAACCATGAACTAGTTACTCACCTAGTATTCAATATTTTGAATCACTGAAAGAATTTGAAAATGTGTTGTAACATGTTATTTTTTAGCGTGGTCATCAGACCCTTGAATTTTTTTTATCTATCCTCGAATCCTTAATCCGATGAGACATTCAATGATTTTTTCTATGTCGTGTCGAATTATTTTTCTTATCACTTAGTTCCTGTCGACTAACCCTTTATGAGGAAGATAATTCACTTGATTCATAAAGTGAATAATCATTAGATTCAGATGACCTATAATGACACATTGGTTTTACTTTCCTCCTCGAAGAATAACGACTACGTCTTCGATACTCATCTTTTTTTATCATCAGTCGGATGGTCGTCATCCAGCTTATCTTTCTCTCTCACATATTCCCTTCGAACCTTTGATCTAAATTTCTTGAAAGTTAATGCAACATCCCTCTCACAATTTAACTTTTGCAATTCTTTCTAAGAGTATTTTATTCGATCCACCAAAATAGACTCTTCCAATATCTCTCAATCATATTGGTCATCATGTTGTTCTTCCTCTCCCATGTTTTCTCCGATGGGATACCCCTCAGATCGTTTTTTAGTTACAAGATTATTGTCAATATTTGGCTCCCATCGGACTTCCATGTGCAATTCATTCAAAGTATTTGACATCGCAGTAATGGTTTTGGAAAATAATTCTAGTACCAATTTTTCCCACAGGCGACGCCAATGATAGTTCCAAACGTTATTTAAATAATAGTTTTTTATGGTAAAGAGAAGTTTGGAGGAGTAAATTATAGAGAGACAAACACAAGACAATTAGAGAGATAAATAGGTAAAATGTATTAATTAGGTAAAAACTGAATCACTTTTAGCAATGAGAGGAGGTGTCTTTTATAATACATTTAACAAGTCCTACACATCTAACAAATGAGTAATTGTGGTCCTTTTCCCCCGAAGTTACAATTAATGACAAATATATTCCTTATTACTACACTATTGTCATACTTCTCATATGAAGTTTTCTTTATAACAAATTACTCTTTTATTTTTCCTATCTCATTTTTAACTCCTATGATTTTCCCTTATGAGATGCATGTGAATTGTCACTTCCTACTCACTATATATAAAAGAAGTAGTATCATCTATTTGGTCTGACTCATGATCAAATCTAGAAATAATTGACAACATAACCCTCATGAAGGATTGTTTCATAACCGACAAAAAAATCCTATTAAAATCGACACCCTCATTTTGCGTAAAGAACTTAACCATGAGCCTAACATTGTATATAGGTAAATCAACACTAGGAATACCATGTTTTTTCATGAATATCAATCAATATGTTGTGGGTTCAAGAACACCTCCATTCATTTCAATAGATAAAACATAACCGAGTACATATATAAATCGTACCATTGAGGCTGTTTGATTGGTCACCATGCTCTTTCCCCGTCGAGTTCATAACTGTCGCGTTCTTGTTGCTCTCTCATATGATAATCTAAATAACCTAGAACAATAAAACCTTGCTCTACTTCAGACTCATGTAGTGGTTAAATTTCCTCTGTATGATCCGAAGCGAAACCAGACGGAAAATTTTCTTAAGAGGAAGCATCACACACTTCACTTTGCAGACTCAATTCCATCATCAACTCCATCATCAATTCACATCTCTTCATTGAAAACAATATCCATTATTATCAAAGCCCTCTAACATCCAGGTTCAAGGCACCACAATCGGTACAGTTTTACTCTTTCTGGATAGTTAAGGAACAAACATTTAAGTGCTCTTGGCCTAATTTTATATTACTTCACATGTACGTAAGACGTATATCGAAACACTCTCAAATATTATAGCTTAGGTTTCTCTCTAGTTCAAGCCTTTTAAGGATAAAAACTTAAGTTCCATAGGTGGATTCATTTTGATGATTTATGCATATATGTATTCATGGCGTCTCCCCACTACCTTTGACCCATTCTAGTTGTATAAAGCATAAATCAACCCGTTTCAACATGATAAGATTCATTCTCATAGCAAGCCCATTCTTTTTGGTATTCCTAATTATGGTTCAGTGTCTAGAAATGTCAAGCTTTGTAAAATAGCTAGTGAACTTCTTATTCATAGATTAAGCCATTATGAGTCTGCAACTTATTAAATCTCGATTTGATTCTCTACCAAAGTTTCCTTGTTCACAAAGGAAATAAATGCTTCATTTTTATATTCAAAGTAAAATTCATACTTCTGTCAAAATATCATCAATCAACGACAAAAATTACCTTGTACCACCTATGGTAGTATCTTGTACTGGACCCCAAACGTTTGATTGAACATAATCATGTACTTTATTGGATGTTTATTTATTGGAAATCAAATTTATCCTATTGCTCTTATCCAATACACAACTTATAAAAAACCTTATATTCTAAACTGCGATACCAACTAACAACCCTTATTTACTTAGTTCGTTGAGTCAATTTTCACTTAAATTCCCCAGCCGGTGATGCTACAAACTGGTAGAATTTTTAACTACACTAGAAACTTCCCCTACTACTTACAGTATCATCAAGAGCTAACACACCGGTAGCCTTATGGAATTTTCATACAACAGGGAATCATTTTAAAACCTTAAGTCAGCTATCTCCATACTTATAGCTAAACCCTTCCTCATCTAACAATATAACAGAACTTATGTTGTTTATTGCTCTCTCAAATCTTGTGGACAACTTGAGCAATATCGTTCCAATCTCTTTGATATTGCAAGATTCATCATTCCCAAAGATGACTCTTCCACCATCAAACCTTTACAGATCTTCCAACTAATGCTTATTGGAGGTTATGTTGAATAATAGACTTGAATCAAACACCCTTTTATCATTATATCTGCAAGAATAAAAATTCATTGTTCTCTCGACGCACTCAAAATTATCATACACCATTGCAACATCTCTTCATTCAGTCTATTAATAATTGTTTCTATTTTTCTTTATGGGAAGTTCCTAGTGATATGTTATTTCTTCTTGCATACCCAATAGATTACTTTTGAGCACGTCCCATCCTCTTTGGTCTTTAACTGAGAGTTTCCTCTCCTCTTACTTGAATCAAACTTCCCTGATAAATCTTATTCTGAAACACTCATATTCAGTCTGTACCGTCAGAGTCACTCTTTGAAACACTCTTAATCTGAAAATCTTGGGAGTTCAAGACGGCATTGACTTCAATTATCGTAAATGAGTATATCTCGTAGAACATAATGTCCATGACTTGTTTATACTCATTTGATAGAGAACTTAGAGATGATTTCTTGGTCCTCCTCATTCACTTTCACACCAAATTCATTCATGTATACTACGATTGAGTTGTAATAGATGCTTTCAAATATTTGTGCTACTATCCACCAACAACATGTAATGCCATTTTTTTAGATATAATATGTTCGCCAATAACGTTTTCATGTAAATTACATCTAGTAGATTCCATATCCATAACGTCGTAGGCTTTTGAGATACCCCTCGTAGCACTTCATCTCCCAAACTCAATATGAGTGAACTATGAGCTTTATACAATATGCATCATCAACATGTATAAATTTATTATGAATAACAACAACAAATCCCTTATGTACAAGGTAAGCCTTAACCTTAATTCTCCAGAGATTAAAAAAATTAAATCGTTCGATTTTTTCTAGGTTAAGCTTTATGAAATTCATCTTTTGTGGCTTTCCAGTTTCTAGGTGAAATATGCTTCTCCAAACTTTAGATCAACAATCAATCTAATATCTATTGTTGCTCCACACTCAATGCAACACTTGTTAGAAAAACTTGTACACCGTTATTTCGAGGGAGGAACCGATATACGGTTAATGAACTTACAAAAGCGCAATAAACCCAAGCACACATGAGCAACAAACACTCTTTTTATAAATAAGTAGGTTACAAAAAAACTTTCAAACACAAAGACCTAAATTACTTTTGTAACAAAAATATGACATGATTCATAAAACTTTCTTTTTAGTGTTTATATGTCACCTCACTTATCTATAAAGGATCTAGTGCTATTTTCTCTCTCTTAGGATATATGTTACTCCCAAATCATATCACACATGGTATAACCATATATTATTCTATTTATAGGTTTGGAAAATACTTTAATTTTTAATTAGACGCTCATGATTAAACTCATTTATCAATGACTTAAATACGTCATACTTCATTTATATAGGAAATGTTATAAATAGCAAATCTCGATTAATACATAATATCCAACTATTAGAGGGAACCTAATTAATATACGAGGACCAAAATAAGAGATTCAATTATAGAATTGAGATCTAGCAAAATAGAATACTCCGCTTCGATCCAACTGTGATATTATGGTCCAGCTTGTTTCATATCATACTTTCTTCTTTCTTCGTCAACTCGTTTCAGACCATCCTGCTTTCTTCTAATTTAGCTGGTTTCAGATCATTCTTTCTTCTAATCAGCCCGTTTTGGTGTCACCATATAAACTAAAATACCATTACATATTTAATATATCTACTTTCTCCCCCATAGTGTCGGCCTACAAAATTCGAAAACAATGAATGTAGTATAATTAACCCAACTAGTAACTAAAATAAAATACCGAACGCATAAATTTATATAATTATCTAATTTTATTCCCTAACAAATTCTCTACCATATTGGTGCAAGAATCTAATCACCTAATATTCTCCTTTTTATAATTTTCTCATGCAAGATCATTAAAATGATGCATTGTGAATCAGGGTCCATTACCTATTAAAGCAATAATGGAAAACTTTTATATATTCTGAGAATTTATATATTGTTTTAATATAATCTAATATTACAAATTGTGTTTTGAAATTTTAAATTTCAAACAACACCATGTGCCGACTCCGACAAGCCAATTAAATATTATCCCGGTTAAGCAACTGCACCAACCTACCAATGACAGAATACTATACTTTGATATCATCGCCTGAAAAGCTAACGTTTTAGAAGTCATGAGAGCGTGCCAACTCTGGACTATGAATCATAACCGGTGTCATCAGAATTAGAAGGTGATGAATGGTCCTCCTTTTCTGCCCTTGCCCTTGCCCTTTTCCTTGTTAGCTGATCTTATATTACTACTAGGGTGGTCCCTTCACTGTTTCGCATACTTCAAACTAGAAAAGCAAAAAAGCATCACAACACTTCAATGTTATCTCTTTATTTTACTTCAAATTTGTTTTGATGTTGTTGTTTTAGCATTTGTCACAAGTTTAGCCATCTTCGATCGATCTAAAATCTCAAGTTCCATGGTATGAATCTGTTATCATGTTTTAATTATTAAAATTATTAATTAGTTTTCTAAATATAACTACTATTTTTTTGTTGTATAAAAGCATTAAATAAATTGGAAATAGTTCATACAAGATTATAGGACATACCTGATAAATACATCAACAAAACGACATAGAAAAGTGATTTGCGAAAAACAATAAAACGATCAAATCAAAGTAGAGAGATAAGATCCAATCAAAACAAGTAGTCTAAAGTACTCAGCAAACAATTGGTCATCAGAGACAGCATCAGAGAGCACCAATGTAATGGCGGATCACGAACTGCACTCACCAAGGGTATCCTGCAAATCAAGAAAGATGATTAATATAGAATAATTTTACAATGGCCAGCCAATCTTGGTGCCTTGGAATCTAAACCGAAGATCTGAAAAGATACGGTGAGAAACTAGAGAGGCGATGACTGGAGGAGACCAAAATGTTCTTAGGTTCCTCTTCTTCCAGACGTGGTAAATTACCACGGCGAAGCAGGAATGCCAAATAGAGTGGTTCGAGATTGAGACCAGTTTGACGCTTCACAAACCCAAGACTGCTAGCAGGATGCGGTAAAGGGAAAACCTAGTTTACTACTAGCGTGGGTCCAAATACTCTGAGTGAAGCTACAATAAAAAAGAAGATAAGAGATAGTCTCACTGTCTGAGTTGCACATATCACAATCAGGTTGGGGTGTTATAACCCCAACTGAGGAGCTTGTCTTTGGTGGCAAGCTTGCCCAATATAGCGAGCCATAAGATGAAAGAATGACAAATGTGGAAAAGAACTTACTTCATAACATAAATATTCTAACCGAAAAATTATATAAAAAATTCAAATGGAAGAGAATAATTTTGATCCTCCTATCAATAGAGGAGCAAACCGCGGTATAAGATACGCATTATCTTAATTACACTCACATATTCTAAATTTTTTGAACGAAGATTATAACCTGACTGAATAATTTTTTAATTTAATTTTTAAATAATTTGTTTAGGTTTAAATGTTAATATATAAAGTCAATTTTTCACAGGTCCAAATTTGATTCCGTGTCAATATTTTTATAATAAGTTTTTATCAATGATCCAAATCATGATTATTTAATCAATCTGATTACTTATCAATTGGACCGCATACACATTACTAATTATATATATAATTGAACATAAACGGATCCATAAATGCCGAACAATCTCACACTTGGATCGTCATATGCTATTAAAGGGTGTACTTATTTAATGGTTATATATAGATGATATGAATAATTAGGTACATGACGATTAACGATAAATTATTAAAGACCTCCTGCTCACAGTTCGAGAAACTTTACACAACCATAATCACATTATCGCCATCAATTAGCTACATGACAATTATGGTGTCTAGCATAAGAATAATATGAAATGTAATCACATATATCGATTTTAACTAGTCATGTTGAAATGAAGATCTACTTAATGTATTAGAGAAGTCAAAGAGCTTTGACTAAGAAATATATGGTAATAAACCAAAGTGTATACAACCAAAGAGAACATATATATGAGAGATGTTATTACTCCCATGAAAATAAACAATCTTATATCCTTAAAAATTGAAAGTAATACTACTTTTGTAAGATGATCTGCTATTGTAGAGTCGGCAGTGATTGACTCTTTATTGATTGGACAAATCTTAACTCTTTCTTTGATAGACATGAAATTCTTATCTATATGTTTGGGCCTAGAAGATCTCATGTTATTTTTGGAATACTAAAAAATTGATGTCACATTATAGTCTTAGAGGATTTTTTTTTATCATTTTTTTATAATGATCAAATCTTTTAACCATAGTGACTGGTTAGATTCCTTAAAGCATATCACAATTCCACTTCCATAACTAGATGATGAAACTAGTGTTTATTTGAAATTTTATATATTATTGTACCTCCAACTAATATCAATATGTTTTCTAAAGTGTTATAATATGTATTCACACGGTCTACTAAAATCTGTTTTGGAATACCCAATGATATATATTATCTCGTCTTCCGATATGTTCAACATGTGTCATTTTTTTGGTTCTTATATTATAGTGTAATTTGGAATGCTTCATAATTATTCATGTATAGATTACTTAGATACTTTTCTAATAAACCGACAACAAATGCAATGTCCGACCTTGTACAAAAGTGAGCATACATCAGACTCTCAACTTCCAAAGCATATGAAACCTTTTCTATTTTCTAAATCTCAACGTTTATCTTTGAACATTCACTTACACGTAATTTGTCTTCTTTTACAATACAAGTATTCAAGAGTGCATTAAAATTATGAAGTTACTCCTACTGAACCTTTCATACCCAAAATCCTCAACTGAGTTCATCTCAAAACTAAACGAGACTATTACCTCAAGGAACTTATGATATCAGTATCGAGAAACCTATTTGAGCTCATTAATAGATTTCTTATTTTTGCATATCATTGACTTTGAGTCACCAATTTTAAAGATATTAGGTTAAACTACATAAAACATATTCTAGACATCACGTTTTTAGAAAAATGATTGTAAAATCTATTTAATAAAGCTCTAGTAGAAATCTGCAAACACTACCATGTATTTTTTGAGAGAGTCCTTCAAAAATTTAGTGCGCTTTATGTGCCTCCATACTACTCTTACAGTCAAGTTTTGTTTTATAAATTTACTTATGACCAATCAAATTCTTTTCTTTAGCTAATTTAACAAGCTCCCAAAGCATTTTTGTTGCATTGACTTATACTATTTCTTCATAATGTTGATCCACAAATGAGGATTTGAATTCCTCACGACTTTGTGGAAAACAGACGAATTGTTTACAGTTACACCACATAAATCTATATATTCTTAAGGATACACCAAATATATAGTGTTTTTACATCTCGACTGGACCTTCTTAATGGTAGTATATCTTAAGTTTCCACTTATTTAGGAGACATAGTAAGATGCTTTTAAATAATTTCATTTTCTTTCTTGTGTTAAAGACAACTATAATCTTGAGTAAGCTTTTTGGTGCATTATTCTTTCTTTCTTTGGTCTTTCGTTCCGTCATATTACTAATAACTTATCCAATTACAACTTATTAACCGCTAATATACCTTTCTTTTATCAAATCCGAAGGACAATCTTTGACTAGAAAGCAAGAGACTTCAATAAGTCATCTTTAATTCTTTTATTTTATGCTAGTAAAATACGGGCTTTAAGCAGACTCAACACACACAGACAGGCACCCAGCTTTCCAAGCCGCACGGAGGCAAATACCAACAAGTCCTGCTGCGCAGCTGGAACACTAAGAATAATAATGGCATGAGGAGGGCAGACAGAGCTGCACTGAGGCAATGAAATCCATGGATACACCTGTATATGCAAGGGCTCGTTCGCGGAGTCTGTGCCTTCCGTACCACCACAAGACTGGTCGTTCTTGGGTGGATCCCGCATTTAATCATATCATAAGGGATATGGGAAAGGTGGTCGGGTCTATCATATAAAAAAGGTTGTAGAAAGAGAACCTGGCCATCTATTTCATTCGAAGTTCCGAGGCAGAGGCCCGCCTGATTCGACCTACTCTTCGATAACAAGAAGGCGAGCTGATCTGCTTTGATCAAGTAAAAAGCCCAGATATCCACCAACTCGCTGCAGGTCACGTGACCTACAGCTCGGCCAATGAGACTGAAATTACTGGTATTAATACCAAATTATTTGATACTTGAGCATGAATCTACAAACAACCTTATTTTATGATGACATACCGATTTCATGACCTACTTATATTTGTTGGAACCTATGTAAATATCTATGAATGTTTCCTCAAAATGAATATTTCTTCTTAAATTCCTCCCTCTCCAAAACTTAACATTCTCAAAGAACCTTGATATTCATGTTTCAAACATACTTATAGTGGAAGAATCATAAAACTTAAGCCTTTTGAATGTTTTAAATATCTAATAAAATTAACTGTTAACCTTTTTATTGTTTAATTTATTTTTATTCGGTCTTTGATGCTTTACTTCAGATGGATATCCCCAAACATACATATACTTTAAGTTTGGCTTGCACCCAATAAAAAATTCACTTGAGGTCTTTATGATTGATTTTGTACGATCCACATTGAGAATATAGACAATACATTTGGCGGCCTCGTCCCATATTGAGATTGGTAGATTTGAATGACTAATCAAAATTGTCATCATATCCTTAAGCATACGATTTCGTTCCCAAATACATCTTTTATGTTGGGCCGACTTGACATTGCATTCTGAATAACTATACAATACTCTTCTTAGTATTTTTGTAAATAATCCATGCCATTTTTTTATCCAAGCCTTTATATCTACCATAATATACACTAATACGATTAGATTCAATTCAGTTAATTATCTTACGTAGATGTTTTTCAAATTCGATTCTAAAAGTTATAAACATGTCTTGAGGCTTCTTATATCCCATAAACAAGGTATATATACTCGTACTGATATAAGCCATCTATAATGAGATAAATACCATTGCATGTTCCATTTTTCCTTTGGGAACAATCGATAGTCATTGGTATATATCAACTTCATAATTTCTTTATTTTGTATGCTTTCATAACTTTTAACCATTGTATATTATGTAGTTGCACTAGCCTACGACTATAAGACCCTTTTGGACAACCTGAAACGAGCCTTATTTGGGGCTCAGTTATCAGAATTAGACACTGCGATTACTCAAATCGGGGCATCGAGAAGCCAAAATAATTTCGGAAGCATCAAGAGGCAAAGTTCTAGGGTTTATTTACTCATTTAGTTATTTTCGTGTTTTCCCGTAATTTTCTATTTTGTTGGATTTATTTAAAAATACTTAAACAGCTCCAATCGGTTTAAAATTGAGTAGTGGTTTATTTTATTATGTGGTGACCAGGTTGTAAATTTTGGGTAGATTTTGGAGCACTTCTTTAAAAAGGCTCCCAAATTATACTTTCAGGTATACTTCGATTTATTAAAATTTAGGATTCTTTATTTAAGTGTATTTTTTGTCTCTAACCCTAAAGTTAGGGTTTTAAATACTTTTATTCTTATTCTTGAGTTTATAGTCATGAGTTTTGTCCCTATTATCTTATCACCATCATAATTGGTGTCGGAGCTTCAGAGCTCATACTATGTGGGTTAAGAAGATATGTCACCGAAAAGAGATTATGGTGAGTCGACTGGGAGGAGATGAAAAATTAGTTTGTTTGGATGGGAGAACAGATAAAGTTTTTGGGAGAGTAGATAAGAAATATATAGGAGACTATGCATGGGCTGTTGAACACTAATACTAACGGTTTTGGGGCTCTAAAATCAAGAAACCCATCGTCAGGATCTGAGAGAGAGAGAGAGACCGGTCGGGAATATAATTTTTTTGCTCATCGGAAGGAACAAGGTAGAAGTCTATTTTATCCCCAAGACTTTCGTGAGCAAGTATTTGAGCATCCACCAACAAGAGATTTCGATCAGAATGCAAACAACTGGTGGAAGAGACTTGAGATCTCAGAGTTCTATATGGGTCATGGAATGGAAGTTTTTTTAGATTGGTTGAAACCAAGTTCCGAGGCAGAGTTGCATCTTGGTGGAAACAACTAAAGCAAACTAGGCCGAGGCAAGGTAAACCAAAAATAAATCGGGTTAAATTCGTGAAACACTTGAGGGATGCGTTTTTCCTTACAATTAGGAAAGAATAATGTATTAGCAGTTCCAAAACCTAAAACAAGGGTCAAAGACTGTGGATCGGGAAACACTAACAGTTTTTTTCAAGTTGCAAATTGGGTGGATATTGTTGATTCAGCAGATCAACTAGTATCTCGCTACATAGGTGGGATACGACAACACTTTCAGGACCAATTGAATATGTTTCACCCTGTCAGCGTATCTCAAGCATATCAGCGTGTCTTACATATGGAGAAAGCCATTTTGAAAATGACATATGAAGGAGATATGTCCCATACAGCACCAATGACATTTAAAAAAAAAGATTGTTCCAAGTCCTAGCCTAATAGTACAAACTACACCTCATATTCGCACATGTACTTACTCCCAAGTCCCCACTCGCGCAATTATTTCCTCACATGTCAAGTGCTATCATTATCAGAAAACAAAACACATTACTTCAAACTTTCAAAAACTCTTGCAGCAACCACAATAGCCGAGGAGCTTGTTCACAGAAGCTACTAATTTCCAGTTGGAAGTTGAGCCACAGTTTGATGAAGAAGTAGAGAATTTTGTTGGTAAGGTTCAACTGAAATAGGTACTAGGAGGGGATATTGAGTATATGTTGGTTTTAAGGCGTGTTTGATTTACGCCTAAAGCGAGCAGTGACAGTGATGATTGGCTACAAAACAACATATTCCAGTCAAATTGTATTATCAAAGATAAGGTATGTAAATTCGTAATCGATCGATGAAGCTGCAAAAGTGCGATTTCTGAAAAACTGTGCATAAGCTAGCCTTGGAGATAGAAAACCACCTAATCCCTTACAAACTAGCCTCGTTAAAAAATGTAAATAGGTATCAATTTTTAAAAGATGTCTAATATCATTTTTCTGTCGGTAATAATAATGATAAAGCATAGTGTGATTCTATTCTTATTGAAGCTTATCACCTATTGTTAGGCCGACCACAGAAATTTGATGGAACCTTTATGTACAATGGTAGGAAAAACCGTTATAGCTTCAGATGAAATAAAATTAAAATCACGTTAGCACCATCTACGGAGGTATCCCCGACACCAACCCTTGTTTTATCACAGCGGTCGGGTAAGAATTTTCTAGCTCGTAATGGAAATTTTAGAGCATGCTAGTGATACAAGAATTGTTTATGTATTGGTGGTTAAAAAAGTAATGACGATCCATTTTCTAGGATACCTGAGTGGCTCCGTCCGCTCTTAGTAGAATTTTATGTTGTCGTTCTTGATAATTTTTCTACAGGTACTCCTTGATTACGAGATATATAACACTAGATTGACCTAGTTCCGGGGCTAGTCTACCAAACTAACCGCACTACCGGTTGAGTCCGAAGGAGTATGAAGAGCTACATAAATAGGTGGATGAACTATTGACTAAAGGACACGTCTGTGAGAGTCTTAGTCCTTGTGCTGTTCCAGCACTGTTAACCCCCAATACTGCTAGTTTAATGAGGATGTGTATGGATAGTCTGGTTATCAAAAAGATTGGACTAGAAGAGCATGTATCATAAATTCGCATTCAAATGGGAGATGAGTGGAAAACAGCCTTTAAGACCTGAAAAATTATGTTTGAGTTGATGATCATGTCATTCGACCTTTCAAATGCTCATCGCACGATTATGAGGATTATGAATCAGTTATTTCGTACCTTCACTGGAAAGTTCTTAGTTGTGTACTTTATTGATATTTTGATATATAGTACTGCGGAGGAGTTGCACCTCCAGTATTCACGGGAAGTATTGATTGTTCCGAAGCAAGAGAAATTTTAAGGGGGACTCGATTAGTGCTCTTTTGTGGCGGATACAATTAATTGGTTATATTGTTTCCAAAGATGGCCCATGAGTCAAAGGTAGCAGTAGTACGTGACTGGCTATACCTACCTCTATAACCGAATTCTATTCTTTTCATGGGCTGGTTTTATTCTATAAGAGGTTTATTTATAACTCCAATAATCTTATGGATCATATTACATATTGTATGAAGGGCGTGTAATTTTGCTGGACCCTTGAAGCAAATACTGCGTTTGAAGAGATTGAGGTAAGACTGACCACTGCAGCTATTCTACTTCTACCTGATTTTTCTATAGGTCTTGAGCTACATTGGGATACATCCAGATTAAGTATTAGAGTGGTTCTCAACTAAAGAGGATGACATGTGCCATACTTCAGTGCGAAGTTAAGTGGGTCCAAACTCAACTACAACACCTATGATAAAGAGTTTAATACAATGGTGCGAGCCTTGAGGACTGAAGTTCCTACTTATCCTAAAACAATTTTACAATATACACCGATCATGATTCCTTGAAGCATCTACACAGCTAGGAACAACTCTCTTTACGTCACACGAGATGAGCAGCGTTTACCTTAAAAATTTAGTATTTCTATCAAGCACAATTCAGAGGAAGTTAATCGGGTGGTTGATGCATTGAGCAGGAAAAATATGATGATTTGCATGGAAGAACATGTTATGGGATTTGAAAGGATCAATGATCTACTAGCTACTGACCCATATTTTGGTCCTATTCTGGAGGACGTTGAGGAAAGTTTGAGAAAATATTTTGTATTTAAAATTGGTTATGTCTTTAAAGGTAACTTACTTTGTATTCTTGAAAGAACTTTGAGAGTATTTCCTGTACAAGAAAGGTACAACGAGGCGCATGATGGTCGAGATCAAAACCTTTATTCTATATCCCACAATTTGTTTTGGCCACATTTGAGGAGAGATGTTATCCATTTTATGGATGGATGTCCGGTTTGTAAGACGGTGAAGGGCACAACCTCGAACGCTGCTCAATGAAGATAAATATGAGAATTTATGGGAAAATTCTTCCAAAGAAAGAGAAGATTATATAGTTGCCTAATCCCACGACTATATAACCCTTTTGGACCAATGGAAATGAGCCTTATTTGGGGCTCGGTTATCAGAATTAGGCATTGCGACTACTCAAATCGAGCACATCGAGAAGCCTAACAACTATTGGAAGCATCACATGGCTAAGTTGGGTGATGAAGTTTAGGCCCAAAATTTCAGCTTTTATTTACTCATTTAGTTGTTTTCATGTTTGTTCAACATTTTTATATTTTTGTTGGATTTATTTAAAATACTTAAACAACTCTAATCACTTTAAAATTGGACCGGAATTTATTTTATTATGCAGAGATCATGCTGTAATTTTGGTGTAAGGTTTTGATCACTTTATAAAGAGGCACTCAAACCCTACTTTGAAACACATGTTGATTAATTAAAATTTTGGATTATTTCTTTGAGTCTCTTTTTTCTCTCTAACCGTAGAGTTAGAGTTTTATCTACTATTATTCTTCTTTTTAAAGTTTTGCAGTCGTCAGTTCTGTCTCTATTATCTTGTTTTTATCAGCATATTATCCATTGATACATTCGATGCAAGAATCAAAGTCTAAATAATCAAACAAACTTAATAAACCTTTTTTAAAAACAAACTTATTTATTTTTCCTTAAACATATTATATAAGTGCTCGTGTAAAAGATTCTTTAAATTTTAGCTTTATAATTTAGTATGTCACATACTTGGCTTTGAACGTTAAATCTTCTATAGACTATCGAATTTAGTGACAGATAGTCCATGAATTTTCAAAAGTCCGCTGGGAGTCCCTGGACTATTTAGTTTGGATAAAGTTAGTCCACTGCGTGTGTTGACTATTAAATTTTGTGACAGATAGTCCATCAAATATTCATTTTCGATAAATTTAGTCCTTTAACTTTATAGTTTTGATAAATTTAGTCCCCTTGATAAACATATGCAAGGGATTAGATTTATCCAAAATAGATAGTCAAGGGACTACAAGCGGACTTTTGAATGGACTGCCAATAGACTTTTGAATGTCCAAGGACTATCAATGGACTTTCGAATGGATAGTCCAGAGACTACCAATGGACTTTTGAATGTTCAAGGAGTATCGGTAACTAAATTCAATAGTTCATGGATGATTTATTATTCAAAGCCTCATATACTTATATGTCTATTACTTGTTTGCCATGCTTAATAATATTTAATAAATACAATTTATCATTCATTGTTTAATATAATGCTTATGAGATTATGATGTAAAAAATCATTTGATTATTTCCAGAAAGACTTGAAAATGCAAAGGCGTATTTTGTTCGAAAAACATAAAATTCATATTGGCATATTTCAAATGCAATACATGTTCACTAGAAAACAATAACTAATAATCAGAAATAACATATATTAAGCACTAACGCCTCTTTATGTGGTGGATATATCTTTCACCATCACTAAAGCTTTGAATCTTTATCGGATCCTTCATAGAAATACAAAATGATTGGTTGTAACCGTATTGACTCACCATGTGTTTTTACAACCAAAACTAAATTGATTTCTGAATGGACTAGACTTGTAAGATTATTGTTATATTTTGTATAAGTTTTATACTTTTCACACTCCATTTTGTGATGCCTAGTTTTTTGTCAAACAAATATCAACATGCAATGTCTGATATCTTAATTTTTGTTTACTCCTGAATGAGAACCTTATCAAATGCTTTATCATACTTTATCTTCTATAATTTAATTCTCGAGAACTCATCTTATGCAACTTAAGACGTTCTTGTTTCAGCCTCTCATCTTCATAAGTAGCATGAGAACTAATCCTAGATGTAAATTTCTCGCATTGATGAAACAATTAAGCACAAACCTTATCATAAATTCTTTGATAATGTCAATCTTGAGTGTCTTTAAATTTGAAGTTCTTATTGACACCGTAGAAATTTATCCATAAATTATATGGACCCTGAGTTTCTAAATTCACTAACGACCTTCATTTGGTTCGATATAATAATTTCATGATTCACCTACGGTAGTCTCGATAACTATAATCATTGAATTTTATTTATCGTTGAAATACCTCTCAATAAACAATATAAAAGACTATATCCAAACATATTTTATGGTTACAACAGTGATCTTCTTCCCCATTCCTTTTGCTGAATCTTTGGTTAGACATTATAATAGTCTAACTTAATAAGTTTGACTTATAATAGTAATCTGTTCTTGCGGTGATCATCTTCATGATTATTTTTACTTAAATCCTTTAATAATTCTATATGATTTAGGTTTTTCAATTACAAAAATAAGTGTTCAGATTCTTTAGGCACCGTTGTGTCTGCAAGAACAAGAATAAAGAAAGAATACATAGACATGGTGAAGGTTTTGATCTTCTAACAAACACAAAATCAAACTAATATATACGATAACATGAAGTAATATCAATGTATATCTTTTTATATACAGATGTATTTATGTTTATACTTTATCATAATTAGACTCACATCCTTTAATTCGATCTTTGGTGAAGGAGCATAACCTGACTAAATTATTTTATTCAATTAGTCCCTTAACAATTTGTTTAGGCTTCAGTGTGTGTATATATATATATTCTGGTTCAATCCTTCACATAGATCAAATTTGACCCGATATCTATACAGTATCTTCATAATGAGTTGACGTATATTTTGTTACTTTCAATTTATTTTAATCAACCAATTACTTATTAACTCGACTGTATACTGACAATTGGTTAAATACATCATTAAATATATACATATCCATTAATTACTAATATAAATATAAATATTTTTATTAATTCCAACTATTTTTTAATTTTAATATGTTAAGTTAATAGTACGATAAACTAGATTTGTAAGAATATGATCCATATATTTACACTATAACTTTTTAAAATATAAAGTATATTCGTAAGAATACAATAAACAATAATATGGGGTGATTCATTCATTTGAGATTCAGATACCAAAAAAATGAATGAAGTTTTAAGTTAACTAAAAATTTAAAATAGCCAGGAAAGTAGAAAATGAAGAGACGTGCAATTATTGTTAACATGTTAAGAGTGCGATCTCGAATTTTATATTTGAGATTATCTTTACAATTTGGTTAACAATTAAACAGTTACATTGAGTACATAATAAATAGTCGTTAAGTTTCAGGTCAGTTGGCTTCAAAAAACAACTTATTGTTTAGGCGCATACTCAAACCTTTTGTTAGCTAGAGTTTGGCTAAGTTACAATATGATGTAACCTCTATTTTGGCTATATTAATATTTTAGATCTTATCAGTAACCACCTAGTCCTTGTGAATCAAAGCAGGAAGGAGTAAGAAATGCAACCCAATAACCCACTTTAGTCAATTATTGTCTTGTTTACTTTGAGTTTATCAAGCTCAAAATGTATGATTGATGGTACAATTAAGCTGTAATGGTTTGATGAGAATTTTATATGTTGAGTTCGAGTTTTGTTTAAGTAAAGATAAGATTGGATAACCTATGATTTATACAAATATTCACATTCTGTTGCTCTCACTCTCTGTTGGACCCAATTACCTTTAACCAAAATTTTGCGACTATAAGAGATTTTGGTTTAACACTGCTTTATTTCTTCCATGTTGAAAACCCTTCGTCTACCAAAACCTATATTGAGGAAATATCCTCAATTTTATCAAAGGAAAAAAATTACAAACAAATATTAGGCTGTTAAAGTAAATCGTACGTTTTTCAGTCTTGAAAAATGTTGTTATTAGTTTTACTAAAGTGGGTAGCTCCCTAGTAATTCAAAGAGAAAATACAGTGAATACTATTGGTTATAAAGTAAAGCCAATAAAAAAATTAGGATTATAACATTATTTTGGATAATTCCGAGCTATTGGGTGGGAATCATAAGGGAGCCAAGTCCTTGAGTTAAGATAACAATTATTTAAGGAATCATAATATAATTGCATGTGTAGTGTGCTTACTAAAAAAATAAAAATTAATTTCATATCGATTAAGGACCATTAAAAGTGGTGCGACATATAGCATTCATACATCAACAAAATTTTGGGTTACTTGTCCAATAACGTGAGGTAGATTTTCTCAACCGTTGAATTGATAAAAACCCAAATGGTATATATAGAGATTAGTTTTCTATGAAATATAATATTACATTATTAAATCATTGTATGCATGTATGTAAATCTCTTCCAAGATTTCCTATTGTAGGAAAATATTTTCTCTTTGATTTCCTTGTTTGAAGTTGTCGTGGGGTAAAAGACGCAAGAAGATGCGAAGTTCTTAGAATATGAAAAGTTCGCTTGGATAATGGCTAGATCCTGAGGGTTTCCGTGCGAGAGATAATGAAGGGAAAATGGTTCTTAAAATATCGAGACGGTTTGGTAGGAGCATAACAATCGTTTTCCTTAGGGATGCAATATTGTTCATAAGGAATATCCAAATCAATACGGACTTCTACTGGGGAAGTGGTTCATGTGCCTTGTGATGCTAAAATGGTTGGAGGATTTTGATTGTTGTAATCATGCATACTATGCGATGATAATGTAGCATAAAGAAAATATCGTTGTTCGGTCGATTGTTATGGCTGCGGATGTATGAACTATTATGATCATCCAATTATATTAAATTCCATATGAAAGAAGAGTATACTTTGATTTCTTCAATTTTCGGCCATCGGAAATATATTATACCAAATGATCACGTCCTTTAACAATTGATGATCCCCATAAGGATTGGAGACGTCTTTTCTCAGATTTTTCACGTTCATAATAGCCAGTCATCGGGGCCAAAGATTTCTATTAGATCATGTGACTTGCTGCTATGGGCTAGTCTTGAGGTTAGGTCACTAATGCCCGTCATTTTATTCTTCGTGTAAATAGAATTTTTTTAATGTAACTTGAGTCCTAGCATGCTATTATTGATGATTTTGATATACTATTAACAACATGTGATGATGTCCTATCTGTAATACCTGATCTTTGACTGTTTATGCAGAGTTGATCGAGTTATTCGATAGCAAGTTCGAGACGAACGTAATAGTTACTCAAGGTCAAATTATTGTAGAAGAAGTTGGGCCAACTCGAACTAAAGAAAATAATATCCTATGTTGAGATAACTGAGGTCATGGTGGAGTTGTATGCGATTAATAAATTACGTTTCGAGCGATTCTCTAGAAATACGTGAATTCCCTAGGTTATGTGAATGAATCTCCAAAAACAACATCAAGTGTGTCCAATCCGTTTACCAAATGTATCAACAACCGTTTGGAAGTACCCACTCCCAAGCATGCTTGAGAGAAGATAGAAACATTCTAACTTAAAATCTATTTGGGTGATGTATAGAACATTATTATCATATTTGTTCAATCGTACTGGATACTTATGATTGGCGCATGCTGCTTGCAATGGTACGTTTAGGACTAAAGCATTTTGTCTCATATGAATTTTTTGTGTTTGTTTTATTTTGATTATATTGTAAAATATGTTGCACATGTATCTTTTGTCAATTACAGAACAAGTCTTGGTACTTTGATACAAGAATAACGGTCGACATGGTTCTTTTAAGAGATAATTTATTTGATTATCCTAACAAATATGTTCATACCTTAGTATATTATGCGTGTTGGATTTATATTGATACATGTGGTTAATGCTCCTTTCATGTAAACAAGATTTTTTTTACTTGTTTAATTAAAACAAATATTTTATCTTGGTTTTCTTTTGATTGGTTTAGTATAGCCTCTTATTTTGACTTCATGTATGTATCTTACAATGCGGTAAATTTATTGAGGAAATTAAGTTATGTGTCACTTAGATTACATTTACTTTGTTTTCACACAACAACAACGGTGACATACACATATAAACTTATTGAGAAGTCACTTTGCACAAGTTTTAGTGATCTAACGCTAGGGTTAGTTTGCACATTCGGTGCTTTGTCATGGAAACAATTTTGGAAATTTAGATGCTCTGGCATCAGAATCTTTGCATGCTAGTGTTCTGGAATTGGAGACACTTTGCACATTTCAATATCGTGACTGAGGAGGCCACAACACTCGTTTTCTTAGCATATTTAGTATATATGGCTCAGAATTCGTTGTCCATTCAACATTGCAATACATAAATATAAGATAAAGTGCCTAATTCAAAACTATTTGCGCCACCAAGTAAAAAGAAGTGCACAAAATATATAAAAAATTATTACAAAATAACAAAAAGCTTACAACTTACAAAAATTATGAAAACATATTGTAAATAGAGTATACAAAATCATAATTTAAATATTATAATCTTAAAAAATACAAAGTTTTAAAAGTTCCACTTTATAAGGTTAGGAGGGAGGATTTTTTCTACATCAATGAGCTTTTACCTTAGGTGTCATAGTGTTAGGCTCTGACTAATTTAGCCCTAGCTTCTTGAGGGCTTTCTCTTTCATGTGAAGAAAAAACTTTTAAGTATATTATCATTTATTTGAAATTTTAAAAATCTTAGAATCATACATATCTCGTACAAATGTTTGGTAGTGTTCTATACTGAGGTGCGCTTTTATTCACTTATCCTCGATAATTCCTAGGTCAGTACATTATTTTCTCCTGTTTGTTTCTTCATTATAGTTTATTATTCGTAAAGAAGACATAAAATAGAGTTTCTTCCGTTGTGATTTTGAAGGTGGTTTGATAGGACCATAGTATGTAATGCAAAACCCTCAAGGAGGCAATGTACCACCAACTACAATAGTTCGATAGCCACGTCGACTTGGTCATTTTCTTTAGGATGGAAGGGAGCTAAGAATTTTGATGTATGCCCCAGGTTATGCACAATAAAGTCAGTTTATCATTCCGAAACTGTGTCCCATTATCGGAGGTTAATACCATGGCAAACTTGTACCTAAAACAATATGTTAGTTATGATGAAGTGTACAAATTCTCGGGTTAAGATCATTAACATTGATTCAGTCTCCACTTATTTGGACAAGTAATCTACTACTACTTAGAGGTATTATTGACCTCATATTTCTTTTGGTAAGGGCCCCCCTATATCCAAACCCTACCTATAAAAAATAAAAACTTTAGAGATTGACTCCATAGGTTGTTCATAAACATAAATTTATTTCTCATATCGCTAGCATGTATTTAATTGTAACAAAAAATCTTTGGCATTTGTATATATTATGGGCTATTACTAGACCATTTGAGTATAAATAATAATTCATCTAAGCCTCAGAATTGAATTAAGTGTTTTACTAACCCTAGATAATATATAATATTTTAAGTAATACATAATAAACAAATCTAATTTTGACTCTTTTAGCGTTGTCTTTGTTAAGCGTTGTCTTTGTTAATTTGATCACCATAATCTTGTAGGATGACTGAAAGGGCTCCACTTGTGCTCAGTAGAATATAGTAGGTTTTCTTGGGTGATTACCCATAGTTATGATTCAGGGGTCCCAACATAAACATGTGCATCGTTGATTTTGTTTTAAACATATGGTACTTGTTCATACTACACATTTTGAAATTTTGAAGCCTCGACTCGTACCTTTTCTAGATAGAGGATAAAAGCATCCGTTCCGGCTACTGCTTGTCCTAAATCTTGATTGAATACCAACTATGATTTACTGAGAAGTGTTATACGTCGTGCCCTACAGACCGGAGCCCTGCAATTATCGTTTTATATTCAAACTCCTTGTCCGAGGCAGGGAATCTATATCTGTTAGATTGGTCGACATAATCTTTCAAAGAGGATGTAAGAAGAATATAAATCCTCATCTGTAAGGTCTGTACACATTCGTTGAAGACTATTTACTTAGAGGTAAGTCTTTCACCATGAAATTAGTGAAGAAATCGCTAGAACTTGTACTTTAGTGGAATATTATGGTTTGAACTTGACGTTTAATTCTACCTCATATGTGGCATTCAAAATTATATTCAGACCATAAATTTATGACCTTTATATTATGGTCTAATATCTCTAATAACAACTACAAAATTCAACTGTAAATTCTATAGTTGCAGATACCGAGTTTTGGTATCAAGAAAGTATTTATTGATGTGGTAAATATCTCGACATGTAACATTTTCTTATTTTATAATAATGCATTGACAACATAGTCAGAAACGGTAAGTATAAGTAAATAATTGTAACTATGTTCAGATAAGGTAAGCTATTTAGGGGAATTCAAGTTCTTTTTTATTCTTTTAAATATCTTATAACATTCAGACATCCAATTGAATTGGTCGACACGATTGAATATCAAACAAATAAGGTATACTTGTAATAGGACCAAGAAATAAACTGGTTCAGGGTAACCAACCTTTCCATAAGGATTTTGAGCTATTTGATAGGTTAAGATGGCTCCATGGTCGTTAGATTTTCTCACTCAACTGTTTTCTACTTTGATTTATTTTTTGGTGACCAAATATCCTAAGATTATTCTGGAATAAACTCTGAATATATATTTTTGGATTAAGTTTGAGATTGATTTCTCGGAGGTTGTCAGTGGATTCTTTTATATTTGCGAGATGTTTATGTTCCTCTCAGATGATGACTAATATATCATGTATACCTGAAATGTTATGATCGATTTGGATGGATACAAATTTATTTGCCTACCGTTGTTTCATAAGGTGACATCTACCAGTCGGTCAATTCTCGAGCAAAATTGATTGTTCGGGAAAACCCAGTTGAGGTTGCTGAAATTTATACACACCCTCTACTTGTATTTTATTTTTTATAATGATCAGATTCACGATCTAAATAAGGTAGATTACAACCTAATGTGGTCAATTTGGTTTAATTGTTTGATATTGACGATGATTGAGACTATAAATCCTATTTTAGGCATGCACAATACAGACTATGCATCTTATTACAAGTGTAACTTCCTCAACTACTTCCCCGTAGTTTTTCTCATAAGGCATTCCTTTAATTATCTATAACATCTAAGACAAAGCCTCATTCCCGGGCTAAGTGATTTCTCATGGAGCAAAAAAAAATAACATATGATTCTCTAGAAACATATTGGCTTCCACATATTATGTGGTTTTCTCCACTGAAAATGTACCGTATGCACTGATATATAATGGATATGATAACGTGTATTTTATTGGGCTATAGTTGGCCAGGAATAGAATTGTATGAAGTTAGACTTTGTATTATCATAAATAAGCAGTGTATTTTACTTTTTTCCCACTTGAGGAGAAATCTAGATTTAGCTCACCGAATACTGGAGTCTCAAATCAATTGAAGCATGTTAGTAGTCTTTTAGGGGGAGAAAGACTTGTTATGCCTCATATTTGACATATATCTTTTTAAAATGATATTTCGACAGATTTTTATGCCAAGAATGATTCTTCGAACTTTATCTCTTGTAATTTTACAGTCATTATTATTAAATCCTCATGAAAGCCTAATATCCCTCGTAGGTCGCTATCATCGAAAATGATAGATGAGAAGGTAATCTTATAGTAGTATGAGAGAATCACGGTCAGTGATGTGACTCTTATAGGAAGATAACATGATTTATGTGAGGGTGTACCCTATAGCAATTGTTCCCAGTATTTTATTATCTGGAACAATATCCAAGAATTTATTATAGATCTTATATAAAGCCATTTCCTAGCCTGCCAGTGGGGAATCTATAACTTCAACATTTTTTGAGAGGCCTCGGTCTTGGGCGCCGGCGAATGATTGGTTTGGTTTTACTTAGATGTATGATGGGGTTTGACCATCATAAACCATTGTAGTTTTCCATCGTTGATAGAGTTTTGAATTTCATCTCTCAAAGCCCTGTATTATTAGGTGTAATAACTAATATCATCATGATATTTACAGAATTTATTATAATATATAGACTCATTTGAGATCCATATATTCTCTATTTTATTTGGAACTAGACTAAATAATTATCTTGATCATAGATTTTAGCTATGAATTTGGCGAGCTATATAAATTCGTTATTCAACCATTTATGTTGTTGAGAGTCTTGACCTATTGTAGGTCTTCAGTTATTGTTTTGTGAATTCTTATTTTGAAAGGAACATCTTCGTCAAGACATTTTGGTAGTATATTTTCCTGATTTAACTAGATCTACATTCAATGTTTCATGTTGTGCATAAGGTTAGGTAGTATAAATGATAAGCATTTAACGTTCGGTATTGCCGACATCCTTGATTGCTTGGTCTTCTTCATTATTATTTATTGCTTTAATTGGGATAATAGTTGTACCAAGGTAAAATCCTTACATTTTATAATGTCTTTGGCCAACACATTCAGAAGTACACCTTGGTGCTACGCAAAGCAAGCCACAAGATTATCACAAATGTTTTCATTTTGACAAACCTCTTGGTGTATTATCACATGTGCTTATTTATTTCTTTCTTAAAGTGAATTAAGAGCTCTTGGTAAAGATCTAGGACCTTTAAAATTAAGGTTTCACTTCATTTAGTCATTGTTGCTTTTGTTTACTTTTTAGAAATGTGATTTTTACTTGTTTTTTCTATTGCATAATATTTACTCCATTTCCAAGAGATGACAAATAAGAAGTTATTCAATTTGGGTTAGTTGGCCTTAATAAGTACGTACATATCACAAACTCTTTGGAGGATTCGAGTCCTACTATGTCGGTTGCAGATGGGCGGGATATTGAATGACCGAACACAAAGATGGCTACTTCTCCTTATAAAATGAGACATTTCGCAAGTTTTTTTCATCCCTCGTGTCATTTTGAAAATAATAGTTTTCCAAATGGGTAGGGAGGAACCACAACCCTCCAAAGATTTTGGAAAAAATAAAATGAAAAGAGTCGATGGATTATGAGGGAAATTACCTAGAAAATCCTCAAAAGTAAGGGTCAAATATTTTTTATGCACATGTGATAGAGCATTATATAAGAAGAGTTTGCTCGCAAGAAAAAAAACATTCCTCAGTGGATGAAGACCTTATCGGGGTATCAAAGCCTATTAAACCTACTCAAAATTATTTGAAAGAATGTCTACCTATCACACATGAAATATAACCCTTTTTCGTTCCTCTTGAAAAAATATTTCATATCCCAACTATATTGTACGACTATTGGAGATGGTTTATAAAGAAGAACAAAACATAAGTTTGGAACCTGATAAATAAATCACTGCACCACTGAAGCCTATAAAACTATAAAATGTAATAGCTTAAATGGTGGTTTTATTCTAAACGTGATATGTAGAGGTTGGATATCTAATTGTGGCTTTTGAATCTCATCAAATTGAGTTTGGTATCGACATAAGTAGCTTGTATTTTATTATTTTACTTATAAACAAGTGTCTTTTAGTCGACCGAGATAGTTTGGCCAATTTTAGCGATAAAGACCGAAGTGATGGAAGATGATGATAGATAGAAGAATCTTATTCATTCAAAGAAACAAAAATTTACTTTGTTTATGTTTGATTTTTTAGTACTTAAGTCATTTAATAACTTTGCTCACTATATTTTTGTATGATTGAAACGTTTTCTAGTTACAGTATTTTCTCTTTCTTTTAAACTATCCTTACATTTTGCTACCACATTATTTTTACTTTTATAAACCTTTATGGTCGATGTATCTAAATAAATGATTTAATTACTCGTTTATTTCTTGAATAAGTATTTTATCTTAATCATAATATTTTAAAGGATCATGCTATTTTTTTAGTTTTCAATAAGGTTTGAGATGAAACAAAATAACATTTTGCTTGTTTTGTTTTTATATGTTTTCACACAATAAAAAGTAATGTCAAATCTCTTTCGGTGTAATTAGTTCTAAAGGTATATGTTATATGCTATAACTTTAGTTTGGAAGCGTAATGAAAATTTAGAGTCACAGTATGGAAGCTTAATGCAGATTTGATGCTTTGTCTTGAAAGCATAATGCACATTTGATGCTATGACTCAAAATATTAATGCCCATTTGTTTCTTAGGCCTGGAAACCTAATACACATTCGAAGTTTTTTTAACAAAAATATATAAATATTCGAAGTATATGTAAACAAATTTTTATTAATGAAAGGTGTCTCATTAAAACCTACATATGTCACCGAAGGAGGATAGAGTGCACATGAGTACTCCTGAATTGTTGTCTGTTGTTAGTGGTTATTAACTTGGGGACCTCGTATCTATAGCATGTATTGGTTTTGAGCAATTTTATGACCTCATTTGCCTAAATATTTACCAAATTCTTGACCTTTACACATTTGGAGAACTAGTCTACTATCACTAAGAGGTATTATCAAACATCTAATGCTTTTGGTAATGGTCCCACCAAGTCCAGACCCTACTTATGAAATGAAATTTCCTTAGAAAACAATTGAAGAGGTATATCCGAGAATTGTATTTTATTTCAAAACGTAGAAATTGTCACATCATGGAAAAATATATTTTCCTTTTGTATAATTAGCCAAAAATATCTCCATAGTAAGATATGTTTTTGGAGATTATTGTACCCACAATGTGTAATTAATTCTCCTTAATGTAGTTCTTGAAGAATAGAGACTAACTCTTTAGGACCAATACACCTTAGACAACATGATTAGTTCCTATCGATATAATATATCATGTAGATTCATATATCGGGTGGATCATATTTAATACTATGACATTTTTTATTTATTTTTGGGTGGCGTTTCTTTAGTCATGTATTTATTGATGGGGTTTTCCTGTCTAAAGCCTCTTCAATGAAGTAAATACATCAACCATTATATTTGTTGCTCCAAGGACTTCGACATACTCGACTTGTTCAAATTTGTTGGCTTCATTACACGATTTTTTTAGGTAGAGTATAATTTTTTCATTCTTATTTCGAGTTGGCCTAGTGCATAATTGACAAGTAGTTATGGGTCATGTGAGAACTTTACATCATGGGCTCTACATATGTGAGCAAGTCGAAGGTATATTATGGTTACTTCATATTCGTTTTCATTATTTTAAGTTGTGAATCCAAACTTGAGTGTTGGAATATCCATCGGTTCGGACTACCTATATAGGTTCATTATTGTCCTCCAAAAACTTTGGCCTCTCTGTTTGGAAGTAAGTTACGAAGTCTCTCAAATACTAGGATTTAATAATAGACTAAGGTTTAACTCTTACGTGAGATTACCAAGCTCCATTATCCATCATGTTAATCAGGCTTATGTAGATTTTTTATCAAAGACAAAAATATACAGAAGACGATTAAAGTAACATGCAAGTATTCTAGTAGGAATCATTAATGCTAGTGCAAGATCTTATAGTTTTAAGTATCGAGTTGTAATATCGATGAAGGATTTGTCCATATAGTATATGGATCTAGCGGTGGCTCTTCCCTCTCTAACTAGTATTGCAGTTAAAGCTTGGTCAGACATCGCTAGATACGACGTATTGCGAGGTCCATTTAAATCATCTAAGAATCTTGTAGTCAACCTTCCTACTAAGATCTTGACCTCCATAGCCGCTAGATTATATAACTTCGTGAGATCTTATATGAATCTTTTTTTGTTCCAAATATCCCAAAATTTTTATTGATTGGACACTGAACATGCATTTGTGTAGATTTCCCCGTTTTAAGATATTTGATAGTCTCTCCAAAATCGAGCAACGAATGAATGTTTTGAGTATTTATTAGCAATATATTATTAATTTATGTTTGTATATTTCGTCTGAACTGACTTTGTAATGTTTTGCACTAATGTTTGTTAGTTTCTCTTGCGTTTTTTAGTTCCAAAATACACAAATTGTAGCAATGTAACCCATATTTCAAGCCAAAAGCTAAAACCATTTAATATCCATTTAATATATAACTCAATTTAATTTTAAACTTCGAACAATTATTAGATGTTTGTATCCCAATTTAAATTCGATTTTTTTATCGATATAAATAGTTTATTAAAAAAAATTAAACTATTTATTTATTTTTTATTAATATCGTGCTAAATTATAAATTAAGTTTATTTAACTTAATTTCATATGAATTTCGAAAAAGAATTGACAATTATTCGCAAGTAATGAATAGGCCCAAAATGACTATTGCCTACTACTAAATTAACTTCCTGAGTATCATCTAATATAGAATCTACATACAAATAGTCAAAAGCTACATTTAATTTCTTTTGCAAAAGAACAAAAACAAAAGCATTAAAATTTTAGACACGTAAAATAATGAAAACAAAAAAGCTGTGCTTTACACGATTATTTAAGGTTGCAGAGACACTCTTCATTTTCACTCTGCACTCTGCTTTCTGCTTTCTTTCCTGCAAAATTCTGCAAAGTTCATGTGAGCTTTTCAATTCCAAGTTTGATTTTGTTTTTGGAGAAAAAATATTCGTACATTTTTTTAATGATTTTTGGTTTTGTATTTTCTTTATCGCAGAACAAATCAGACTAAGAAAATCATGAATGCTTTAATAGCTACCACCAGAAATTTCAAGCATGCAGCTCGGCTTCTGGGCTTGGATTCAAAACTGGAGAAGAGTTTATTAATTCCATTTAGAGAAATCAAGGTGAACCATCTTACTTTTATTTTTCTATTTAGAATCCACTAAACTTAGCTTTATAGTAGTGTTTATTGAAAAGAAATCAATAGTGACCTTGCGTCACAGTTTTGGGTGGGTCAATAGCCAACTTTGACTATGACTAGAAGAAATTGGTGGTTCATTTAGTTGTCTGGGCAGTATATTTACTTGTTTCCAAAGACACCCGTTATATTATGTAGTAGTTACATGTAGTACTTACATTGATAGAAAGAAGTTATAAATTTTTGTGTGTTTTATTCCGATCCAAATTGAACCCAAAATTATAATTAGGTGACTTTTATATAAACTTTTATCTAAAAACAGATCTATTTAGTTTTGTTCATCAATGAGCTGTGATAGTATATTTATTGTTTGACAAAGAATTTCTTTCAAATCTGCTTAATTTAAAATCATACTTTTGATACAGGTTGAGTGTACAATTCCAAAGGATGATGGAACGTTGGCATCTTTTGTGGGGTTCAGGGTCCAACATGATAATGCAAGGGGCCCTATGAAAGGAGGAATTAGATATCACCCAGAGGTTCGTAAACAATATTTTTCATTTAAAGAGTTTTTGGCATAGCGAATCGTTGTGATATTTTATTGACTCATTTATGCATGTATATATACAAAAAATTGTAGGTAGAGCCGGACGAGGTTAATGCTTTAGCGCAGCTGATGACATGGAAAACGGCTGTGGCAAATATTCCGTATGGAGGTGCTAAAGGAGGCATCGGCTGTAACCCGGGCGATCTATCTGTATCAGAGCTAGAGCGTCTTACTCGTGTATTCACTCAGAAGATACACGATCTAATCGGTATACACACTGATGTTCCGGCCCCTGATATGGGTACAAATGCACAGGTTACGTATCCAAAATACATAAATATAATTAGTTTTGTCACGTATAAATATAATAAGCTTATATTAACATTTCCTTTTCTTTTTTGCTTTTTTGAAAACAGACTATGGCCTGGATTTTAGATGAGTATTCTAAATTTCATGGCCACTCACCTGCTGTAGTGACCGGAAAGCCAATTGTAAGTGACTGCCTTACTCGAAAACCATTACATAAAAACATATATAAATTTGTTCGTTCATATTGTTGTTCATATAATGTGCTGTTGTGTTTTGTGGGTGAAACAGCCTTTAGGTGGCTCACTAGGCAGAGATGCCGCGACGGGTCGTGGAGTGTTGTTCGCAACCCAAGCTCTGCTTAAGGAATATGGGAAGACCATATCCGGACAGAGATACGTCATCCAGGTTCGATTCATACAAATATAATATCTACCGTTAAACAGATATAGATATGATTTTGAAATCACATATCTTAAACTCTTATGAGCCGCTTAGATTAATAGTTATGAGTGGTAAAATGTAAGATACATAGTTAGATAGCATATTGTGTAAGATATATAGTTTCATAGCATGCCGACCTGTTTACTATTACCTTGATTTTTCACTTTCAGGGTTTTGGAAACGTTGGATGCTGGGCTGCGAGACTGATCCACGGAAACGGGGGTAAAATTGTAGGAGTGAGTGACATAACAGGAGCCATTAAGAACAGAAATGGACTCGACATACCAAGTTTGATGAAACATGTAGCTGAAAAAGGAGGTGTCAAAGGGTTTGACAATGCAGACGCGATTGATTCTCAGTCGATACTCCTAGAAGACTGCGATGTTCTGATCCCTGCAGCACTGGGTGGTGTCATCAACAGGTTTGATTTTATTATAAGAAAGTAGTGATATTTTTATTTTCTCTTCGGGTCTTAATATGCAGCTCTTATTATGTTTGGTTGAAGGGAAAATGCAAATGACATCAAGGCGAAATTCATAGTCGAAGCTGCTAATCACCCAACGGATCCCGAAGGGGATGAGGTTAGACTATCTCTTTTATATTTTTGCAGCTCTTATTGACTACCATTAGGTTTTGATTCAATTAGATTATGTACTGAAATGGGTTTAAAACAACAGATATTGAAGAAGAGAGGAGTTGTAATCCTACCCGACATATATGCCAATTCTGGAGGAGTAACCGTTAGTTACTTCGAGTGGGTGCAGGTATATCTTTTTCTCTCTATCTATATAACGTGAGGATCAAGAAACCAATTATATTTCTTATAAAATGTCTTATCAAATATTACAGAACATCCAAGCGTTCATGTGGGAGGAATCGCAGGTGAACGAAGAGTTGCAGAGGTACATGAGTAGAGCGTTCGTCGATATGAAGGAAATGTGCAAAACGCACAACTGCGATCTTCGTATGGGAGCATTCACTCTCGGTGTCAACCGAGTAGCACACGCTACTCGTCTCCGGGGATGGGGAGCTTGAAATAGTCCTCGCTCGTACCGTTGGCTCGTTGCCTCCTGGCTGCCTTTTATTTTTCTATCAATATGCATAAAGTTGGGATACTTTACTACTCCTTTTTGTTAATTTCTCCTGCGTGACTAATCAAATGATGCAATGTCTCTTGCTCCATAATGTTTTGAATCCATAGTGGAAAACTTAAATTAATTAAGACAACTTATGTGCTTTTATTTTAAAATTAAATACTCCATAATATGTTTTTGTGGCTCTTGAAAATTAATATTTCAAACATCATTGAGCTAGAACATCTGAGATTTTTCGTTACATGATGAAAGTTTAAGTGTGGTGCATGTTAGTAAAGTATGTATATAAATGTAGACAAATAAAATAAGTCAAAACATAATGCCATTAAAATTTCAATACACTCATCTCATCTAAAATATATTAACATTTTTAATAAGTACCAAACTATCATATATGACGTGATAGAAAATAAAATCATATATAAATGATTTTTTTAAAATTCACACGGGATATTTTTAATTTCAACATACACAAAACCTTTTTTATTTATAATAAATTATCCCAAGATAAATTTTTTTGACGATAATTTTTTTAATATTAATAAAAATCTGTATAATATTATTTTTATTTAATTTGTATTCTCGTTTTGTTTTTGTTTGGTTATGTTATTGTATAGTTTAGGGTTTAATAGATCAGATTCATGAGTTTTAAAAGTCGAAAAAAAAATTGAAAAAATTCAGAGAAGGAACAACCAAAATCGAAGAATAACTATTTTATCAGAATAAATTTTGAAATAATTAGTTCGTAGGACTCACGTATAATATTGTGCGATCAACACTGATGATGCATATTTTTTAGAATAAAACATCACTAATAAACATGGTCTAATAGAATAATTACTTTACGCGATACTTCCAAGATTCAAAAGATGATCCAAACACACATATGATAAGTTTTTTAAAACTCCGTGACACTTGTAAATATAATAAAGTTTATATTTTTCCTATATCGTGAGTCGGTACAATGGATTTACAAAATTACGCCAACATTACATAATTCTTATATCGATAGAATGATTTGGTCAACGAGTCTTGAAATAATTAGAAAATGTTGATGAGAAGATTCCCTTCATTATTATATCCCCACATTGATGATTGTTCAGATTTTTATTGAATACGCGGTAGCCAATAAGTGGATGGTCCATCAACAACAAAACCCATGAAGAATGATATGAACCAAACTTAGTAGAACTGCGTTTTAAAATTCGTTAAGACGTTTCAAATGTTGAAGTTCAATATTTTATTCGATGATCTATTATAACAAATGTTGAAGTAATCCAACTTTTGAAAAAAAATCCTCTCACTGAAAAGAAAGTTTCAAATTTTTGAGATGATGATGTTGACTAAAGAATCTACTGCATTGATTCAGAACAAAGTACTACCAAAACTCAAAGATCCATCAAGTTTTATTATACCGTGAAAATTTGGTAGTATTATTTTTGTTAACTAATTATGTTATTAAGTACTATTATAAATTTGATGTCGTTTTCAATTTATAAAAACTTATAATCATGAGAAATTAAACCTACAATTGTGTCATTGCAGCTAGCTGATGAATCTTTTATATATTCTAGATGAATAATAGAAGATTTACAAATAAAAGTAGATAAACTCATGTTCCAAATATATTTAATTATTGTAGAGACGGGGGAAAATAAAATTGAACCTTTAATTTTATAATGATTATATTTAACCACTCTTGATACCATAATATGCATGATACCTTTCTTCTTTCTACATCGCTTTTATATATAAATAAGATCAACCGAGCTCCACAATAGTAGGATATTGTTTGCTTTGGACTCAAAGGCCCTCACGGCTTTGCTTTTGGTCTACTTCGAGAAAGTTTCATACTAGTTTAGATATGATTTTACTTATATACCACTGATCATTCCCATGTTTAACTGATATGGGATGTAGGATTTTGGTCACCACAATAACAAATCATCCTCTCGAACAAAGTACCACCTTAGCCTCCTCTCAATTGACTTCCATCCGCCCATTTAATCAGGTTGCTGACTACCCGAATCACAGAGGCATTAAGGATGTTGCTGCTCACCTCATATAAAACCAGCACTTGTCTTGTTACTTAGCGTCACTCCAATCAAGTACCACCGTTGTGATACTGACTCAATCAAGTCAGAATGCTCGATGAGTCACAGGCATTCCAAAGTAGGATCTTTAGAGTAGTTCATTCACCTTGAGCATTGTTGAACTCCTTAACAATTTGGGTGTTTTATTTTACTATTATTTTGTTTTTTTTTCTTTGATCCAATTGTAAGAAAACTGTGTATATTTCTTACCATAAGCCAGTCTACAAGCCACTTGCCAAGAAAATTGCGTATTTTCCCAACAACTTGTATTAGAGCTACATGTTTAGTAGTGATCCAAAGAGGTCAGATTTGAGTGGGAGAAATGGCTACAGACGAAGGAATTGTGATAGTGTATATTTGGGTATTTAAGGATGCAGATTGAAGATTATCTGTACTTGAAAAGGTTTATCAACCCCTCTTAGAAAAGAAACCAAATAATATAAAAGATGAAGAATGAACCCATCCTGGAAGACAAGCTCTTGGAGACATCCGATTGATGATATCCCGTAATGTTGCTTTCAACATCGTAAAGGAAACAAACACGATGAGTCTTATGAAGGCTCTCTCCAGTATGTATGAGAATCCAACGGTGTCTAACAAAGTTCACTTGATATTTATTTAATTTGCGAATGACGGAAGGCACGTCAGTAGCTCAACACCTCAATGAACTCAATACAATCACAACTCAGTTGAGTTAGTTGATATTTATTTTGATAAAGACGTACGAGCATTGATACTCCTGTCTTCTCTAACAAATAGTTGGAATGTTACTGTCACGGTGGTGACTAGCCTCTCAGGAAGCAAAAAATTGATATTTTATGATGTTTGTGACCTAGTTCTCAGTGAAGAGATTCGAAGGACCGAATCAAATGAGTCATCAATCTCATTAGTCTTACATACAAAGTCGAGAAGAAAATATTCAACCAGAGGGTATATACGCGGTAAATCGAACTACAAATGTAAATCTAGAGACATGAGGTCCAAATCTAAGAATCTTAAAAATTACGAGGGGTTGAGAAATATCGAGTGTTGGAACTCTGGAAAGAACTAACACTATAAATATAAGTGCAAGAGAGATTAAAATGACGATGAGAACAAGACATAAGCAAATATCACTTCAGAAGAAGACGATGCATTAATATGATCCTTAGAAAGTAGGGAAGAGCCTTAGGTGTTAGAAATACGAAGCATCATTCCATACTAATTCGAAGAAAAAATATTCGATATGTATGTTCGTAGTAAAATTGGAAATGTATATCTTGGTGACGATGAACCTTGTGATATTATTGGTAAAGGTATTGTGAAGATTAAGTTGAATAGGTATGTCTGGGAACTGAAAGATGTCAGACATATCCTCGATATGAGAAAGAACTTAATCTCAGTAGGTCATTGGGCTAGGAAAGTCTACACTATGATCTATGGTGAAAATCTAAATATTTCAAAGGGAGTAATGACGGTTGCTTGTTGTTCAACTGAAATAGTTGAAGGAAATAAATATTCAAAGGGAGTAATCGATTCTCTTAGAGCATAGAAAATCCGAGAAGGTAAGGAGTGGTAAAAAGATAATATTATCACATCTAAGAATTTTTAGTTTTATGACATATGTTCATATAAGTGATAAAAAAAATGAACATGCTTTATCCCAAATCAAAGAAATGTTTCTTGATCGGCTATAACAAATCAGAGTTCGCTTATCGTGTTTGGGATGAGAAAAACAGGAAAATGATCTGAAGCAGAGACATGATCTTCAATGAAACAGTGATGTAGGATAATAATAATAATAATAATAATAATAATAATAATAATAAAAACCGAAGTAAATGACTCAATTTCGTACGGATCAGTATTTACCGATGTTGAGGGGGTCCCAAACAGTCAAGAAATATAGCCAATTAGAATAACCCCTAAACAAGGAGAATCTATTGGAAATATAGATCGACGACAATCCGACACCATACAGCCTACCGAGGAAGTTCTTTTTTTAGAAGATTTTCCCGACCCCATGTACCTAACATGAGATACTTAAACTATTTGTTGCTAACCGATAGAAGGGAGCCTGGATACTATGATGAACCTTGTCGTACAAGAGATGCTATCAAGTGGGAGGTGTCCATGAAAATGAGATTGAGCCTTTAATCTCAAATGAGGCATGGGAACTAGCTGAATAACCCCTGGACAAGAAGGAACTTCATAACAAGTGGGTGTACCGGGTGAAAGATGAGCATGATGGCTCTAAGAGATACAAATCCTGACTAGTTGTCAAAGGAATCCTGAAAAATGAAGAAATTGATTATGTCGATATTTTTGCTCTAATTGTGAAGTTCAATACTATCAGATTAATATTGAGTGTTTCCATTAAAGACCTTTATGTTGAACAGTTAGATGTGAAGACATTATTTCTTCACGGGGACTTGAATGAAGAGATATACATGTATCAACCAGAAATTTTCTTAAAATAAGGGGAAACATATGGTTTACAAATTCAAGAAAGGTTTGTATGGTCTGAAACAAGCCTCAAGACAGTGGTACAAGAAGTTTGTACAGTTTTATGCATAAAGAGAGCTTCTATAAGTGTAATGTTGACCATTGTTGTTATTTCAAAAGATGTAAGTCCAAGCATATCAGTCTTCATTATCATTTCATCATATATTTATTGGAAGATGGGATGCTAATAATGGAAAAGATCCAAGCAAGAATCCAACTGATATGTTAACAAAGACATTAACCATTGAAAAATGGAAGTTGTGTTCACCTTCAGTTGGTCTGCAAGAGTAACAATGCCAGAAAGATCTGTTGTATAGATTAAGGTTTGAAGACACACTGAAACCAGGCTTAAAGTGTGAGATTATTAGACTCATTAAAGAGAGTTGGAGAAGTTTTAAATTTGAAAATAAAATGAAGTAATTTAGTGAGTCAAACTACTCATTAAGGACTGTAATTATTTCTTCTTATTCTTCTTCTTTATTTAAAACTCTTTATAAACCAATAACTAGGTTTTCTGAGTGTATCGAAACAACACAGAGTCACTAAATGGTTAGTAATAAAATCGATATGCAACAGCTCCGGAGACGTATGCATAGTTTGTTGAACTCTATTAACGATTTGTGTGTTTTATTTTACAACTGTTTTGTGTTTTTTAATTTGATTGCAATAAAATTGTGTATTTTCCTAACACCTTTCTTACCATAAGCCAGTCTACAAGCCACTTGTTAAGAAAATTTTGCATTTTCCCAACAAAATACTCTACAGATATTTTGAACTTGGAATGTCTCACTATATGCAAGTATTATAAAGGTATATAGTACATATACTAGTTGAGTTAATAGTAGATCTCTAGGAAGGACCCATTAATTTAATGCTCTAGTTATTAGGCCCTAAAATTCAAATAAAGGTTATCGTCCCCTGCATTGTCTAGTACATCATACCGTACAACTTAAGAATTAAATAAAATATTGATTTAATAAGATAGTTAATTCAAAATGATGAATTAATATCATTGTTTTTATTCAGAGACTACTATTTAATTTAGTGAAATCAATTCACTAAATATAAATAGTTATCTAATAACCTTAATTCATCACTTTTAGTATGCATATATTTTATAAATAATTTTAAATCTGTTTCTTTTCTTATTCTTTAATCTTCTTCTTTCCAACGTCTCTATAGATTGATTCTTGAGTTTTTAATGCATTAAGGATGTTATCTTTATCCTTCGAAGATAACTTTACAAACACCTACTATAGTGTAAGAATCATTGTAAGCAGTTCTTCTTCAATAATCAAAATTAACAGTCTTCTTATACGAAAACTAGAGGTATCAACAATAGAAGATGTAAAGTAATAAGCTCTCTTTTATTTTAATTGTTCATCTTTGAATACAGACGGATAAACCCTCAAGCGTTGATTAAGGTTTATAACCATATATATATTTCTGTTAACAATTGGTATCAGAGCCTTCTGATCCACTCCATATTTTGGAGAAGAAAACCTCTAAATTCAGTATCTAAAATCCGTAATTTCAAAACTAATTCAGTCTGCGAGAAAAACTCTAAAAACATTTCTTGATTATGTTATGCAATTGCATATTATAGGATACAGAAGATAGTATGTATGTTTCGATTTCATTGGTGCAATTGAGAAAATATAATTAATTGTTTGTGATGTATGCATACAGTTGTAGGTTCGATATTTAAAACTTTCATAACAAGCCTCTACATGAGACCATTTTAAGGTTTTGACATTTTGAAATAGGAAGTTTGCACCGGGTATACGATTTGTCAACTTTGTATGTATAAAATTTCTAGAACAATAACGTTTCAGATATAATGTTTGGTCGTTTTTTCATGTTTGGGTGTGATAGTTACAGAAATATACAAGGTTGATTTAGATATCAGATATCGTTGGTACCATTTTTTAAGAGATAAACACGAAAGGTAGAGAGAAAAAATGTCAAAATAAATAATAATATATTAATATTCACCATTCCTAAAAAAAGGAATGTTGTTTTATATAGTAAACGTGGTGGGGCTAAAACCACATGGTGAACCCATTTAAGATTATTCCACCATATTATTCTACTAATCTCACACCCACACATTTATTATTACATTGCATGCACTTAATATTATACATTCGTATTATTTTATATTATAAGATTTATATTTGACTAAACCCATTTAATATTCAACTAATACGAACCAAGTCTAGATAAATAACACTGTTATCAGTAGACCTTATAATCCTTGCGAGAAGATCGAGTGCGGACTATGAAGTTTCGCTTCTGACCGAAAACCTATTTGGATTAAACATGTGTGACCTCAAATTATCCCACACCAGGGTAAAAAAAATTGTTAAGTTACGAAGTGCTGGCTATTTATCTTACGGTCAGACAGTCAAAATACCAATTTCTTTATAATTTATCTTTACAACATTTCTAGAGAGAGAGATTTAGTGCCCCAATTTCTAAAGAGAGAAAGTTTGTTCCCGATTCGAACCCCGAATGGACTTAATTTATGAGAAGTATGTTCAAATCCATTGTTTGGTTTTTCATAATTAAAAGGTCGACAAATTCCAAGTTGCGGTCATAGTCGACAATTCGCCGAAAGATGTAACACAAACTTTAACCTACAGAGATTTCAACCAAGAAACGTTTGCAAATTGAAGTAATTCCTCCATCCGCCTTCGACCAGACACCATCCATACCCAAAAACACAAAAAATCAACCTAAAAAATCCAACGAAGAGACTCCGACAAATTCTCAACCCTTGGTTCTGAAGTCCATTACTGTACCCGATGCTCTTACTAAATAAGTTCATCGAAAGTTGTGTCTTTTGACAATGAGGGACTCTAATTCTGAATCTTCATGCAAATATGATTCACGATATGTAAAAATAAACTCCGCTCTTATTGTCATCAACACAATCCTCAATACTACTTTAATTAAAAAGAGGCTGTGAAAACTCGAATGCTCCAAAGGATAAGAAATCCTAAAGTCTCAACAATCCAAAACGACACTAAGATATGCGCCACTACTATTAGCGCCCCAAGGGATTGGTCGATTCCGAAGGCTGGGAGAGGAGAAAAAAGAATGCTTCCTGAAACTTAACAACCACTCTTGATGTCCTTATCGAGGCTGAAAAATCTAAAACACATATAGTCATCCATAGGAAGGGTAAAGAACATGCCACCAAAAACCAAAGGGCAAATAACCAAAGCCGATCAGGCATTATCCTATATGATATCGGAAATTTTGGGGAGAAATCTCTGTGGTTTAGAAAAAGAACACCTCGTAGGGTTGAACACTGGCAAGTACTTCTACTACGTTCAGGATAACGGTTCAGATCATAAGGTACACTGGGGGATTCCAACCTCTGTTACTATACGTCTCCCTACCCTCAAGGAGACACCCATGTATGTCAGAAAAAAAGAGATTATAATATTATTCTACGTCTTGAACTTGTAACCCAGTCAAACCAACCCTAACAAATGGTTCGCTCTTCTTTCGTGCATTATAACATCACATCTTTACCAGATATTGATACTAATGGAACAGTTCATGGATATTACTATGTTATCTAAGGTTTTGCGACTTCCTTTCTTCTACGTCACCCTTGGGGTGACTATAAAATGATTGATAATTTCCTGAAGGTGGATAAAACCTGTGGAGCTTAGGAAAATGGTCGACCTCTTTCCAAGACAAATAACCTGAGGTGAACCCCAAAGAAGTACACATGCAAAGTTAGTTATTTTGTGTCTTGTTTATATAACTTTGTGTTTTAACAGTGGTACTTATCTTTGAAAGTTCCGAAGGTGTAGCTACAAACTTTAAGGAAGAAACACTTGAAAGCTGCAGAGAATACCTCCATAAATCTAACTTCTTGGGTTCGGGAGAACTAGGACAATGAATTTCATAGGTAGTTTACGATTTTGAACGTGGTCCGTAACCATCTATGGCATTCCTCGAAAGTGGAGTTTAACAACGATCAATTGATGACCCTCACGATCCTGCTACTATCATGACGAGGCTAAATGCCCTCGATGCGAGTTTTTACTCCAACCTACTTTAGAGACGAGTTTTATTGTTTGTAGAACTTGGGTATTTAGTTGTGGAGGCCATAATTCTCTCTATATTTTTCTAACATTATACAATGAGAATGATCTTACCTAAATCTCTTATATTTTCAAAAAACTTAAATCATTTCTCTTTTAAGATATGATGTTTAATATTTAATCTAGTTCACTAGTATTTTTTATTCACCCTAATATGTTTATGTATCTATAGTCTATGGTTTCTCGAAAATATTGTGCATCTTAAATTCTTGAAGTAAAATTGTTTTCATTAGACATGTTAGGTTTTTTCGTAAGATCATATGTTGAATCTGGCGGTTTTACTATGAAAAAGATAACATTGTTGTTCATAGTAGACAAATTATTAAATCGAAAAATTTGAGGTAATAATAGAGTTGGAGATGTTATCATAATTTATTTTTCTAATCACTTTACACTTGTTTGGATGAACCTCGGGTTTGTGAAGCAAAGTTGTACTATCATATAGCTAAACTTGCTAAAAATATATAATTTGTAGAGTGTTGTTATAAGTATTATTTGAATGGTTGGTGTTATGCTTGGGGAGACTCTTATTTTATAAGATAAAGTTCTAACCAATATCGTAACTCGTCTTCATCATATTATTCTTCTAAGATGAAGATGAACTAATGACTTGATTTGTCGAGCTTTTTTTTCGTAAATATTTGGGATTTTGCTTAATTTTGTTTCTCATTTGATACTCATGTGTAATTTTCAAGTGTAAAAAATTAATATATTATTTAATAAAATAAAAAAATGGAGAAATATTGTTCAATTAAAAATTATATAATGTTATATGCTATATTTTAGAATTATGAAATAGGTTTGCAATGATATATATTTTTTATACTTTTATTAGATTTAGCAACAAATTTGCAACGAGAACAATAGGTTTTAAATCAAAAACTAATGTGATATGGAACGGCCTTGATCAAGTTTGCAACGACACTCGAGTAGCATGACCTAAATATTATTATGATATTGGATAACAATGTTATAGCGGAGTTTGCAATGACAAGAACCGTTTCCATTCAGGGTACATTCACAAGAGAATCTTGTTGTACTTATTTTGTGGTTACAAGTATTTTTTGTTAGTGACCGCTCGGATGCAACCGACGGTTCCCATTGTGAATCCGTTAGAACAGATTAATAAATTTAATATTCTTTGATCCATTGCAACAAATGATATATCCAATAATGTTTATTTATCTTGATATATTTTGATTATTCATCAATCAATTTATCTAAAACATATTTTTACCAACCAGAATTTATATTTCCAATGATTATACAAATATTATTAATCACAAAATAATTTTAAAATTGATAGTAGAATTAAATAATTTCTTCATTTTGAAATATTATAAGATTCAATCCTTTTTCTTTTACCAATTATATTTAGGTCTAATACGTGATATATATATATATATATATATAATATTGGATAACATACCGATTATCACATATATAAGTTTAAAATCACCAGTTACCAGTTGGATTTTAAAGTTTACCAAAAATCACATGGACCATAAAATTTTCAACAATACCATTTAAAAACAAATACATTTAACCTTCAACCATTGAGTATTTATAACCTTATAACTTAAAAAAAATCCAAAAATGCATATAATCGCAACCAAATTGTTAATAATTCCACAGTTAAACAACAATTAATTTTTCTGCAACCAAATTACACGTAATTCCCCAACTACACAACAATTTATTTTTTTCAGACTTATTTCGCACCAAATTAGATGTAATTCTATAACGCAATTTTGTTTTTAAAATCATTATAAAAATACACATATTATCGCAAGTACAAAAAAGTTAGTTGTTTCACATTCAATTAACACTTATTTTTCAAAAAACAATCACATATTTTAGAAACCAATGTCTTATTTCTGCAACTATTCTATGCTTATTTATGCAACATATTTGCACATATTTCCGCAACTAAACATAATTTTTTTCACAAATAAATTATACGTGATTTCGTAACTAAAAAATAATTAATTTTTCGCAACCAAATCACACGTATTTCTGCGACTAATTTTTTTTCCGCAATTAATTTACATATAATTTTAAACTAAAAAAATTAATTTTTTTCATGGATCTAGTTTTGTTCGTCTAAAAAATAAAAAAAAAATGATATTTTTAGCTATTTATTGGAGCTATGGTTTGAAAGATATGTCATTTACAAAACAGAAGAAAACAGTTAAACATATTTCAAACTATAATGTGATAATCTGTAATAATAATTTATTACGATGTGGTTATCCGTATTTTATCAATTTTTAAGTTATTATGGGTAAATAACCGTGATATTTGAAAATTATATATATCTAAATTTATGCTGGATATATCTAAAAAATACTGAATAAATTACCGTAATAAGTAAATAAATTGTTCAACAAATAAATTATGATAATTCTCATAAATGAAGTATAAAATTATGGTTCAAAGCATGTTAGAAATTTTAGTGTAACTCGATCCACTAGTCGACCAATGTAATCATGATACATTATCGAACAAGTCGTAGAATGCGGAGTGAACGTTTGTTAGATTATATCATGATTAGCATGGTCAAGGGCCGGAGCCCCTCGCGAGGTCTAAAGGGAAGAACACATGGATGGGGTTGAAATGAATATAATCAGGGTTCCGTTGAAAGAAAAATCATGCAATATTATCCATACTCAATGTTCGATAGAATTTTCTCTAATTTATCTAATTTATTTTTTGGAGAACCCGAAAAATATTCCAATCTGAAATGGTTATACAAAACTTCAGAGATTTATCTTAAAACCAAACACTACTCCCCACAAAAGATTGAAATTATCTGTTCTTGTTTATGAAGATTGAGATGACGAACAAACGAGGAGGCTTACTAAGTGAAAGAATGATGATTACATTTTTTCGGCCATATATTAAACAATATTTCTGATACGTTGTTTGATGTAAAAAAATGTTAGATTTATAAAAGAATTATGGGAATTGAATCAAAATATATAGCATAAAATTCTTCAAGTAGAAAGTTCATGGTCAATAATTTTATTAATTACAAAATGGTTGATTCTCGACCTATGATGGAATGGTACAATTCTAGATCAATTCGTTCAAAAAAAAATGAATGAATATATTTAACTGTCTTCTAGTATTTATAAATTGGATAATTCATGGAAGGATTTTAAACACACTTCGAAACACAACAATGAAGAAATGACTTTAGTAGAACTTGGTAGTGTGTTTAAGATTGAAGAGTCTCTAAGGGCTCAAGATGAAATCAGTAATCCTAAGAGTAAAAACCAAATATGAAACCTATTTGTAAATATGGCTGAAAACAACAGATTATTTAAGAATGTAAATACAAATAAGGGGAATAAATGAAAGTTTAAGGACAACAACAAAAACTACAATTATTTCAATAAAAAACCTAAAATGGCACGTTGGAAATTTTACACACCTCGTCACTTTAGGAGGGATTGTCAAGTTGGAAAAAGAAAAAACAGTGTTAGTCCAAGTGGGAACAATACTGGTCCAAGTGGAAACAATACTGGTTCAAGTGGATCTAAGGATCCTAAAAAACAACAAGATCATATTTTATTTTAGAATTTTAATTATGGTCAGAATTATTTATTTCTAATATCTTACGTATTTTATGTGCAAGATGGCGATGTTGCATGGTGGGTTGATTCGGGAGCAACAAGTAATGTATGTAAGGATCTTCGATGGTTCAATAATTTTCAACCAATTAAAGATAGAGCTTCACTTACGATGTGAAATGTTTCAACAGAACCACTTAAACGACTAGGAATTTTTAATTATTATTTATTTATGGAAATAAATATTATTAAACATCGTATTGTATGTTCCTCAGATTCGAAAGAATCTTTTGTCTGATGTTGTTTTAAACAATTATGGTTTCAAACAATTGTATGAAAGTGGCAAGTATGTATTGTAAAAATATGGTCTATTTATGGGATTCAAATATTTATATATGGTATGTTTATGTTAAATATTAATGTTTCGCTCCAAATAATTCTATTTGCATGGTTTTTACTAGTACGTGAACAAATTTGAATAAAACAGAATTGTGGCATGCTAGATTATGACATGTTCATTATCGAAGAATAAAAGACTTATAAAAATGAGCCTTATTCTCCCAATTGATGCAAACAATGAAATAAATAATAAATCCACGTTAACTAAGATAACTAGAATACCTTTCAATAATGTTAACCGAGTTTCCAAAATATTGGCACTAGTACATAGTGATTTATGTGATTTCCATGCTACACCTTTGTTAGGAAAAAAATTATGGTATTACTTTTATTGGTGATGAATCTAAATATTGCTACATTTATTTTGTGCATGCTAATAATGAAGCTCTTGATAAGTTTAAAATATATAAGGAAGAAGCAGATCTACATAGTAATGATTTGATTAAAAGTCTACATACGAATGGATGAGATGAATATAATAATCCTATATATTTTTAGTCTACTGGTATAATTCATCAAACCATGATTTTTTATACACCACAACAAAATGGTATAGCTGAGAGGAAAAATATCACTTTGAAATAAATGGTTAATTTCATTTTGTCATATTCAGGTTTGAGTGAAGGATTCTTGGGTGAGGCCATGTTAACAACCTGTTATTTATTGAATCGAATTCCTACTAAAATTAATACGATGACCCCATGTGATCTTTGGTTTAAGAAGTCTTTAAAATTGATTTATTTGAGAGTCTGGGGTTGTAGAGAATTTGTAAGGCTCACTGAACCCAGAAGGAAAACCTTTGGTGAAAAAGGTATGTATTTAATCTTCATTGGGTATGCTGAGAATTCTGTTGTGTATAGGTTCTATGTGTTAGAATCTAATGATTATGTGTCAGTGAACATGGTTATTGAGTCGAGAGATGAAATATTTGATGAAGAGAGATTTACTTTTATACCTAGACCTCGACACATGATTCAAAACTCTTTGAATAAGGACTCAATTCAAACTGAAAATATGTCAAGTGGTCTTGTCTATGTAGCTGAACCTTCAGAACCAATGAGAAGTACTAGAGCTAAAAAAGCTAAGTCGTTCGAATTTGATTTTCAACTTTATTTAGCTGAAGGGTCAAGATGTAAAATTAATCATCAATATCAATATTGTTTTGTTATTGAGGATGATCCAAGGACTTTTAGTGATGATATGACATCAAGGGATGTTGTATTCTGGAAAGAAGTTATCCAAGATGAGATAAAGTCTATCATGCATAATAATACATGGGAATTGGCTGATTAACCTCTTGGTTTCAAATCATTGGGAAATATATGGATCTTTAAACAAAAAATGAAATTAGATGATACCATTGAAATGTATAAAGCTAGATTGGTTATCCAAGGTTTGAGACAAATAGAAGGAATTGACTTTTTTTATATTTATGCTTTGGTTGCTAGGATTTCCAGTATTAGATTTTTTATTGCACTTGCATCTATATAAAATCTTGTAATTCATCAAATGGATGTGAAAACTGCGTTCTCGAATGGTGATTTTGATGAGGAGATTTATATGAAACAACCGGAAGAGTTTGTCATGTCTGGGTCTGACTACAAGGTGTGCAAGTTGAAAAATATATTTTTATGACTTGAAACAAACATCAAAATATTGGCATAACAAATTTGATAATGTGATATTATCTAATGGCTTTATTCTTAATCAAGCGGACAAGTGTGTATATTGAAGATTTGATAATTCTGGTAAATGAGTTATGATTTGTCTATATATTGATGATATGTTGATTTTTGGTACTGGCCAAAATCAGGTTGTTGAAACGAAGAAATTCTTATCATCTAATTTTGAGATGAAAGATTTGGGGGAAGCTGAAATGATTCTTGGTATAAGAATCAAGCGAAAAAACAATAGTATATCGATTTCTCAATCTCACTATATTAAGAAGATATTGAATAAGTTTAATTTTATAGATTGTTGTCTAGTAAGCACACATATAGATTGACATCACCCTGTAATTGTTAAACAAAATTTTAAAAATTTATCCGTTCTCTGCAAAACATTCCGAAATCAAATTTATTAACATGTCCAACATCCATTCTTGCGACCGTATTTTATTTATGGTTTTCAAAATTTTATACCACCACAAACAAGAGTAAAATCTAGAGCTGTCAATTTTGGACACGACCTGTAAACCCAACACGAACACGACCCGAAATTTTAGGGTTAGAGACCTGATATTTCATACCCGATGAAATTAAGACACGACACAAACCCGACTCGAAAAAAAACGGGTCGGGTTCGAGTTGGGTTCGTGTCACCCGAAACTGACCTGTAAAACCCGAAAATACCTGTAAACCCGAAACTGACTTGTAAAACCTGAAAGGACCCGTAAAACCGAAAAGACATGTGAAACCCGAAAAGACATGTAAACCCGAAACAGACCTGTAAAACCCAAAAGACGTGTACACCTGTAAAATAAAATACTGAAAACACTTAATAAAATTTTATTAATAAAATAATATTATTTTAAAAATTTGACCTATAAATTAGAACACAAAAAATACTTATAAAACTTTATTAATGAAATAATTTTATTTTAAATTTAAAAAATATAAAACAAATAGTATACTTAAATAAGTATATGAGAGAGGACAAATTATGGTTCACATGTTTGCTATAAAGTTTTGAATTTTATTATTCTTTCGCATATATTAATAAAGTTTTGATTCTTTCATCTTCTGTGTATATAGATTATAATATTAAGAATAAAAAATGGAAATGATTTATTATTTAACAGTTTTTTATGTGATTCGTGTAAGTTTGCTAGATTTATTAACAGAGATTGAATGCATTCAATCTTGTTTTGTGGGATGAATCGATTTACAATTCTAGTGGTTATTTGTTAAGAAGTGACAACTTAGTGGTTATTTGATATTTTCTGAAATTTGTTTAATTTATCTTATGTATTTTTTTTATGTTTAGGTGAGATGGCAAACCCATCATCATATATTTTACGGTACGATAACTTCACCGGTGTAAATATATGAAATACGCGTATTTTGACTTTATATATAAATACTATTTATAGTATCTCCCATTTCGAATATCAAGACCAACCAAGGTACCTTTGGCTGCCGTGTGTATTTATTATTGTCAGCTTATTTAATAAGCCTACTTGCTACTGTACATAATCGACTTAAAAGTTCTGACAGACCGAAATCGCCATAAAAAGTGGTCCAAGGTCATTAAGTTTTTCATCGTAGGTCTCATCCTTTTATTGTTACAACTAGATTTCAGTTCTATGGGAAATATAAAATTATTGAAATATTATTTTATGACTAAATTTTGGTAACATGTTACTTTAACATGAAACAAAAATATGTTTCCAAAACGTTATACATTAGATAAACATTACCTACTTTTCGCACTGACCATTCATATAGATTATGAATATCGATGTCTAAAACTATCATTTATTTGTAAAATACAAATAGTAGTAGTAAATAAAACTGTCAAAATTTAGTCTTATATTACTCCAATATATAATAAAAATATATATAATAAACCAAACGTGAAAAAGAAAATATTTTAACCCAATATAATCGATAGTATATAATCCACTTTACATACCTAAAAAAAACTATATTAAAATTACACAGGTGTAAAAAAGAAAAAATAAGCGGTCCAAAAGAATTTAAAATTTATAACATGGGAATATGTAATTATATCTATTAATGAAAAAAGAGGCATGTGTTCCGTTTTTTCAAATGTTTTAAACCCAACGAAAATGATTCGTTTTAAGCGATTAGTTTTTTACAAAAACTAATATTTAAACTGTATATAAATTTAATAAACTAATTATTCGGATGAGGTATGTTTGTGTTAATGTTTAAAACATGTAATGTTAATAACGATTTGTTACCTAATTTTATTAAAAATATTGTTAGAAAGTCGAGTGCAATTTTGGATGACGATTCTAAATTTATTTTATAAATATAAAATTAAAGTTTTAAATATTTTGATATTTTTTTTATTTTAAATTAGTTAGGTGAGTGGATATATTTTTAGCGTTACATAATTATTTTGGTCTTTTATGTAATGATAAAATCCTGATCTTTATCTCTTTGTTGGGGGTTCAACATCTCAATGACAAGAAAATGTTAATAGATAGGCTTTGAACAGTAACTCGTCCCTCAACTATCGACTTTGGTGACAGATAGTCCGTGGACTTTCAAAAGTCCGTTCGTAGTCCCTGGACTATCCATTTTGGGGACATATAGTCCCTGGACTTTCAAAAGTCCGTTGGTAGTCCCTGGACTATCCAGTTTGGATAAAGTTAGTCCCATGCGCATGTTTATTAAGGGGACTAACTTTATCAAAAATAGAAAGTCAAAGGATTAAATTTATTGAAAATGAATAGTTGAAGGACTATCTGTCACAAAAATTAATAGTCAACACATGCAAGGGGATTAACTTTATCCAAACTGGATAGTCGAGGGACTACGAACGGACGTTTGAAAGTCCAAGGACTATCTGTCACCAAGTGTGATAGTCCAGGGGCGAGTTACTGTTCAAATCCTTAATAGATAAAAACGATAGTAGTGTCCGAGTCATCTTCTTTTGGTTTAATTTTGGTAGGATCAACTCATGTATGGTACATCCTAGATGGACAATCACCTAAAAGAGGCAACATATATATTGCCCAGAAATCAAAGCGAGATAAGTTTTCGATCTTAAATAATTTGTGAAACTTCTTCTCTGTTTCTTGGATTCCTACTCCCCCAACTCAAAAAAATTCATCGCATTTAAAATTTTAACCATAGAAAAAATGTCCTCAAACAAATAATTATTGAATAATCGAACTCGTCTAGCTAAGTTGAAAAGTATCCTTATTATGAATATTCTAGTTATTGTGGATTAGACACGGACTTTGGAGAGTCTATTGTAGGTTTCAGCCTCCAAAACGTTGTTCTATGGGATTTTAGGCTTGGACCTCAAATGTTAATCACACGATAGGACTCTTATTGGACCCTACGCATCTGTATGCATGCCAACCTCGGTAAAAACTATTAAGATTACTTCTTCCCTCTTATCTTTCATGTAGAGTAGATACGTTATGAGTTTGTCTTCATTGTTTGACACCTCTTATACAGTTTCATTCGCTACATCATGGGTACCATATCTTTCCTCTATGACCTTCGTCCCAACCACGTCTCAAAACTTGTAAAAATATTTTATTTACCATATTAATGAAATTAATCGAAGAAAAAATGTAACCTTGAGTGATTGAGGGGTCCTTAGATGATGAATCTTAAATAGATTAGTAGATTTTCGGCGGTGCTTGGATAGGTTCAAAATGTTTGAAAGAAGAACTAAAGTGTTGAAAACAACTCTTATTTCGATATTTATAAGGTGAGGTCTTTTTTTTTGTATTTTTAGTTTATCACTGCCTATTTGTAAATGATATAGGAAGACCAAAAGGCACAACCTAACGGTTTACATGCTGATAGTCTAAATGTCCATATAAATGAAACTATGAATGAGATATGACCATCATAAAACCAAGATGACACATGTGTGTAATGTTATTTTAGAAAGATATAAAATTATCCTTGTTTAAGACATACTAAGATTTATAGGGAAGATTGAAAACAAACACCTCTAATAAATGCGAGGCTCAACTAACATAGAACCTCTCCCCTCCATACGTGTTAGTATCGGTTAGCAGAGACACCCTATATGTGATAAAATGGACCATCCAAACACCCCATAGCTGGCAGGCTCATCCAACAAATACCTCCCATATGTTTCATACTTGACTAACATAGATCCTCTATGTGTAGGCTCGACCAACTCAGACCCTCTATGGGCATCACCCTTGACTAGTGAGACCCATTTGCGTCTAATATGCCATTCTTGTGCTGAGATCATTTGTACATGACCGAAGCAAGGACACAGTCACACTAGCGTTTCACATCCAAGTTGATATCCCAACTTCGATGTCAATCTCATACACTACATGCTTGCATTTTTTGTCCTTCAACAAAATAAAGTATTTTTTCTCAAGGGAGGTTTTAATCGATAAGGGTTTAATGAGGCAAGTTGTGGACAATTCGTAGAGAGAGAAACTTGTAAATAACTCGGTATCCAGAAAATAAAGGCTATATCAAGCATTCGACGAATGGGGTATCATCATAGCCGGGGTGCGATCTAAGTTTGAAGTGGTATTTAGCTAAAAGTAACAGATTATATAAATAAGGTCTAGTAGAAATCACATCATCCAATCCCCATTTGTATGATATAAATATCATTATAAATACTCCATCATTCCATCGAATAAGAGATTAACTTTATTCATTAAAGGTTTGCAACGAATTTATCACTCTAGAATCCATTTACCTGTTAGTAGGACCTTCTATCAATGTGAACATACTTATAGATACTTTTAAGATAAAGATATATACTCAACCAAAACTTTTTATATCTAAACAAAAATTTATACAAGATCATAAATAATATAGTGATGCAAATAATATTTTTAACAACGTAATTATAGTTTCCCTAAGATATTCAAAAAGAAAATTTAGACAAAAAACTAATAAAATTCCTTTAGTGGAATATTTATGATCATTTTTTTACAACAATCACTATATATTTAAAAATGATTAGACTAGTTTAATTATATAAAAAACACGTTATCAATTCATATTTCATAAACATTATTATCAAATATATATATATAATCAATGATCATTGAAAACCTATAGCATATTATATTTGAAAATATTTTAAACCATAAACCTCAAAATATGGATTTAAAACTATAAGATAGTATAACATTTAAATTATTACCATAATATAAATCTTAAACGGACTTCAACTTATTAAGTCAGTTTCTTTCCGGTGTTAAGTTTACGAGTCTTATATTTTAATTATTTTTAGGATTTTTAATAAGTTACCAATCTATTTGACACATCTTTTGGTTTGGCTATGAGATGCAAGCTTCTAGGGTTAATTGTGTTAGGTCCACTATCACCTTACCTGAATCTGAGAGCAGATTTGGGTTCTATACCTCAAGATTTGGAATTGGATGGTTGTCCTCAAATATATGTGGTCCATTGTTAGTAGTAACAACGAATGTATCTAGTGTGATTTGATTAAAATAGAACGATTAAAAGTAAAAAAAAAACTTTAAATCTATGATCTTCTCCCTACCTGAATTGAAATAAAATTTTACATTTTAGACATCTAGCTTGCAAAATATACAAGATGGCGATGAGTAATTAATATTCTACCTTCGTTTGGTATGATTTGTGGTTATTCACAACCTATTTGATAACCCACTTTAAACCAATTATTATTCACAATGCTTTAATTTTTATTTTAAAAAAATCAAAATTTATAATTAAAATCTTAAAAATAAAATTTATAATTTAAATTGAGAACTTAAATTTTAAATTCTAAACTATCAACTAAATATATTATTATTATAATAATTTTTTTGATAATTAATTAGTTATTAAATATACAATTATAATTTTTTTAACAAGAATTAAAAAATTTATTAATGAAAAATATTGTTACGTAACTTTGTAAAAACCGAAGTAGATGTAGTTACATAAACCTTGATTATCTCTAGTAATGTAATCTTGATTTGATTCTTAAGGTATCTTTTTTGAAGGTGCTGAAATTATCTTCTAATGGTAAATCTTCTTGAGTTGTCTACTGTCATTGTTTGCGTCTTTGCATTGGTTCTTCCTTTGATCTTGATCAATTTCCGGAAGCCTTTTTATTTGTACCTGTAAAATATAAACAAAATAGAATGGTTAAGGTATACCTTGCCAAAATATTAGCTTCAATCATCCTGAAAGCTTAAGTATCCAATGTCAATACTTTCTAATAACAGTATTACACTAAGGGGGCAAGGCTATTTATAGCTAAGTATTGAAAATTTGATTGATGTTTGATTGTATGTTTAGCCAACCAAACAACAACGTATTTCTACTCGCGAGAGACATGTCTAATTATTATGTTCGACCTTATCAAGTTTCTACAACATTCTATGATTCAATTCAAGTACCAAAGAGATATACCATAACCAATGATGTCAAATGTAATCATAAAGTCACTCTATATGTCAACATGTTTTATAGTACATTAGTTTACAATATAGTAAACCATCTAATAATGCTCTAGTCTCACCAACTAGTGAAGTTTGTGTACTTATTAGATTACCTTTAGCATAAATCAGTTCACCATAAACATTACATAATATAAAAATAGTGTTGGATTCACCATATGATAAAGTTGAGTCATCACAATTTAATTTAAGTCTATTTGAAGACGGGGTTCCAAATGTATAGACAATGTTATTGACTATGGTGACAGGTGGCAGGTTTACATGAATCAAAGGATCTGGTGGACTAACTTTATTCAAAGCTGATAGTCCAGGGACTACCAACGGACTTATGAAAGTCAAAGGACTAGCTATCACCAAATTTGATAGTCTATGGACGATATACTGTTTAAAGAAAATGTTTACATATTTGCATTCATCTGGTTGAGAAAAGGGCTGCCAAAGATTATGTTTTCTGATAAAGGAGAATCTACAAACATGAACATGCATTGTACATGTTTCATGAGCTCTCATTGGCGAATAACTACCTCTAATTTCAACACGCTCATGGCGGGGATGTTTATCATAGTTAATCTAGTTAAAACAATTTTTATTATATCAAAAATACGATGTCGTACATTTTATCATAGGTGGTTTTGAATAAGATGTTGGTAAAAATCCATGTTTCACCATGATCATCCAAATATTTATCCCAACAATATGAATGTGTCCTCATGTGATGCAGCGATTCCCCAAAGTTTGTCATTATCAGACATAATTGTTAGATATGAGTTTCTATTCTCCAATTCGTTAGTTACGCGTTAGATGATTTATATCATCGTGTTATTTATAGAACTTGCTTATATCATGATTTTTTTTGAAAGGGAACATATTTATAAGCTCGTAGAATCAGACCAATCATTAGACTTATAAAAAGTAACACCAATATTTTAAGTCAATTTTTTTAAACATGTTAAAAACATATCAAACAAATAATAAATCATAATATACTTCTAGGTGAAGGTGAGATACCAGATAACTCTAATTTACCATGAAAGTTGTTGTCATTGGTTCTTACTCTCTTACCTTTCAATACCTTATCAAAATAAATAAAATAGATTAAAAAAATATAATTTATTTGTTAGTAAGAGATATATGAATAGTATTACCATAGTCAAATTATATAAATTAAATTAGATACTTAATAGTCTAATATTAACTTTAATAGATCATAAGCATATTAGTTATGTATTAAAGTTAATATTACACAATATATTGCATAATTTAATTTGATTACTTGTAAATATTTTTTATACAATTATTATCGATTAAAAATATATTATTGAGCTAGATTAATTATACTATTCTCTAAATTATTATTGATTGGTAGGATGATTTTGTTTGTTGGCTCTAGGTGTTTGGTTGGATGAGTTTCTGCACTATATCAATCCTCTTTTATTTTTATATGAGTAGGAGCGATGCTTTATTAATCTGCTTGTTAACTCACGATTGTGGTGTTTTTAGACTCTCTTGCTGTTGAGTTCTCGATTTGAGAATGATACCATGCGTGATAACATATGGAAAAGAACTTATAATGTTTGTTTGACCATAGAGATGCTTGTGTCATTTTTTTTTAAAAATTGTCGAGATTGTTGCTATAACTGGTTGTTGCTACAATTGATAATATAACAAGTTCTGTTGACATTTCGGGTACAAATCCATTAAAATAAGATTTATCATGAACTCTTTGGAACAAAAACGTCTCAAACCATCTCACTCCTTATCTGGATAAAAAACGTATATAAATTTTGAAAATATTTTTTTGATTTTATCATAATTTATAAAATTATAAATTTTATAGCATATGCATATTTAGCTAAAGTTAACATTTTAAAAAATTATATTTAAAAAAATTAAAATTTTCATCTTTAAATATTTTAATTACATTTTAAAATATAAATTTACGTACTTTTTAAATTTTTAAACTTATATTTTATTTATGCTCTATTTTCAAATTTTGAATTAAAATTTAAAAAATTAAGTTTTGATAGTTAATCATTCTATAGTTGTATCTTGGTCCATTATATTTAATTTTAAATTTTAAATTTTAAATTCTTATAAAACTATATTTTAAGTGTTAAATTTCGTAAAACTCAAATACGATTTTACAATTTTAAATTATTTACCTTATGAATATAAAGTTTTCTTTAATTTAATATATATAGTAATCATCATATCCTATTATATATACACATATAATTTAAATAATAGATAGTAAATAAGGATATATAATTCTCTTCATTTTACATTATTACATAATGTTTAAGCAAACCTGAACCTAATATTCTATTCGAGTTTCTGTAATATAATGACCGAAGAAGACGACAGTGGATAAGTTATAAGAGTATATATATACAGGAGTCACTGGACACAACAAGTTCATCAACTACTACTGTTGTTATTACTTGAACTTTATATAATTAAAGAAAGAGTCGTTAGTTATGTATTAAAATAATTTTTAAAACACTAAAAAATAAAGGAGTTACCGATCAGGTAACACCTCTCTCTTTTTATAATATATATATATATATATATTTGTATATATATATATTTGTATTTATTTCGGTTTCTACATATTGCTTAGATTATTTGTTGAAACACTAGGTTTATATTTTGGTCCATTCATATAAACAATGGATGTGATTTCTCCACAAGTCAGTGACTCTTAATTTTAATTCGTACTATTTTGAAATATAAGCAAACTTGAGAATTCCACCTAATATTCTATTCCAGATTCTATAATATAAATCTCTGCTTAAAATGACATGTGACGGCTCATAGTAAATAAATATATATATAGAGGACAGGACACAACGAATTCTAAATTTGAAATAGATTTTAAAGAACGGAATATTGGCAAACTCAAGAGTGACTAATGGTGACTCTGTGTTCAAGATTTACCTCTCTCACTCTCTCTATATAGATATTTTTACATGTTGATTAGATTATTTGTTGAAACATTTAATTATATTCAAGTCCACAAATGGGTTTATATTATGTTTATTCATATAAACAATGGATGTGATATCTCCACAATTCAATGACTCTTACTTTTAACAGAATATTCAAGGTTTTATGTGGAATTAAGACAATATGAACCTGCTGCAGCCCATTGGAAGGCTCAAAAGATATAGTGGGTAAGATTTATTTTCGTACATATTGGTAGGCATTTAGTTTTGGGTTTACAAAGCAATTAATCTGGATCACGAATATGATCGGGCATTCCACATAAAGTGTTTTCAAAAGTTTATCAATTTGGTTTAGCCAAATCATATTAATCGTCTGCTATAAAAATTGTATGATCAATCGGATTTATTAACTTAACAATCAATAATTTTGAATTTTTTTGTATATATACAAAACAATTCCAGGTAGACTCGGACGAGAGGTTAATGCTTTAGCCTCTGTTGTTGTGTTTTGTGGGTGAAACAGCCTTTAGGTGGATCACTAGGAAGAGATGCCGCGACTGGTCGTGGAATGCTGCTTGCAACCGAAGCTATGGGACTAACATATGTTATCGAGGTTCGATTCATACGAATATAATATCTACCTTTTAAACGGATGTAGATATGATTCTGATATGGCATGTCTTAAACTGTTATGAGCCGCTTAGATTAATAGTTATGAATTGTTAAGTGTAAGATACATAGTTAGATAGCATATTGTGTAAGATATATAGTTTCATAACATGCCAACCTGTTTACTATTACCTTGATTTTTCACTTGCAGGGTCTTGGAAACGTTGGATCCTGGGCTGCGGATCAGATCCATGAAAATGTTGACAAAATCGTAGAGATGAGCAACATATCAGGTGCGGTCAAGAACATTAATAGACTAGACGTACAAAAGTTTGAAGAAATATGCAACGGAAAACAAAGGTGTCAAAGGGTTTGACAATGCGGAGGCAATTGATTCTTAATCGTACTCGTTCAAGACTGCGACGTTCTTATCCCTGCAGCACTCAGTGCTGTCATCAACAGGTTTGATATTATTATAAGAAATTAGTGATATTTTTATTTGCTATTCGGATCTTAATATGCAGCTCTTACGATATTTTGGTTGAAGGGAAAATGCGAATGACATCCAAGCCAAGTTCATAATTGAAGCTGCTAATCACCCTACCGACCCTGAAGCCGGTGAGCTTAGACTCTCTTTTATATTCTTACACTACATTGAACCTTTTGATTTATTTACTACCATTAATAAGTTTAGAACTTTATATTATTTTGATACATTTCATGAACCTCAGATACTGAAGAAGAGAGGAGTTATAATCCTCCCGGACATATATAGTAATTCAGGAGTAACGGTTCGTTGCTTCGAGTTGGTGCAGGTATATATTTTTCTCTCTCTCCATATATATATATATATAACAGGACGCTCAAGAAATCAATTATACTTCATTTTTTGAGTATAATCTTGTACATATATCATGTGTTATAAAATATTGCAGAACATGTGAGCGCTCATGTGGGAGGAAACGCAGGTGAACGAAGAGCTGCAGAAATACACGAGTAGTGCGTTTATGGATATAAAGGAAATGTGCAAAACTCACAACTGCGATCTTCATATTAGAGCCTTCACTCGGGAATATGTTTTGTGGCTCTTGGAAATTGAGATTCAAACATATTTGAGTTCGAACATTTGAGTTTTTTCGTTACAGATATAATTCCACGGAAAGGTCACGTGTGGTGCAAGTTAGTAGAATATTAATTCCGCGTGAAATAGTTATATATATATATTTTTTTTGATAAAATTGTAAGAAAATAGATTAGAGTATGAATTTGTTTCTTAACTTTTAGAAGCAAGTGCAATTGTAGCTGTAAATTTTTGCATGATATGCATTGCTCCAGAAACTGAGATATATATAGAGTTCTTTATGGTTACAGGTTATGGCTTTTATTGCCCATAACATAATGCTACAAATATAGGACATCACCAATCCCTGTATCTGCTTAGATGTTAGACAGTATAACATAATTCCCCGCATTTTGCTGTTCTAAGTTCAAACAACTTGTTTCGGACTTGTTCACCAAGAATTATATTTCTATGGAGCATGCAAGACTTAAGCAACTATCCCCAAATACTGCCACTTAGCATCATTGGTATGTTTTTAACACCATAGAAAATGTGATATATCTAGGCTGAAGAAAATGACACAACACATCGACGTAAACAGCTAAAGCTGCATTAGAAAGACTGATTTCTCAAATACCCAATTGTCATTGCCGGCCACACTGAATCGGACAGGCTCTTACACTCTCTTTATGTCGTAAACGAACAGACTGTACAGCCACAAAGAAAAATTTGACAATTTCACATTGAATACTAGGCACCAGCCTAGCATATCTTCCTGCACATAATGACGTGCCAACCCGGCAACATAAACTTTCTGGGACCATTTTACGGCTATGGCCGAAACATTGCAGCCTTATGAGACCATTTTACGGTTACGACTAAAACATTGTAGTCATATGTGACTTCTCTAACGCTACAAATGAAATTTTGCAACTATATGGACTAATTTGAGGCTACAAACTAAACGTAATAGCCCTATATAACCACTCCAAGATTACGGCAAAAAATATGAGGCCTTCACACAATGTTTAATATCTAACACAGGCTTCAGCTAACAACCCGTCATTTAGGATAATTCTGATCACTATCCATGCATGTTTCAGCACCTTCTATCATGCGACACAATGCCAATTTCCAAGCACATGCCGAAGCTGTTGCTTTGTACTCGCTCCCTCCGTATTTGTAGGTACCTGGGCTTGCAAATCTTCAAAAAAAAAAGCTGCTGTGATTGTCAAGATTTCTTTAAGCTCTTCAATCGGGCTTCTGTATCTGGAATATTTCATCATTGAGTTCAGCTATATCCATTTTAAATAGTGCTCTTCTTTAATTGTTTCCTCTCAGAGAATGTCTTGTAGATCTATCAGCCAAGGAAACGGGAGCAATCAGCCCGGTTCCAGACCTTTCCCTAGATTCTATCATCTATGAATTCTCAATAGAATCAGAAACTAAGGAAAGGGTACTATGAGCGTGCCTCAACCATTTCCTGAGCTTTCGGGTCCTTCAGTGGGGGTTTTACAGAGATGTCAGCTTGGAATCGAGAGCAAACAGCGCAGTTCCAGACCTCACCTTAAATCCTTATATTTATTGAACCTTCAATACAGTCAGAATATAAGGAGAGGGTACTTTGAGCGTGCCTAAACCGATTCCTATGCCTAATTCTAATCACCTCGTTTAAATGTAAACAAAAAAGTAAGTCGATACATTTGATTATACCCTATAACTATTACAAAAGTTTCGTAACTGGTGATTATATAACAAAATTATATATATAAACCAAGCCACAAAACACCAAAAAATTATATATATATTTTAACAAAATTTACATGTCCTCCATCTTGTACTATAAACTATGAGAAAGTAATGTCATTAAATTTTAAAATATTTATGAGATCCGAGATATATCAATATCATTAGTATATACCAAAATTGAGATATATCAATATTATTAGTATATACAAAAATTATTTGGGTTCAAATATGTTAGTGTTTAAACAAACATTTCATAATATATGAGAGGATGGTTTATTTGTCAAGAAACGCAAGAACAGAATATCCAACTTTGTAATTTCAAGGCTAATCTTGTTTGGATTAGATTTCAATTCTTCATCCATGGAAAAAGGAGAGTTGTTACCTTCACCATCCTCAAACTCGCCAAGATCGACAAGTTCCATGCCTGTCAAAATATTGGTTTTTGAAAGTGATTTTCCTCTGCTTTTTCTAAAAACTCAAGACCATAAACAGGTTATGAATGGGGTTCATGTAATCTCTAACCCAGCCTTCGAGAATTCTTGCCAAAGAAATGAACACCAGAATGAAACCGAATACAAGAAGATTGGGAAAACGTTTGCTGATGTTTTGAAACCAAACAACAAGGGAATTCTCCACAAGCATGTCTTTGTTACTCACAATTCTGACCATACAATAATTTGTTTGGAAAAAAATGATAGAGATAGATTACAAAAGGTCTCCAAACATACAATCATAGGGAAGTTTGCTTATGGCAAACCAAAGTATGAGATTATCAAAGGTTTTTGGGTAATTTCAATTTCACTAGTTTCTTCAATGTTGCAATATGTGATTCTCAACATGTTTTCATCGAATTTGACAGTTTTGAAGACCTGAAAAAGCTTTGGTCTCGAAATGTTTGGAAATTCAGAGAGATGAAATGTGATTGCTCAAGTGGAGTCCCTTATTTGATCCCAATAAAGAGAGTCCCTTGACACCGGTTTGGATTACGTTAACAAATCTGTCGGAGTTTATGTATAATGAAGCAACGATCTTTGAGATAGCAAAGTCATTTCGAGTTCCTTTGAAAACATGGATCCCTCCAATTAACAGAGCAAGTTTTAATTTTGTTAAACTTTGGGTGGAGATAGATATATCGAAGACTCTTGTGAATGAGATCAGAATTATGTTTGGTGGCAGATAGTCCCTTGACTTTCACATGTCCGTTGACAGTCTCTGGACTATCGCGTTTGGATAAAGTTAGTCCACCAGATCCTCAGATCCATGATAGGCTGCCACCTGTCACAATAGTCCCCAAATTTTTGTATCACCACTAGTCCCTTGAGTTTAGTTATCCATAATATTCTACATTTTGGGTTTGACCTAAACTCAAGGGACTAGTGGTGATACAAAAATTTGGGGACTATGGTGACAGGTGGCAGCCTCTCATGGATCAGAGGATCTAGTCCAAACGTGATAGTCCAGGGACTGTCAACGGACATTTGAAAGTCAAGGGACTATCTGCCACCAAACGCGATAGTCGAGGGACGATTTACTGTTCAATGCCTAAATCCTAACAAAGCAGCAGGACCTGATGGTTTCGATGGGAAGTTTTACAGAGAATGCTGGGCTATCATTTCTACTGATCTCTATAGTGCTATAAAAGAAATATTTAAAGGTGAATCCCTTCTGAAAACCATGCTTCTGTGATTTTCTAAATTCCTAAAGTCAGCTCACCAAAAACTTGGAAGGAATATCGTCCAATCAGCTTGCCCACAATGCTCAACATGATATATTCTAAAATCATCAATAACAGAATGAACCTTATACTTCCTAATCTGATTTCTGAAGAGCAAAGACCTTTTGTCAAAGACATGAGCATCCATGAGAACATTCTTATTGCAAAATAATTATGCTATTATCTCAATCTCAAAACAAGGAAAGGTAATCTGATTTTGAAAATTGACATGGAGAAGGCCTTTGATAGGCTGTTACCAAAACATTCTTAAAGATTTTGGTTTCAACTCTCAATTCATTGAGCTGATAAACAACCATATTAATAACAATCATTTCTCCTTGATTATTAATGGTGTTATTAAAGGTTTCTTCAAGTCTAATCAGGGATTGAGACATGGGGATCCCTTATCCCCCAGTCTATTCATATTGGATGAGGAGTTCTTGATAAGGGGACTAAAGTTGATCAATGAGGCTAGCCGTTTTATCAGGTACAAAACAAGAGGGAAAGAGGTCATACTTTTCTTGGCATTTGCTGATGATCTCACCATCTTCTACAACGGATCTGCTGAGTCTATCTCCAAAGTTTCAGGGTTTCTTATTGACTTCCAGAATATCTCGGGTCAGCTTATAGACAACGAAAAATAAAAGTTACTAACTGCTGAAAACACTAGAAATCACACGATTAACATGGTTGAGAGAATACTTGGAATAAAGCATAGTTGTATGCCTTTCAAGTATCTGGGAGTAATAATGAGTAACAAAAATAAACTAATTCATTTTGATGGCCTAGTTTTAAAGATCAGAGAAATAATTATTGATTGGGATGGAAGCACCTTATCGTTTGGTGGAAGACTTGTACTAATCCAGTCAGTTTTATCTACCCTCCCTTTTTATCACATTCAGAACACATTACTTCCTAAATCTGTCATAAGGAAATTGAAAACGTCTATAATTAAGTTCTTTGGGGAAACAATATTGAATCTAAAGCTATCAATTGGTCTTCATGGAGAAAGATATGTAAGCTTTACGCTGATGGGAGAATCAATGTCAAGAAGTTAGAATCCCTGCAGGATACACACTCATACAAGCTGTGGTTTATACTTAAAGCAAACAAGTCTCTCTGGGCAAGGCTAATGATTTCTACCTACTACAAAGGACACCATCATGTTGCTGCTCCTATTCATAAAAGAAAATCTAAAGTCTGGTCTAGAATCTATGGAATAGCAGGGTGTGGGAAGATTAAATTTTGGCTTGAAATTTGGTGTACTGAAAAGCCTTTTATCTACTTCAACGCAACTGACAAGAGAAGCTGGTATGAGAGCACTAAGTTAAATGAATTTTGGGTCAATGACAAGTGGAATATTGACAAATTGAGTACTACTATCACTAGTCCTATCATAACTAATATTCTCAAACTCAAGCTCAACAACAATCTTGATGGAATCAAGTGGGCTATATCTCCTGATGGATCCTTCAATTCAAAACTGACGTGGAATACAATAATAAAACAAGGAAATAAATCAAACCTTTACAGAAAAAACTGGAATCCGATTACTCTCAAGAAATGTTCTCTCTTTCTTTGGAGAGTTGTAATGAATTGGTTCCCCTCTAAGGTGAATCTTTAGAGAGAAAACTTCAATCTAGCTTCAAAGTGTCAGTTCTGCTACAATGAACAGAGCTCTAAACATGTTATGGTTCATTGCAAAGAGGCATGGACTTGTGGAATCACTTCGGTACCACTTTGGGAATAAATGTTACTAGGAATATGATCTTTCACCATCTCATTCGTACTTGATATTGGTATTCAACGATGGTTTGTAGTATAAGAATAGTTCTTCAGGAAATCATCGCTTGGGCAATCTGGAAAGCAAAAAACCATAAAAAACATCAAGACGTAAAGACTTCTTCGTGCTCTCTAATTGACCAAGTAATTCGTATTATAATTGTTCGGAACAACGCAAATCTTCTCAAGATACGCCACTTGGGTAAGGATATCAGATTTACAACTCAATTGGGATGCAATGTTAACCACACCAAGATGATAGTTCCCATTTCACTCAAATAGACTGCACCAAAACTCAATCAATACAAACTGAATACTGACGGGGCTTCCTTGTTATCTTGAGAAGCTAGCGGAGGTGGTATGATAAAAAACCATGATGAAACCATTCGTCAAGGGTTTCGCAAGATTTATGGAAAGAACTCGACAATCATTGTTGAAGCTAGAGCTCTCATGGATGGTTTAGCCATTTGCAAAGCCTTAAATATAACAAATCTTGATATTGAGGTTGATTCAAGCATTCTGGTTGATCTATTCGGCAGAGAAAAACCGATATGGTTCTTGGATCCGCTCATATGCTACTGTAGAAAGCTTATCACCCTTTATATGTTGATAAAGCATGTCTTTAGAGAGCAGAACAATTTGCAGATTGGGTTGCAAAAAACACTCTAAAGCTTAGGAACAACTTAGACTTCAATCATTCATCAGCTCTGAATCAGTTGCGAGCTATTGTCTTCCTTGAAAGTATCAGGCTTCGGTATATAAGGAACGTCGACTGAGCTAGGTTGATGATTGAAGACCTGCTATGGAGATGAAACAGAGACATATTTTTGTTTGGAAACGATTGGTAAGTTTTTTATTGAGATGGGGTTCGTCTCTATCTATTGATTGGGTTCTTGAACATCGGGGGAGATGACCGGCGTTGTAGTTTTCGGTCAAGTGTATGATTCAAATAAAAAATCCTTGAAGACGACTTCAAAGGCGAGAGAAGAATTTTTTTGATTTTCGATTCCCTCATTCTTATTTTCTAGTTCAAATTGTGTAACACTCCTTGTATTTCGATGTTAATTCTAATAAAGGCCAAATTCAAGTTAAAAAAATATTATATACAAAAATATTATATAACGGCGTGATTTTTTATTTTCGATCCTACTTGACAATTTCTATTTCAGTTTAGGTATTGATATATTTATTTTGTGATCTATTTATTTATTATGGATTATCAAATTTATCAAATATTTTAAACTTGAAAAAGACATATACGGTAGAAAAAATGATCTAATCGAAATGCATACATCAAACGGGCTACACTATATTACGATCCAATTTTCTTATAACGAGACTTCTTTATATAAGGGGATCTTATTTTCAAAGATATTTTATGTTATGGAGGTCGCATTTTAGCAATAAAGGGTCTTCATTTAGCATAACCCATATTAAATAATCATATATCTAAATAGATAATCTATTGGTGTTTTATTTCTTGTCACATTTTTATTAATGTATCAATTTTATTTTGTAAGAAAATTAATATATCAAATTAATTTTTTTTTTTGTAAATATATCGGAACATATTTGGTAAACAAGTGAATTGTATCTACAAGTTTTTATAATATATATATATATATATATATATATATATATATATATATATATATATAAATCATCATATCCTATTATATATGTACACATATAATTTAAATAATAGATAGTAAATAAGGATATATAATTCTCTTCATACACTGGATAAGTCATAAGAGTATATATATATACAGTCCAGGATTCACTGGACACAACAAATTCATCAACTACTACTTTTGAGTGAAATTATATTACCGGATTTGGAGTAATTTAAGGAGAGAAGTTATTTTATAGAATCTGGAATAGAATATTACGTGGAATTCTCAAGTTTGCTTATATCCTTGTTCAATATATACTATTTACTTTATATTTGTATATATATATAGATAGATAATAGGACAAGGAATTTTAAAGTTGAAATAGATTTTAAAGAACGGAATATTGGCAAACTCAAGAGTGTGACTCTTAATGTGTTCAAGATTTACCTCTCTCCCTCTCTGTCTATATAGATATTTTTACATGTTGATTAGATTATTTGTTGAAACATTTAATTATATTCAAGTCCACAAATGGGTTTATATTCTGTCTATTCATATAAACAAAGGATGTGATATCTCCACAATTCAATGACTCTTACTTTTAACAGAATATTCAACGTTTTATGTGGAATTAAGACAATGTGAACATGCTGCAGCGCATTCGAAGGCTCAAAAGATATACGTGGGTCGTACAGTTTTGGGTTTACAAAGCAATTAATCTGGATCACGAATATGATCGGACATTCCACATAAAGTGTTTTTAAAAGTTTATCAATTTGGTTTAGCCAAATCATATTAATCGTCTGCTATAAAAATTGTATGATCAATCGGATTTATTAACTTAACAATCAATAATTTTGAATTTTTTTGTATATATACAAAACAATTCCAGGTAGACCCGGACGAGAGGTTAATGCTTTAGCCTCTGTTGTTGTGTTTTGTGGGTGAAACAGCCTTTAGGTGGATCACTAGGAAGAGATGCTGCGACTGGTCGTGGAATGCTGCGTGCAACCGAAGCTCTGGGACTAACATATGTTATCGAGGTTCGATTCATACGAATATAATATCTACCTTTTAAACGGATATAGATATGATTCTGATATGACATGTCTTAAACTGTTATGACTATGAGCCGCTTAGATTAATAGTTATGAATCGTTAAGTGTAAGATACATAGTTAGATAGCATATTATGTAAGATATATAGTTTCATAACAGGCCGACCTGTTTACTATTACCTTGATTTTTCACTTGCAGGGTCTTGGAAACGTTGGATCCTGGGCTGCGTATCAGATCCATGAAAATGTTGACAAAATCGTAGGGATGAGCAACATATCAGGTGCGGTCAAGAACATTAATAGACTAGACGTACAAAAGTTTGAAGAAATATGCAACGGAAAACAAAGGTGTCAAAGGGTTTGACAATGCGGAGGCAATTGATTCTTAATCGTACTCGTTCAAGACTGCGACATTCTTATCCCTGCAGCACTCAGTGGTGTCATCAACAGGTTTGATTTTATTATAAGAAATTAGTGATATTTTTATTTGCTATTCGGATCTTAATATGCAGCTCTTACGATGTTTTGGTTGAAGGGAAAATGCAAATGACATCCAAGCCAAGTTCATATTTGGAGCTGCTAATCACCCTACGGACCCTGAAAGCCGGTGAGCTTAGACTCTCTTTTATATTCTTACACTACATTGAACATTTTGATTTATTTACTATCATTAATAAGTTTATAACTTTATATTATATTGATCCATTTCATGAACCTCGGATACTGAAGAAGAGAGGAGTTATAATCCTCCCGGACATATATAGTAATTCAGGAGAAACGGTTAGTTACTTCGAGTGGGTGCAGGTATACATTTTTCTCTCTATCCATCTATATATATATATATATTAATTCCGCGTGAAATAGTTATATAAATGTAAACAATAAAGTAAGTCGATACATTTGCTTATACCCTATAAGGCTATAACTATTCCAAAAGTTTCGTAACTGGTCATCAACTGCTTAACAATATAAAACTAAATAAATTAGTGCTTTTTTAATAAGTATATATATATATATATATATATATATATATATATATATATATATATATATATATATATTATAAAAACCAAGCCACAAAACACCCAAAAATGATATTTAAAAAAAAAAAAAAATTCACATGTCGTCAATTTCGTACTCTAAACTATGAGAAAGTAATGTTATTACTCCCTCCGTCCCAAAATAAACTACGTTCTAGGAAAAAATTGATGTCCCAAAATAAATGACGTTCTCAAATTCTAAGATGGTATTAATGGTTGATTTACATTTCTATCTTTTGCCTTTGCAACTATTTACTTAAGTTTTTACACAATCTATATTAAATAGAAAGGTCATTTATGGAAAATAAAAAAGCTTTTTACCTTTTCAAGAATAATGATTACATTCCTTAATTTATGTACCAAAAGCTAAAACGACTAACAACTTGGAATAGAGGGAGTAAATTTTAAGAATGTTTACGAGAACCAAGATATATCAATATCATTTGTGTATATAAAGTTTGAGATATATCAATATTATTTGTTTATACGAAAATCATCTGGGCTTTTATAGTATGAAATATGTTAGTGTTAAAACGAACCGTTCATAATATATGAGAGGATGGTTTCTCTGTCAAGAAACGCAAGAACATAGTATCCAACTTTGTAATTTCGAGGCTAATCTTGCTTGGATTAGATTCCAATTTTTCATCCATGGAAGAAGGAGAATTGTTACCTTCACCATCCTCAAACTCGTCAAGATCGACAAGTTCCATGTTTGTCAATAGATTTTTTTAAAGTGATTTTCCTCTGCTTTCTCTACAAAACTGAAGACCATAAACAGAGTATAGATGGGGTTCATGTAATCTCTAACCCATCCTTCGAGAATTATTGCCAAAGAAATGAACACCGGAACAAAACAGAATACAGGAAGATTGAGAAAACGTGTGCTGATGTTTTAAAACCAAACGACAAGGGAATTCTCCACAAGAATATCTATATTACTCACAATTCTGACCATACAGTAATTTGTTTCGAAAACAATGATAGAGATAGATTACAGAAGGTCTCCAAACATACAATTATAGGGAAGTTTGCATATGGAAAACCAAAGTATGAGACTATCAAAGGTTTTACTGGGCAATTTCAATTTCACTAGTTCCTTTAATGTTGCAATATGTGATTATCGGCATGTTTTCATCGAATTTGACAGTTTTGAAGACCTGAAAAGTGTTGCTCTCAAACGTTTTAGAAAGTCGAAGAGAAAAAAATGTGATTTCTCAAGTGGAGTCCCTTATTTGATCCCAATAAAGAGAGTCCCTTGACGTCGGTTTGGATTACGTTAACAAATCTGCCGAAATTTATGTATAATGAAGCAACGATCTTGGAGATATCAAAGTCATTTGGAGTTCCTTTGAAAATTTGGACCCTTCCAATTAACAGAGCCAGTTTTATATGTGTTAAACTTTGGGTGGATATAGATATATCGAAGACTCTTCTGAATAAGATCAGAATTATGTTTGGAGATGATGAGGAATACAATCTGAAAATTATCTATGGGCCAAATCCAAACTACTGTAATGTTTGCAAGCATATTGGTCACAATGTAACTGAATGCAAGTAAAGGATTTTGAGCCTTCAAATTGATCAACAATCAAAGCAGGAAAACAAAAAAATTGTTCAACAACCTATTGAAACCTCTACTGAAAACAAAGTCTCTACAACTCCTCATATCAAATGTGTGAATATTGATATAGAGAATGTAATGGAAACTATTGATCAGAAGTATAATCAACTTCATACAGACAGACAACTAGCATTACTGGAGAGATAAGTGAGTTAACTGCAAGTTTTGAAATCACTAAAGACTCATCTTCAGGAACTGGTGGAAATGAGAAAGATTTGAATGTCGATCCTGAAATGATTGAAGTGTTGCATACTCTGGAGACTAGATCTTTGTTTGAAGTTGGAAGAGTTCCTGCTGAATCTAATCCTGAAATCACTTCTCCATCCAGAGACACAACAGTTAGCCTCCCACACTCTCATACACATGATTATAAACATAGTAATTATAAAGACAATAAATTCTCAAAACCTCAAAGCAAGAAAACAAAGAACTGAATATCAAAGTCCCTACAACATCCAGACTTCTACAGCTGAAAAAGGCTGTTAAATCTAAATCAAATAAATGAAAATCAAGATTATCAACCGGATTGTCAGATTGATGGGGAATAAACAAATTATGAGGAAACTAATGTCTTTAAAGAGGTCTGAAAATCCTGCTCTTATGGCTATTCAAGAGCCCTTGATTAACTCAATTAGAATTGAAACTGTGGCAAAAAACCTGGGTTACAATCAATATTTTGGAATGTAAACAACAAGATTTGGATTTTGTAGAGAGATAATTTCAGGGTAAATGTTTTATTCAATGAAGATCAGATAATTCATGCTAATTTCAATCACACTGCTTTGAGAAAAACTTCCAAATTGTTCATGGTCTACGCTAAATGCAACAGAACTATAAAATTAGATCTATGCGACTCTCTTAGAAGGGTAAATGATAATGATAATGAATGAATAGAGTTTGGAGATTTCAACACAGCTCTTAACTCTGATGAACAACTATAGTGCACCAGAACTTGCGTGAGAAGCATTGATGACTTCAGTAATGCTATTCTGAGTTGCAACCTAACTGATGGGGGCTACTCAGGATCTAAATATACCTGGACTAATGGAAATAAGTGGAAGAGACTAGATAGGGTTCTCTACAACAACTCAAGGATTAGATACTTTGACAATACAAAGACGATTCACTTAGCAAAGATTTGTTTTGATCATTTAGCCATCTGCATTACAATCGTTTCTAATCTAGACACATTCAAATCTGCCTTTAAGTTCTTAAACATGTGGGTACAACACCCTGGATTCTTGGAAACAGTTGAGAAAAGTTGTTTACGCTTTATGCCTGGGGATTTTATTCAAAGGTTCGGGCATAAGTTAAAAAGACTTAAGGGAGATTTGAAGATTTGGAACAACAAAAACTTTGGTAATGTGTTTTATGCAATTAAGAAGGTTGAAGAGGAAATCTGTTTCAGGGAAACCAAGTACCAATCTACAAGGGCTATTGCAGACAAGATTATGTTTTATAAGGCAAAAGAAAACTAGTTAAATCTGATTGCAAGAGATGGGTGCTTCTGGGAGCAGAAAAATCATACTCTGTGGCTGGAAGATACTGATAAAAACATTACTTTCTTCCACAATCTGGAGAAAAAGAGAGCTCAAAGAAACAAAATTCACATAATATGGGATGGAGATCAGTCGTTGGAGGATCAGGAAGTAATAGCCAACTGTACAATTTCTTATTTCCAAACTCTCCTAACTAAGCCTTCTAATATTAATGAATGCTCTAATTTTGTTGACTTTATTCCTAAACTCGTATCTCACTATGAAAACACAATATTAACAGCTATTCCCTCTGATAATGAAATCTACAAAATTATCAGCAGCCTAAATCCTAACAAAGGAGCAGGACCTAATGGATTCAATGAGAAGTTTTACAGAGAATGTTGGGCTATCATTTCCACTCATCTCTGTACTACTATAAAAGAGATATTTAAAGGTGCTAGAATCCCATCTAGAAACCATGCTTCCGTGATTTGCCAAATTTCTAAAGTCAGCTCACCAAAAACTTGGAAGGAATATCGTCTAATCAGCTTGAGCACAATGCTCAACATGATATATTCTAAAATCATCAACAACAGAAGGACTTATACTTCCTAATCTTATTTCTGAACAGCAGGGAGCTTTTTTCCAAAACAGAAGCATCCATGAGAACATTCTTATTGCAAAAGAATTATGCTGTGATCTCAATCTCAAAACAAGGAAATGTAATCTGATTTTAAAAATTGACATAGAGAAGGCCTTTCATAGGTTGTTACCAAAACATTTTTAAAGCTTCTGGTTTCAACTCTCAATTCCTTGAGCTGATAAACAAAAATATTAATAACAATCATTTCTCCTTGATTGTTAATGGTGTTACTAAAGGTTTCTTCAAGTCTAATCAGGGATTAAGAAAGGGGGATCCCTTATCCTCAGTCTATTCATATTGGCTGAGGATTTCTTGATAAGGGGACTAAAGATGATAAATGAGGCTAGCAGTTCTATTAGGTCTAAACCAAGAGGGAATCAGGTCATACCTTGCTTGGCATTTGCTGATGATCTCGCCATCTTCTGCAATGGATCTGCTGAGTCTATCTCTAAAGATTCAGAGTTTCCTATTGACTACGAGAACATCTCGGGTCAGCTTATAAACAAAGGAAAATAAAAGGGGTAAAAAACATGACAGGTCATCCATGTTTGTCAATTGTCTCACTTTAGTCCTCTTCCTTTACTTTTGTATAAACAGGTCCCCCACATTTTAAAAACGTAACAAACAGATCCTTTTTGTAATAAACTGGTCCCTCATATCTGTAATAAACAGGCCCCTCACGTTTTCAATTTATAATAAAGAGATCCCTCATATTTTCACAAAAGGATATGTTTGTTACGTTTTTAAAACATAGGGGACCGGTTTATTACAGAGACAAAGAAGAGGGACTGCTGTGTTACAAGTCAGAAACATGGAGGACCAATGGTGTTTTTTACCCAAAATAAAAGTTACTAACTGCTGAAAACATGAGAAATCACAGGATTAACATGGTTGAGAGAATACTTGGAATAAAGCATAGTTTTATGCCTTTCAAGTATCTAAGAGTAATGATGAGTAACAAAAATATACAAAGTCATTTTGATGGCCTAGTTTCAAAGATCAGAGAAAGAATTATTGATTGGGATGGAAGCACCTTATCCTTTGGTCGAAGATTTGTACTAATCGAGTCAGTTTTATCTACCATCCCTCTTTATCACATTCAAAACACATTACTTCCTAAATCTGTCATAATGAAATTGAAAACCTCTATAATAAATGTCTTTGGGGCAACAAGATTGAATATAAAGCTATCAATTGGTCTTCGTGAAGCAAGATATGTAAGCCTTATATTGAGGGGAGAATCAATGTCAAGAATTTGGAATCCCTGCAGGATACATACTCATACAAGCTGTGGTTTATACTTAGAGCAAACAAGTCTCTCTGGGCAAGGCTAATGATTTTTACCTACTGCAAATGACACCATCATGTTGCTGCTCCTAGTCATAAAGTAAATCTAAAGTCTGGCCTAGGATCTCTGAAATACCATGGTGTGGGAAGATTAAATTTTGGCTTGACAAGTGGTGTACAAAAAAGTCTTTTATATACTTGAACACAACTGACAACAGAAGCTGGTATGAGAGCACTAAGTTAAATGAATTTTGGGTCAATAGCAAGTGGAATATTGACAAATTGAGCACTACTTTCACTAGTCTTATCATATTTAACATTCTCAAACGCAAGCTCAACAATAATCTTGATAGAATCAAGTGGGCTATATCTCATGATGGATCCTTCAAATCAAAATCCGACGTGGAATACAATTAGAAAATAAGGAAATGAATCAAACCTTTACAGAAAAAGCTGGAATCCGGTTACTCTCAAGAAGTGTTCTTTCTTTCTTTGGAGAGCTTTACTGATTTGGTTCCCATCCGAGGTGAATCTTCAGAGAAAAAACTTCAATCTAGCTTCAAAGTTCCAGTTTTGCTACAATGAAGAGAGCTCTAAACATGTTATGGTTCATTGCAAACATGCATGGACTGTGTGGAATCACTTCGATACCACTTTGGGAATAAACGTTACGAGGAATATGACCCTTCACCATCTCATTCGTACTTGGTACTGGTCTCCAACAAAGGTTTGCAGTGTAATAATAGTTCTTCCGAAAATCATCGCTTGGGCAATCTGGAATGCAAGAAACCATAAAAATATCAAGACATAAACACTTCTTTGTGCTCCCTAATTGACCACGTAATCCGTATTATAACTAGTCTGACCAACACAAATATTCTCAAGAGACGCCACTGGGGTAAGAATATCAGATTTGCAACTCAATTGGGATGCAATGTTCACCATACCAAGATTATAATTCCCATTTCGCTCAAATCGACTGCACCAAAACTCAATCGACACAAATTGAATACTGACGGGGCTTCCTTGTTATCTCGAGAAGCTAGCGGAGGTGGTGTGATAAGGAACCATGATGGAACCATTCGTCAAGGGTTTTGCAGGATTTATGGAAAGAACTCAGCAATCATTGCTGAAGCTAGAGCTCTCACGGATGGTTTAGCCATTTTGCAAAGCCTTAAACATAACAAATCTTGACATTGAGGTTGATTCAAGCATTCTGGTTGATCTAATTGGCAGAAAAAAAATCAATATGGTTCTTGGATCCTCTCATATGCTACTGCAGAAAGCTTATCACCCCTTATATATCGATAAAGCATGTCTTTAGAGAGCAGAACAAGGTTGCAGATTGGATTGGAAAAAACAGTCTACAACTTAGGAAAAACTTAGATATCAATCATTCATCAACTCTGAATCAATTGCCAGCTATTGCCTTCCTTGAAAGTATCGGGCTTGGTTATATAAGGAATGTCGACTGAGCTAGGTTGCTGATTGAAGGCCTGCTATGAAGATGAAACAGAGGCATGTTTTTGTTTTGAAAAGATTGGTAAGTTTTTTTATTGAGATGAGGCTCGTCTCTATCTGTTGATTGGGTTCTTGAACATCGCAGGAGATGGCAGACGTTGTTGTTTTCGGTCAAGTGTATCATTCAAATCAAAAATCCTTGAAGACGACTTCAAAGGCGAGAGAATAAATTTTTTGATTTTCGATTCCCTCCTTATTTTTTAGTTCAAATTGTCTAACAATCCTTATATTTCGACATTATTTCTAATAAAGGCCAAATTCAGGTAAAATAGTATATACAAAAATCTTTTATGACAAATGATGTTTTATTTTCAATCTTACTTGACAATTTCTATTTCAATTTAGGTAATGATATATTTATTTTGTGGTTTATTTATTTATTATGGATTATCAAATTTATCAAATGTTTTAAACTTGAAAAATACATATACGCTATAAAAATGATCTAATCGAAATGCATGCATCATACCATTTGATTATTTAGGTAATAATAAACGGGCTACAATAGATTACGATCCGATTTACTTATAACGAGACTTCGTTATACAATGAGATCTTAGTTTGAAAGATATTCTATATTCTGGAGGTCGCACTATAACAATAAATGCTCTCCATTTAGCATAACCCATATCAAATAATCATATGTATAAATAGATAATCTATTGGTTTTTTATTTCTTGTCGTTATATCTGTAAATTTTTATTAATGTGTTAATTTTATTTTGTAAGAAAATTAATATATTAAATTAAATATTTTTTGTAAATACATCGGAACATATTTGGTAAACAAGTGAATAGTATCTACAAGTTTGGGGTATTCGTTCATGGATTAGACCACAACAAAAAATTGAAAAATTCAAGATTTCTATAAGTAATATCATATATGAGTTGGGAGAAAGGACGGTCAACGAATATGTGGTTGATTGATTCAGGAAAATTATCACGTAAAAGATACTTAGTGGTTGTTGAGTAACTCCATTTAAGTAGCTTGTCTCGAGTTGTAAGCTTGTCTTGAATGCATTGTAAATATGATTGCTTGCATTTGTTTGAGTTACGGTAATCCAAATATAACATTTAAAGACAATATTCCATCTACTACCGTAGTTGATATCACACTTTTTTCTTTATGGACCAAGGTGCATGCTCCAATAAAACGGGCCACAATATTTTTTATGGGGCTATTTGTGTTATTTTTTGAATTTTATCATAAATCTTTTATTAAAGGATATTGGTCGAAGTTACGAATATCAATCACCATTTATTTTATGCTTTGTAAATTTCTACATTTTTTTTCGGAGGGAACCTGCAGCCGCTACTCAGAGTGCAATGAGTGCGCACAGGGTAAACCCTCAGTCTGGCGCGATAGCCTGCAAACCAACGCCAGAAGGTAAACCACACAAGGTGACAGGCTCAGCCGAGAAAGCGTATGTTGAGGGACTCGAACTCATGACCTTTTGGTCATAAGAATGCCATACTCAACCAACTCGGCTACCCCATTGGGGTAAATTTCTACATTTTTGACTATATTTACGTGGGATGTCAAGACCCATATCGAATCATCATCGTAATGGGGCACAGAATTTGGTACTAAATGGGACAAAGTTTGGCCTCGATTTTAGATCTCGAGGTCGGCCGTGTGATATTTTCGATAAGATTTAGTGACTGATGCGTAATTACATCTTCCAACAATTATGAATACTACTTATATGTCGGGATTGGTATCTATGTACTCATTACAAACGTTATATATTGATATTATTATCTGGCGGGATGAGCATATAAGGACTCATTGCAAAGTTTATATGTTTTTCTTATTTACAATACTTGAAATGTCACGGTATGTATCTTTACCTCAGGGTGGTTTGGCCAGGGGAATTTGTGACCGGTTTGATGAGGTGTTATTCAAAGTGAAAGGGGTTCGACCCTTCATAAACTCACTAAGTTATCTCATTTTCAATGAGGTTATGGGTCTTATCATTTAGGACGCGATAATCCCTTCATAGATGCATGTTCTTATTTTGATATTTATAGAACTGGTTGAGATTTCGTTTTTTGTTAGGGGTCCATATTTTTTTGGGCTTGAGAAAGTGGACTAACTCCGTTAATTTTTTGTATATGGTTGGCATATTTTCAGAGAGCTCAATGTAATGGAAATTTGAATCATTGCTGCTTTTTGAGTTTTGTTTTATTGTGACTTTTATTATTCTGTGGAGTAATAGTTAGTTGTTTAGTACTATTATATGTCGGGTGATAATAATGATTAGGTTATGCACTCCTTTACAGCCTCATCCATATAATTTTGTCGACTTGAATTTATAGCCTCTACCTAGGTTAAAAGATAGTCAATGTTAAGTCTTTTATCTCATGAAGTCATATGCCAAAATGCAGAGGAGAATTCCCCGCCGGTAGGCAAGAAATACTATAATGTGGTGATAATTGTTTAAATAATTTTGAATCTGGAATAATCTTTTTGTGTATTTACGTATCTATATTTTGGCATACTATGAATCTGTGGGTTGACTAAGAGGTTAAGTATCTAATGTTGTTTGGGCTATAATGGGCTTGGATTTGCCAACACATTGTTATCCAGAGGGTTCGTTTGATTCCTTGTTATATCATACTTAGGTGTAAATCATCCGTATATTTTAGTGAGGTGGTGATGAGAAGAAATCTGCCTCGGTTAGACTCGTCATAGACAATTTCACCCTTAGAACTTTGGCACATGATCAATAGGCTCTATGATATCGCCTCAACGAGTGATTAGGAAAAAGGAGACACCTGGTACCAATGAGGTTGATGCATCATCGCTTTCAATTAATGGATAACATATATTTTTGTTTTGTTTACTATAAATCAATGCAAATTAATTGTATGTTTTAAAATATTAAAAATAGTTGGTCAATTATTTTGTTTAAAATGAAGTATAATTATAGACTATATATGTAATAATAAGTTATTCACATGTCACATTAAATATATATCATATTAATCTTTTGGTTTTGTGATATAATATTTATCTGATATATACATTTCTATTAATTTATTAATTTAATTGTAAGAAAATTAATAAATATAAGTAAAATATTGTTTACATATACATGTAGATATACTCTGGTATGCTAGTGAATAATACTACAAGTCTTGGGGGAATTCGCCCGTGGGTAAGACTACAACAACAAAATCTAATAGATAGTATAGTCATATACCAGAACTAAGAGAAACAAAGAAATAATGAACACGGGTAAGCTAGATCCAAGAAACCTGAAACGCACGTGAACACCACTTTGGAGTTGAAGATAGACCTATTGAAAAACAACAAAACACAATAAGTTAGTAATGTTTTAACATGTCCAAAGGAATTTTGAGCCGTGGAATGTATAGTGGAGGTCCGAGAGGATACTTTTGGAAATATCATATCCAAGCAAAGACAATCTAAAAAAATTATAGAATTCGTCTCATGCCATGTGTTGTAAACCGGAGCAGAGAAAACGGTGCACCAATAATGACCAAGGTCGGTGAGGGAAATGGTTTAAGAACTAGCAGTGTGCAACCACAAGAGCCAATAAGAGGCCATGTTAGGGAACTTAAGATTTTTAAAGCTAACATCCCGAACAAGTTGGGAGAATGAGCAGCCAACCAATATGTGGTTGATTGATTCATGAGAGTTACCACATAAGACATACTCTGGGTTGTATGGTAATCCCATTCGAGTAACTTGTATCGAGTGGTAAGCTTGTCCTTAATGTCCAGCAAACAATGAAGGAGTATCTTGGAATTTTATGTTTATTCCAAATAAGATTGACGCAAGTAACTTGTAGTATGGTAGATCAGATAAAATGATAAGTATTGTAGATAATAAATGTGTTATAATTTTTGTTTGTGATCCAAATTTAGCATCCTCCTTATATGTGGGAGGGGGTGAAGGAAATTGATAGCATTACTGATTTCTAGCAGATGAGCTTGGTAAGATCATCTACCTAAGCAGATATGAGCGGTCAGTTCTATGAATCGTTGCTGATGATATCGGAAACCATGCTATTATTGCGTATTCTAGCATAACATATAATAATAGGACCAAAATGGTCAACAATAATTCTAGAAAATAACCAAGGGTCACAGTAGAGATGGTTGGAAGAGCTGCTTCCAACATCAGCCTTATAGATCTTGGCGGATAAGGGTCTAAAATTAAGGATTTTTCCCCACTTCCAACTAATAGAGGCGTCATATAGTAGGCTCATAGAAATTTATCTTTTACTTTTTTCGTGAGAACCCATTTGGTCCTAATTGACGAGGTATTGTTATTAAGAAAGAACCAGATATGTTTAAGAGTGACCGCCTGATTCTTGACCCTAAGTTCTAGAATCTTACGGCCACCTTCAGAGGAGGACAAAATAATCTTGATCCATGAGACTTGGAACCAAAGATATTCATCTCGGTTTGGACCATAAAAATCTACAAAAAAACTCGAGTAACCTCTTTAACAACCGATATAGGAGGAGAAAGATCAAAGAGGAATACATTTGACCGACAAAGAGGAGATCTTTGACTAGGTGAAGCCTAGTGACATAAAACAAGTGCTTGAAAGGTATAACAGTTGATATGATTGGTGATCTTATGGAAGAGGCGATCACAATCGTTGTACGAGAGGCCAGAACTAATAGGAGAACACCAAGATAACAAATGAGTAAGGTGTTTTCCGAAAACCCAAGAAAAAAAAGATAGAATGACATATAGAGTGAGAAACCCATAGAGGTAGATATGAATCTTAAAAGGGTTGGGAATGGAGGCTTAAGGTTTTAGAAAACTGTAAAATACCATATTTTACAAGCTTAATACAATTAAGATAAACACGAAAAATAATTATAAGATCTGCAAAGAAGATATTGTTGCTTTTGAGCTTATGGAACTTATAATGGGAATCAAAGGACAGACACTAAATTTTCTCTTTGAGAATGCTAAAGAGCACCTATATAATGAGAATAAAAATGAATGGGGAAAAAGAGTCCCCTTGACGTATCTATTTTTACCCTAGAATGAGCCAAAATTGTTGTCATTAATGCAAATAGAGTAATAAATAGTCAAAATATATTGAATAATCCACCTAATTATACGAGTGGAGAAATCCATAGCATATATGACATCAAGGAGAAAGCTTCATCCAACGTTTTTAAAGTCCTTCATAAAGTGATCTTTAGGGTGGCACAAAAACCTTTCTTGTTGGGATAGTAACCATACACCGAGTCTTGGGAAATAAGAATATTATCATAGATACTACGACGCGTGATGAAGGTCTATTTTAACAAGTCAATAAGGGAGTGGAGGGAGTTATTGATCTTTATTTTAAATATTCCATCTGAACATTTCAACAGACGATGGGTCTAAAATTGGAAGAGAATGTACGATTTTCCGATTTGAAAATCAGCTGGATAAAAAAAATTGTTCGAAGAAGGGTTCATAAGGCTGTAATGGAAGAAATAATAGACAAGCTTGCAGAATTTATGGCTAATAGTAGCCCAAGAAGGTTTAAAAAGCTAGCACTGAATCCATCTGAACCAGGCACTTTATTACTTTCGATGCTGAATAATGCTTTCTTGATATTTTCTTTAGTAACTAGACATATCGTATGAGCCTTGTCAAGGTTTCAAAAACTCAAAGTGATAAAAAATATTATTGTAGAGAGGCTAAGGTATTTGTAAACATTTTAAAGGTCAAATATGCTAGAGAAGTGGTTGATAAAAATGTCAGTCACACAATTGGGGGATGAACAAATGATGTCGTGCGGTTCATTAATAAAAATAATTTTAATATTATTATGGAAACATATAAAGTTATAGTCCCTGATCTTATGCCAAATCTCGCGGGAATCTGTTTGAAAAACTATTCCTCATCATGATTCAAGAAGACATAATTTTTAGAAGCAAAAATTTGGCTTCGATCAAAGAACGACTAATGGTGTCGTTTACTAGGTTTTTCTTAGGCTTGAAGGATGAAGGGCCAATGCTACTAAAGTATCTCTTATTGAGGGCAGAAGAACATGAATTGAAGGTGGTTCAAATTTGAAAGGATGATAGGTCTGGTGAGACCTTCGATATGAAGGATTAAGTTATCGGTGATAATATAGAGGGAGTTGGGGTGACATTGTCACATATTAAAAAATCTAAAACGTTTTTTGAAGAAACGGTGGAGAGTTTGAAGATGTAAGGTGTTGGGGGTTTAGTCGGAGGTATGGGGTTAATCCTATTCTGAAAATTAGGAAGGGAAACAATCGTCTTAGCGGTTTTTGACACACATGGTCAATTTTAGAGAAAAAAGAATTACCAACCTACTTGTTGGATTGGGAGAATTGAAAACGGTAGCTAAGATGTCACATAACTCACTAACGTAACGATAATTATTAAAATCATTAGTGGAAGAATTTCATAGGTATGAATTACCAATTTTAGGTGATAGATGAGTTAACTTTATTAGCACCTTGATTATTACCAAAAAGCTCCAAAACGTGCTCTCACCATTGAGTCTAGTGACCTCGAAATAAAAATAGTTTTCAACAATATTATCACCATCAAGAGGGCGTCGTAGTTTGAGAAACAAAGAGTGTCATTTTCGCTGGAGGAGACCGACAAAGATTGGTTAATGTTGTTGATAGGATCCTTGTCAAATTGACGGGAAACAACCACCGAGATATCAAATTAAGGATAAAAAAGGGACCTAGTGAAGTTTATGATGATATGCCCAAACAAACTTATATTCGCTACACGTCATATGTAATTCTTGATACTCAATACAGAAGGGTGTGAATTTTCCCAGAAAACTTATTCTCAATGCTTCTGGGAACTCATCGGTTGCATGCAAAATAATGCATATTCTAGTGAAGCTCAGATGGATCCAGTTTCTAGTATAGGTATCGACATAAATTGAGGTAAAAAAGAACTTCCCAGAATACTAAGACCCTTTTCCTACCAGATTTTATGAGGGAGACCTTGAAAATTAACTTAAAATGGATGAACTTGAAATGATCTTTAACAACGATATTCTAATAAAGATCACCGACTTTTATAATTTTTATTTTATATAAATCCAAATTATATTTAATTGTAAATTTATGTAAAATGAAATTATAAATCTATATAGAATAAAAATGTAACAAATAACCCTAAAAAACAACATAACATGAGTTGAACCCTTATATAGGTACGTAAAGAGTGTTTCAAAATAAATTATGAGTTAAATTTTGAACAATAACCAACTATGGTATACTAAATTAAAATGGAATAATAAAAATGGTGAGTTACCATTTAGTATGGAGACTTATAACATTTAGAACCTTAATGGACATCCTCTAGCTTCTTTCATAAAACAATAAATACTATTTTTATTTATCTCGTATCATGAATGTATTTATAAAAAAAATTATGTTTGACATCAAAACAATAGAAATCAAGTCGTAAGTAAATAGCACTCACTTCAGAAACTTTTCATACCTCTTTAATCTCTTAAAACCAACTACTAATAACAAGTTGTTTCTTCTTGTCAACAACAAGAACTAGTTTATTAACTCGGTAATTAATCATTAAGTATCAAAGCATTTTTCTTAACTAATACTTTATCAATAACAATATTAACAGTCTTAGTATCAATAGTTTAACATCTTATGTGATCAATCAATGTAGCCATATATGTAAAATCATGAACATTATATAAAAATATCTCTTATAATCACACATGAATAACTAAAACTAAAATTACCCATATTGAACAAATCTCACTTACTTAATACGAGCTCTAGTATATTTTTAAAAAATTTAAAAATATAAAGTAGACGAGTCCTAGTTGAACTGTTTTTCGTAAGTAATAAGTTTCTATTTTTTGCAAGAACACCTCACTATACAAACAAAACATTTTCCCACATCAAATTGATATTTTTCGTAAGTTGCAAATAATCACTTTTGCAAGGAAATTAAAGCTAGCTTTTGCAAGTGTAGAACAACATGTTCTTTTGAAATCTATAAGAAAATATATTTGTGTAAACAAAAACGCGTTCATTCTTCAACTACATTGGCATTCACAATCCAAATTTGTTTTCGTGAAATAAACATTTTCATGTTATCTTACAATTGTATATTCTTTTTCAAACTTAAAACTATAATTTTACCATAAATGTATAACTAAAATGGTATATAAATCGATGAAGATCAGAACAACAACATATACCGAACGTATATAACTCAAATCATAGACAAATTAACTAAATTAACGTATTAATTCATATCAAAATGGAAAAAAACAAAAAATAACTACTGAAATCAAAATATAAAACTATAAAAAAATGTATTAAATTCAATGGAAAGTAAAAGTAACACAAATGATATTTCAAATCACAGCCCGTAATTGTAAATGGTTTTAAAATCTCTGGTTGTTATCGAGAGTAAATGTAGCTAAAGATATTATAAAAGAAAATATAAAGATATAAAGTTCATTGGAAAAAATGTAAAAGGATAAAATAAAATAAAATATGATAAGCTTAAATAAAAGAATATCATGTTTTGTTTAGATATTGAATAATAACGATTAATTTAATAGTATATTAAAAAATGAGTTATGTATAAATAATAAAAATAAATACAATTAACTTTTAAATGAAAGGTAGATAGATAATTCAGATGGTAAATAAATTTTTGGAGAGAGACAATAGAGGAAAATGTTTTATTATTTTAGTTAAGTTCTTCAAAAGCTTATTTATGGGCTTATGGATAATAATGAGTCTAATGGGTCAAACAAGGCATGTAGGCTAAATTATATTTTTCCAAGCCGAAAATGCACTAGCCTTAACCCCATAAAAAATGATAAACAAATAAATGAATTTTAATTACATACAAAATCCGTGATGAGATAAATATTGGTTAAATTGTTGATTTGCCAATTTTTTTGGATATTTTTTTGTCCTTTTCAAATAGCCCATTTACTCCTCCCATAAGTTATTTTGAAGAGAACTGATTTATGCATTCTTCGTATCTCGCTTGGAAAACGCTTCAAATAAATCCCTTCGAATTTTACTTAAAACTCTTAATGTGCATCCGAGAAGTAAATTTGACTCATTCAATGGATTGGTTAAGATATATTTACTCACACTCTTTGAGTGAAAACTAATCAGACATATTCTTGTAAACATGTCCCCAATATATTAGACATACTATTTCTTCCATTAATTGGTGAAGTATGACAATAACTGAAACGACTACACTTCTCTGGAAATTATAATTGTTGGAGACTTTTCCAATTCTCTATGTTTATAGTTGTTGGGCTTCTATAATTCCTTATAAAGTATTTCCTCTCATTTCTCCCTCACAACAGATGCTAGAGAGAGAAAATTAATTTGTAAAACTAGAAACTCTGGTTCTTTACCATCGTATTTCCCATAGTCCTTCATAACAACCACCACAAAATGAATCTCTGGTGACACATTTTTCATTATGTACTGTAATCACCACTTTAGAACTACTTTCCAGTAACATATTTTCTCGAGTTTGTATGTTCATTTCTAGAACAAATTTGATTGACTAGTTGTGCTTATCGGATAAGGCCGAATAAAAAAAACCCAAGGTTAACAAAGAATTACGCGAATCCGAATGCAAAGTTACTATTTCCTAAACCTTTGATTATAGATGTGTTTATCCATATAATAAGCACATTATATCAACTGAAACTTCATCCACCGTTCACTATTTTACATCAAGAAGCCACTCTTCAAGACCAAAATGATCTTAAGGAGCAACCAGTCATAGACGTCGTTTTACTTTCATAACTATGGGTTCTGACAGTAAAGATAACTCTCATTTTGAAGATAATTTTGACAATAAAATTCATTATAGCCTATTCCTCTAAGAGTAAAGAGCTCACTCAACAACCTCGATCACATTTTGATTCTCATTTGAAACAACTAACAAATGATAAAAGTGTTGTTTCTCAGCAGACATAACCCTCAGAATCTAACACGAGTGTTAGTTGACGAATGGGAAGATGTGAGGGTGGAGTCACCTGAAGACATCTAGTCAATCTAGAGAGAATATTTGGGCTTCAAAATTATTCACTAATAAAAATAAAAAGGTTAAAACCATCAAATGTAGCAAGGTTAAAGCTAGCAAAGTGGAGGAAGTAAGCTTGTTTTTCAGTAACCAGCAAGGTTAAGTTCTAAAAAAAGCTTGCTCCAATATCACATGTTGTCGTTGTACTAGTATTGCATGTAGTATTTTCTTCAAGTATTGCGTGTAGTAGCTGCAATAGAATCTCATATAGTATTTTGCCCTAGTCTTTCATTTTGTAGTAACAAGTTTTATCACATGTTATAGTTGAAGTAGTCTCTCATGTAGTGTTTTGATGCAGTCTCGTATGTTATAGTTGAAGTAGTCTCTCATGTAAGTATTTTGATTAATCATCGTATGTTTCCGTTGTAGCAGTCTCACATGTAGTAGTTGGAGATGTATCTCATGTACTATTTTTCTCTAGTATCTGATATTCTGGTTGCAGTAGTCTTGCTTATCTTTTTATTTATTTGTTGCAATCTTCCTTGTACGTAATACTTATTTCTTATCGTTGTGGTGTATTTTCTAGGACGTAATAGACAAATCCAACGGTGGGGGATCAAGTTGTAAATGATGTGGTTATTTGTTTTATCATGTATTTATGCTCTATACTATTTTATTCAGTATCAAAGGACGTATTGGGTATAAAAATGTTCTTTTATGTTGAAAACCTTGAAAACATAAACAATTATAATTAGTCTGGAGAAATTAAGAAGAAGCTACTTGGGTTAGTTTAGAATAATGTTGAGAACAAACCTAATAGATTTATTGGGTATGTTTTTGTTTTAACGGTTAATATCTAGGTCTATAATTTGATACTGTCAAAGATGTTGGGGGTATTTTTGTAAAAAAGAAGTAATTAATTTTTAGATGAGTTGTATAGAGATAATTGAGCTGCTTGGAAATATTTTAAAAATAGATGCTATCACAAGTAGTTAAGAAGTAAGAATTTTCTCCAAATTTCATTTAATACCATCAAGGCTTTATATAGGAGAAAATGCCAAGTGGGCTTACTTGGCCCATGAACCATTTTGGTAACCTAAACCCAAATATACCTAAAACCATTACTATGTAAACCACCTATAATTTTTAACCTTTATTACATAAGCCTATGTAAAACAAACAATAGTTTAATAACTTATTTGTCCGACCTACCCTTCAGATAATTTCGTCCTTATGAGTAGTCGCTTTAGTTCTCATGAGGATCCTTTGGGAGGACTTATGTAGAAAACGTATCGGATTTTGAGCTTGGAACCCTTTTAGATTAAATTACAAATCCTTAGTGATTTTTACCAGTTCTGGTTGATCTAAACACGCCTACAAAAGATAAGATTAACTGATTCATGAAGTTATTTGGATATTATTATGTGTGTGCTTCGGACATGGTTACTTGGAACCTTACTTTTATACACATGTCGTGGAGATATTAAGCCCACATATTCTCTCTAAATGGTGAAGTGTTATAATCGTTTTAAACGGTTCTACTCATATAGAAATAATAAACGTTGGAGCATCTTCAACTTCCCAAGGATTTTATCTCTTGGGCTTGTAAGATATGATTATTGGGCTTCCCTATTCTCTATAAATAATTTTCCTCTTACAATAATTTCTAGAGAGAATAGTTTTGTTCTCTTACCACCGTAATTTTCACCATTTATCATGGTATCCACCACAAATTATTTTTTTATCTATGCCTTCTTAAACTTGCATGTTCACCACTGCAAGTGATTTGTCCGGTGGGTTGCGTATCTCATATAAAGATGAAGAAAATAAAGTTGTAAGAAGAGCTGTTACGTTGTCAGAGACCAATAGGCGAACATTTATTAGTCAAATATTTTTCTACGGAGGCACATACCCTTGCAATAATCATTATATATTAACTAATCCTCTCCTCTACGGGATATATTTTTGGCTCGAGAACTTCCTCTTCAAAGCCAACATATTCCCAGTGAGAAACTAGGCAATCACCGACCACAATTCATAACAATGGGTTCAGATACTAAGGATAGGTCACCGTTACTGTACATTAAATCAATACCTAATTTTAGACCATTATTTTATCGAATCCGATCAACGTGACGAGCTAGTTCTGGAACCTTTTAATTGTGATCAACTAGTGTTGGAACCGTTAAACTTGACCAAGTAAGGTTGGAAACTTTACACTTGACTAACTAGCGTTAGAATCTTTTAATTATGACCAACTAGTGTTGGAACCTTTTAATTATCACCAACTAGAGTTGGAATCTTTACACTTGACCAACTAATTTTGGAACCCTTTACGTGTGACCAACTAATGTTGGAAGCTTTTAATTGTGACTAACTAGTTTTAGAACCTTTTAGTTTTGACCAACTAATGTGGGAACCTTTTAACTGTGACCAAATAATGTTGGAACCTTTTAATTATGACAAACTAATGTTATAACCTTTTAATTATGATATTATTATATGAATCACAAAAAATAGCACATGAATTATAAAAGAAAAAATAAGTCATAACATATAAGTAGTTCAGACACCTTATAAAAAACCTCTCCTAGCCACAGGGATAGGAAAGAGTGTGTCATCAGATATTTACATAAGAAAGATTAAAAAGAAACAAATATTTTGATCTACAATTATTTCATATAGATTCTTAAATACTCAATATTCCATGGATATTGAATAGGATTATCTTCTCGATATGCTAGTTGATAGGTTCCAGGCTTGATTCTTTCAAAACTCTATCCTCTACTTTAAGTTCTGTCATTTAGACCCGAGACTCATACCTAATTCTGATCAAGGTCTGCTAGTGAAACAAACTTAGATGTGTCATCCTTCTCTTTTCTTCAATTAGATTTAGCGCATCTCTCCTGGTCATAACATTATTCTCTTAAATATAATTTACAATTTGGAAATACGGGAGGGTAGACTCGGCTTGTGTCACTATATCCATCACATAAACAATACAAAAGGGAATTCCTGCATTCTTGTTTGTGGTGTAGTACAGTAAGCTCACAACACTTCTTGTATATAACTTGGACATTTTTGCACTGCCCCTTCTAATTTATTTATTCAAGACATCGAGGATGGTTGCATTGATTATTTATAATTTTCCGTTGGCCTCTAGGGAAAAAGGTGATGAGAAACAACTTAAATACCCCGGGAAGTACAGAATTCTATTATGTGCATATTTTGTTTGGATTCTGAATTTACAACATATATTATAAATGATAAACTTAATAATTGTTTTGGATGTAGTTCCAGACAAAGAATCTGCTTCCACCCACTTATAAAAATAATCAACAATCACGATAATGGTTTGACAGCCTCTGGATGCCATGGGTAAAGGTCCAACCAGATAAAACCGTCATCTATTGAAATGTAATGTCTTGGATATTGAATCAAGTGGTACAACTGGAATGTATATTATTCTCCCAAATTCTTGACATGGATCACACAATCGGACTAATTCTTTAGCATATGCCAAAATAAAGGGCCAATAGTACTCATCGATCCAAGCCCTTCTTGGTAAAGTTCTATAGACACAATTGGTAGGACTCTCACCATCGTGTAATTGAGAAAATATCATTTGTGATTCATTAGTTCTGAGGCATTATAATAGTGGTCTGAAGAGGACTCGATTATCCAAAGGGAAATTTAGACAAATTGGTTATTGACCCATCATTTATATTATATTACGCAAATATAATAATTTAAGTGACTGTAATAATTAAAAGTATTTGATGAGCCTTAGGATAAATGGGTTTGGATATTAAATATAGGGCCATAAACCGACATCGAGTTATGGAGACTAAATACCGACATCGAGTTGTGAAGACTGGATACCGATATGGAGGTTGTCGCCCCCTTTATTGCATAAATTCCCCCATCGATCGAGGAGTTAATTGTTGGTCCTCATACCACTTGTTCTGATATAGTTCCTACCAAAACTCGATTACCAAAGGATCTCTCTCGCAAGGGTGCGGTATTGTTGAAGATAATTTGTAATTGTATTGTATGAGTGGACCAGTTTTCGTACTGTTATTGCTATGTGTTTCATAGTTTCTGTTATATGAACCTTTATCCCTCTTACTTAATATGTATTCTGACGTTTGTTTCTTTTATATATATATATATATATATATATATATATATATATAATTGCATTTAATATAATTGGAGATTATCTTCGGGGAGTATGAGTTTTTAAGTAACCATGTTGATGCTTGTTGCGTGACTATATTAAATATAGACTTGTTCGCTCTATAGGTATTATCAACCTAGGATCAGCATAGCCCCTACCGTGGTCTTATAAACTATGACTTTTTAGTTGGTTCGCTTTACTAAGCTATATAGCTCGGGCTCATTATGGCCTCTAGCGTAGACTACAACGCTTGTGATACGTATACAAACTTTGAAAAAAGGTGACTTCATTAATAATTTTGGCTTACAATGTACCTCGTTAAAAACTCTTACATGCCACCAAAATGGAAAAAAGTGCACAAGCTCTCTTAAGTAGCATGATAATACATTTTCACATAATTTACATTCCATGGGTGTTCAATGAATTACCTTCTATGTCATCCAGTATATATGTCCCAATATGTCCTTTATAAACGATTTTGTATGGTCCATCCCGATTCGGGCCAGGTTTGCATGTGTTTCTGTCCTGCACTCGGTGGAAAACATTTTTCATGACTAAGTCACCTACGTTGAAGCTTTGATGTTTAAGCTTGTAGTTAAATAGATTTCTCATTAAGTTTTATAATGCTCTGATTGTACCCACACTTGATCCTTTCTTTCATCTATAATATTAGTTGAAGATTGTCACTCTTGAGCATTCATTTACTCTGAATAATTAGCCACTCTGTGTCTTGGTATTATTATTTTTACATGTACTACCGCCTCCATTCTATATATACTACCGAGAAAGGCATATGCCCACACTACATCAACTAACTTTTCTGGCCATTTCTTTTTTGATCCGTCTAGTTTATTTTTTATTCCAACTAATATAGTTCTATTTGTTACCTCGACCTGTCCATTCACATGGGGGTAGTATTGCATGGAGAATTTTTTAATGATCCTGTGTCTGTGGTAGAATGTCTTCATTGCCTCATTCTGAAATTCTGGTTCGTTATCGGTCATGAGCATCTTTGGAATTCCAAATCTTGAGAGTATATGACTTTATATGAACTCACATAATCTTGCCAAATGGTTGGCCTCCACCCATTTAGAGACGTAGTCAACTGCTAGCACGAAAAACTGTCGCTTACCCGTAGCTATTGGGAGAAGTCATACCAAATTTATCCCCCATTTATCAAAAGGACACGGTACCGAAACTATACTCATTGGTTCACTGGGTAGATGTCACTAGTTCGAAGATTGCGGACGAAGATGACATTTTTGGACTAAAGCTTGAGCATCTGAGGCCAACCTGGGGCAGTAATATCTTGCTAGTAGAAATTTCCTTACACAATGCGCACCTGCCTCCCCCTCATGCATGTCCCAAAGTATTATCTCTCCTTTCTCTTTGTTCACACAACGCAACAGTGGTTGGGTGGCATTTTTTCAGTATACCACCTCATCTAGAATCGTATATCTGCAATGATGTTTCTTCTAATTTGTCTTGTGGAAGGGCGTAGTGCTTTAAATATCCAATGTATGTATCTCTTTAGTCTGCTGCTGTTGTAAGTGCATGTACTTCAAATTTAATGACTCCTATCAACATGGTCGATGATGCATGGACGATGATAGTAACGCTTTCTTCCTGAGTTGCCGCTTTAGCCAAGGAATCTGCGACCAAGTTGTTAAACTGTGGTATCCGTTCATACTCGATGCCACCAAATTTGATCTCCTATTCCTTCAAAGATTCCAAGTACCCTAAGTACTTGCCTATTTGGCCTTGAATGAGCATGTGACCTGACCCATTACTAGTTGGGGTTCCTACTTGACTATTAGTCATCGAGCTCCACACATATGAACCATTTTGACTCCTACCAACACTATTTCGTATTCCGTTGCGTTGTTCGTGACCTTTATAGAGATTCGTATTGCTTGTCTTGTCTGCACTCCAGTTAGCGTTTGTATCATTAATCCAGTCCTGCCCAATTACATTTGATGCACCACCTACTTCTACTATCCACAAAGCGGTGTTTTTATTATCCGTTGTTAGGTCTTCATCCGACCCTTGCATCCAACAAATTTGTTGATAAAATCAACTACTGCTTATACCCTTATCGTTGCCATTGGCTCTTTTTTATACCGTATGCTCCAAGCTCGACTGACCACCTTCTTAGCCTGTCACAAACATATGGATTTTGGAGTACGCTACATAATGAGAATGAAGTACGTAGAATAATGGTGTGACTTTGGAAGTATGAGCGCATTTTCTTAGACGCGAAAACCAAACCGAGGCTAAATTTTATAGCTTGAGGTACTTGGTTTCTGCATCAACAAGCCCATTGCTGAAGTAATACACCGACCTCTGGACCCATTCCATCTCTCGCACCAGCACCTCGTTCACTAAAAAAATTCATACCCTTTCCATTTAGAAGCGTACGACGGTACAAGAGACCTGGAAAGAAACCTAGAACAATTCTAAAATATGATGATGGCATTCAACCCGGACGAAGCCATGCTATGTCGGGCTTTATCCATGACCCTCAAAGGTAATTTCATGGATTGGTTTAGTAGCTTACCTAAAGGTTCTTTTCACGATTTACAGGGCTATGGAGCGCGTTTGGAAATAAATTTGTGAGAAACAAAAAATTTAAGGGTGGATGGAGAGTCTATTATGGTCTCTCTTACAATGCCTACAGAGAGCGTAATGGTCTATTATGGGGGCAACTCAATCAAAAGCAAGCTACAATAAAATGTTGGAGGTTCCGCCATATAAACCAACGCAACGTACCTTGATGAGATATGAAAGAAAGACGTCACAGTGCTTGGGAGGTTGAAATCTTTGTTCAGGTGGGATATGACGCTACAAAAAAGGAGGTCAAGACCATTTTTATGATCTCGGACGCACCTGTTTACTCACAAACGATCCTGATTCGACCATTTCTCCTACTTCTTTCTGACTGTCTATCAAAGCAAAATCATTAAAAGAAACGTCCCTAATGATGAGAAAACCTGGAGACTTTGGAGAGGTACACCATAACCTATATCCCTCCACTCCAGTAGCATATCCTAGAAATATACACCTTTTTTCCCTCGGCTCAAGCTTACCATCTCTCACATGAGAATACGCAGGACAACCGAACGCCCTCAAATGTTCATAATCAGCCGACGTTCTAGACCAAATCTCAAAAGGAGTTTTACAATCAATAGTCGTTGATGGAGACCGATTCACCAAGTAACACACTGTATTGATAACTTCAGCCCAAAAATCCTTTCCCATACCAGAATGCGAGAGAAAACTGTGTGCCTTGTCACAAAGCATTCCGTTCATTCTTTCTGCGACTCCATTCTGTTGTGGTGTTCTAGAACAAGTGCGATAGCCCCCTTTACCTCAGCTTCGCAGAACTCGTTGAACTCCCGACTGCAATATTCTAACCCATTATCTGTCCTAAGACGTTTGATTTTTCTTCCTGTTTTCTTCTCAATCATCGTCTTCCATTTGACAAAGGTTGAATATTCCTCATCTTTCGTTTTCAGAGAGTAAACCCACACTATCCTTGAATATTCATTCAAACTCATGTAGTATCTGGGTCCGCTCTTGGATGGAATTCCGTTTGGACACCAAAGATCTAAGCGAATGTAGTTCGCTATCCCTTTAGTCTTTCTTACAACAGATTTGCTGAATTTGACTATAGTTTGTTACCAAATACACAGTGCTCACAAAATCCTAACGGTTCTGCTTTATACCCTTTCAACAAATATTTCTTTCCCAAAACAACTAATTCTCTGTCACTCATGTGACCAAGAAGCCAATGCCACAAGTTATTTTGATCCAGCCTACTTTCGCTATTACTCCCTGATGATGCTACTGCATCATCTCCCTTAACAACACTCCCCTGGAGAATATAAAGACCCTTCTGCAAACTGCCTTTCATGCATACCATTGATCATTTTATCACTTTGATTACACCGTCTTCTGCGCGGTACTTGTAACCCCGAAAGTCTAGAGTCCCAAGAGAAATCAGGTTTCTCTTTAACCCACAAACATGCCAGCACGTCAAGATTCTAACAACCCCGTCAAACATTCTAATTCCGACGTTACCAATACTACCAACAGTCAGTGAATGATTGTTCCCTAAATAGACAGTTCCCTGCATTGGCTTGTGAGTATCGAACCATTGCTTGAACTGACACATGTCATATGTAGCGCCAGTATCGAGTACCCAAGATTTTTTCTCAAATTCGGAACTCACAGACAAGACATCTCATCTACCACTGTTTTCACTATCGTCGGAATCGTTCACACTTTCAACAATGTTGGCTGCATTTTCCTTTTGATTTCCCTTCTTACCATTCAGTTTCGGATAATCTCTCTCATAATGACCCTGCTCACCGCATTCATAACAGTTTGAATGCTTTACCTTTGAATTGGACCTCCAGCTCTTCCTTCTTAATGAATTCGCTTTGCTTCTAGATCTTCCCCTAGTCATAAGACCTTCCCCTTCAGCTAGATTGTCTGCCTGCAACTGTCTCATCTCCTTTGATTTCAGTGCCCCTTTGACATTTGCTAGCGATAAATTATCCTTACCATAAATAATGGTATCTACGAAGTTTTCATATGGAGCTGGTAACGATCTCAATACAAACAAATCTTGATCCTATCCTCAATATTGATATCTATGCTCTCCAAGTCCATTATAATTGATTTAAAGTTATCTAAGTTCTATGTTATAGACATACCTGTTTCAATCTGAAATCATACAAACGTTTCTTGAAGTATAATCGGTTTACTACTGATTTCTCTGAGTAAAGATCTCCAAGTTTCTTCCATACGCAGGCAGCAGTATTTTCACCACTAATCTCGCGAAGCACATTGTCTTTCACACTCATTAAAATCCAGCACAAAGCCTTTTCTTGAAGATCTTGTTTCTCATATTTTTTCATCTCTTTTGGTAACTTATTCTCCACACCCCTTATAGTACCAATGAAGATTCCATTTTAATCTTCCACAACGCTAAGTTGGATCCCCCATCAAATTTTTCAATCATGTACTTTGTTGTTGTAGACGCCATTGTGAAACCCTAATTGCAAAGCCCTAATTGCTTTGATACTATTTGTTGGGAATATGAGCACCGCATATTCCGCTTCCATATATAAGTAAGAACAATCGGTCTCCACACTAGTATAATATTGTCCGTTTTGGCCCTAAAGAGCCTCACGACTTTGCTTTTGGTCCACTACCAAAAGGCCTCATAGATAAGTAAGAACAATGGTATATATACCATTGATCCTTCCCATGTTTAACCGATGTGAGATGTGGGACTTTGGTCGCTACCTTAATAGATAACTACTGACACATCACGTCAAGGAGCATTAAAGTGAGGTCTTATGTAGACTATACGAAAATTTGTAATTATCTCTCTAGTTTGACCATGTGGGAGGCCTTTCTAGGTCATTCGTGTCGTCTAGAATGATAAAAAAACTCTAGTGTTTGCTACTTTTTAGTGTTAGAGAAATATAATAACATTCTCTGGTAATTTTGTGGTTTATTTAGATAATATTGATTCAGTTATTGATCATGTAAAGAATGTATTGATAGAATGTTTACAGGTTTTTAACAGTATATCGTCTCTGAACTATCACGTTTAGTGACAAATTGTCCCCTGACTTTCAAAAGTCCGCTGGTAGTCCTTGGACTATCAGCTTTGGATAAAGTTAGTCCACCAGATCCTTTGATTCACGTGGTCCTGCCACCTGTCACCATCGTCAGCAGAATTTTGTATCACCACTAGTCCTTTAACTTTAGGTCAAAGCCAAAATGTAGTCTACAACCTGTGATCTAAAGTTAAGGGACCAGTGGTGATACAAATTTTTTGAGACTATGGTGACAGGTTGCAGGTTCACATGAATCAAAGGATTTAGTGGACTAACTTTATCCAAAGCTGATAGTCCAAGATGTACATGTTTCATGAGCTCTCATTTACGAATAACTACCTCTAATTTCAACACGCTTATGACCGAGATATTTATCATAGTTAATCTAGTTAAAACCATTTTTATTATGAAATACGATGTTTTACATTTTATCATAGGTGGTTTTGAATAGGATGTTGGCAATAATCCATGTTTCACCATGATCATCCGAATATTTATCCTAACAATATGAATGTGTCCTCATGTGATGCAGCGATTCCCCAAAGTTTGTCATTATGAGACATAATTGTTAGATATAGGTTTCGTAAAGGCGTGCACTAGTTTCTCTTCTCGAATTTGTTAGTTACGCGTTAGATGATTTACATCATCGTGTTATTTATAGAACTTGCTTATACCATCATTTTTTTAAAGTGAACATATTTATAGGCTCATAGAATCAGACCAATTCATTGGTCTTATAAAAAATAACACCAATATTTTAAGTCAATTTTGTTAAATATGTTAAAAAAATATCAAACAAATAATAAATCATAAAATACTTATAGGTGAAGGTGAGATACCAGATAACTCTAATTTATCATGAAAATTATTTTCCTTGGTTCTTACTCTTACCTTTCGATACCTTATCAAAATAAATAAATTAGATTAATTTTTTTTTAAATTTATTTGTTAGTAAGAGAGATATGAATAGTATTTTCCATAGTCAAATTATTAAATTAATTTTTTTCCCCAAGAAAGTGATTTTATTGATGTTGAATAAAGTATTACAACTTTTGTTTTATGGTTCATGTTATGAAGTACATGATACATATTACAGTTCTATCTACTTTGTTAAAGCTTCTCTCTTGGTTCGTTCTACTGCTTCCTCTCACATCTTCCCTCTTATCTTGTAGCATTCCTTCTTGCTTTGTATATGTTGTGGCTTCCTAAAACTCCATTGCTATCACCTGCAAAACATAGAATCATCAGGTCAAGTATTCAAACTTGCCAAAGAGTTAGTTATCTTCAAAAAATCTAAAGTATCCCATGCTTAAAGATTCTAGCAATATAATGGCATGTAATTCACGCAAGGAATGATTATGTTCAACTATAAATTCAGAGTGAATCTTAAGAGCATATTTAGCTATCCAATCAACAGCTAAATTAAGATCCCTATATATGTGCCTAAGTGTCATCTGTGGTTTACTCAATTTTCTACACCATTGTAAGATTTCCTCTAAGTGCCAAGGTTACTTTCCTAGAGCTAGCATGTTATAAGTCTATTTCAACATCTACTAAGGTTAAATTCCGGCTGTTGCAATACATTAAACCATTAATAAGGCCTAAGATTTCAGCTGTTAATGCATTACATTTTCCAATTACATCACCTTTAGCAATTAAAAGTGTTCCAAAGCTGTTTCGTATAATAAATCCATAGCTAAATTCACCATTATATAAAGACTGTTATGAATTGGTAAAGAGCAGGCAATGTACATGAAAGGTTTAGCTGATTTAACATGATTAAAGCAACCTAATTCCTTAGCTAAATGTTTATCTTTTAACCAATGTTTACTTGTTAGGTGTGATGCTGAATCTAAGGATGAGAGTATAAATAAGATGTAATGAACAATCATTTCAAACATTGATTAATATTTAAAATTTCTTGTTCTTGATGTTACTTTACTTCTTAAAGATCTTCTAACATTAATATTAATAGAGTCTTTTTTAGCTTTCCTTTGTTTTGGTGAGTTTGGTTCACTTAAAGTTGATCTTACTAAAGGTATATGTTCAGTTTCTACAATATCTTCTAGCTCTTCATCAGTTAAAACATTAAATGAGTTATTTAACTTGATAGTTTCAAGTTCATTTAATATGTCCTCGTTGGATATTTCAACAGATTCATTAAGTTGGTTAAAAATTATTACATTACCACTCTGGTGATCAGATGTGTTGAGTGTTTGAGGTAATTCCTTTACATTGTATATTTCTTTTATATTTGATTGTTGAAGTGATTCCTTTACATTGTCTGTTTCTTTTATATTTGATTGTTGAGTGTCTACTTCCATAGCAAGTGTATTGGTTACATTATTATTTTCAGGTGCTGTCTTTGCTATTAATATTTTATCCCTTACAATTGTTTGATTTTTATTATTTTCTTCAAGGTTTTTATCATTAGTTCCATGATCAATTTTAGTGTGAATAATTTATGTATGTTCTTTTGGTATCCAAACTTCTTTTGATAGATTTTTCTTGTAACCTCTTGTGTCTCTGTAATTTTTAAGGTTTTGTTCATACTCTTCTTTTTACAGTTATTTTCTTGATGCCCTATATGTTTACATGTTTTGCAATAGAAAGGTTTTTTCAGGTAAGTAATATTTTACCAGAAGCCATCCTCTTCTCCAAAGCATATCCAAATGCTTTGGGGAAGAGGCTTAGAAATATCAGTTAAAACCCAGGCTTTACAATTATTGTGCACAGCAATCTTGTTTTTTGGAACCCATACTGTTGAAGGCAATCCAATTGCTTTAGCAATATGGGTTATAGAATCAGTATTATAAAAAAATTCAGGAAGTTTAGGTAATGAAATCCAAAGATGAGTCACAGGTGACTCCTTTTTGGGGTTAAATTCTGGTGACCATTTGAGAATTCTAAAGGACAAATTACCTATAGTTCTAACATTTTTACTCCAGAAAGTTTTAACAACTTCAATTTGTTCAAGTTCTATAAAGAAGTGCCTATAATCCCATTTATAAATGATGTATGATCCTATAAATCTAAATGCAGCAACATATGATTTGAACTCGTTGAGAGTGGGACTCCCAAACGAGAACTTAGCAATCAACACAGTTTTTGAAAGATTAGTTAGAGCCAACTTATCTGTTTGCAAAAATGTCACCGACTTGTAGTCTTCATGCTCCTCATGTATGACTCCCTTGTGTACGAACTCCTTTTTGCCTCGAATCATTTCAGCAAATGACTTGCTTCCATTGTGCTCGAACATCGGGTTCATGACCAGGTTTGGTGAGCTAGAACCCTTCAGTGGCGGAAACTCCTCCTTGTTCATCAGATTTGAAAGATTCTTATCATACCAGCAAGATTAGGGTTTTCTGGTGGGTTTTTTGTGGATGGGTTCTCAGCAAAATCTGCCTTTGCAATTGAAGATCTATCTCTGTGGTTATTGTTTTGATTGAACGCTTAAAGAAGAAATGACTTTGTGGCTGAAAATTAGAAATCGGCTACTTGGGCGATTAGGGTTTGTGAAAGAGGATAGGAGAGAGAGCTGATAAGAACGATTTCCTCGAGATAAGGAAACGTTCGATCTGAAGTGCAACAGGTGCTACTTGGGCGATATCTTGGGCTATCTTAAAAATCCGCCTCGAATTTTGGAGCGTCCCATTATCCTCTCTCCTATTTTTTTTTCAATTATTAATTTATTAATTTAAATTATATACTTAATAGTATAATATTAACTTTAATAGATCATAAACATATTGATTATGGATTAAACTTAATATTACACAATATATTACATAATTTAATTCGATTACTTGTAAATATTATTTATACAATTATTATTGATTAAAAATATATTACTGAGCTAGATTAATTATATTATTCTCTATTATTGATTGGTAGGATAATTTTGTTTGTTCGGCTCTAGGTGTTTGGTTGGATGAGTTTCAGCACTATATCAATCCTCTTTTAGCTTCATTAATCTGCTTATTGACTCACGATTGTGGTGTTTATAGACTATTTTGCTGTTGAGTTCTCGACGTGAGAATGGTACATGCGTGATTACATATGGAAAAGAACGTGTAAGTTTGTTTGACCATAGAGATGCTTGTGTTATTTTTTTAAAAGATTGTCGAGATTGTTGCTATAACTGGTTGTTGCTACAATTTATAATATAAAACAAGTTCTTTTGACATTTCGGGTACAAATCCATCAAAATACGGTTTATCATGAACCAAAACGTCTCAAACCATCTCACTCCTAACCTTGATAAAAAGCATATATGAATTTTGAAAATAATTTTTGATTTTATCATAATTTATAAAATTATAAATTTTATAGCCTATGCATATTTAGCTAAAGTTAACATTTTCAAAAATTATATTTAAAAAAATTAATTTTTTCATCTTTAAATATTTTAATTAAATTTTAAAATATAAATTTACATATTACTCTTTAAATTTTTAAACTAACATTTTATTTATGCTCTATTTTTCAAATTTTGAATTCAATTTTAAAAAATTAAGTTTTAATCATTAATATTTTAAATTTTTTTTAACTATATTTTAAGTGTTAAATTTCGTAAAACTCAAATAAGATTTTAATTTGTACTATTTTGAATTATTTATCTTATCAATATTAAGTTTTCTTTAATTTAATATATATATAGTAATCATCATATCCTATTATATATATACACATATAATTTAAATAATAGATAGTAAATAAGAATATATAATTCTTTATTTTACATTATTACATAAGTCATAAAGAATATATATATAGGTCCAGAGGACACAACAAATTCATCAACTACTGCTGTTGTTATCACTTATTACTTTTTTTTTTTTTTTTTTTTTTAGTAACTGCCATTTCTTATTATTTTAATCAATCAGTACAAAAGGCCTACACAAAAGTAGCCCATCAAACGAGAAGACAAAGGCCCAAACATGGGCTATCGGGTCTTATCAATTATCCGATCCAATTACATGACCAAATTCAGCCCCAAATTGAAACCCTACTTTCTTCAGTGGCTTCACTTTCTTCTCTCTTTCAACCTTGAAATCGATTTCCTCAGATCCATCCCTAACCGGGGTCTTATCACTTATTACTTGAACTTTATAATATTAACGAAAGAGTCTTTGGTTATGTAACACCTCTCTCTTTATATATATATTCTTATATTTATCTAGGTTTTAACATGTTGCTTAGATTATTTGTTGAAACACTGGGTTTATATTCTGTCCATTCATATAAACAATGGATGTGATTTCTCCACAAGTCAGTGACTCTTAATTTTTATTCGTACTATTTTGAAATATTTTTCTTATAGCTATAAAGTTCCTTTAATTTAAAATATTTATATTACTTACAAATCTAAAGCAAATAGTATACATTGAACAAGGATATAAGCAAACTTGAGAATTCCACCTAATATTCTATTCCAGATTCTATAATATAATTTCTGTGCTTAAATTACTCCAGATTCTGTAATATAATTTCACTGCTTAAAATGATATGTGACGGCTCATAGTAAATATATATATATATATATAGAACAGGAAATAGCGAATTCTAAACTTGAAATAGATTTTAAAGAACGAGATCTTGGCAAACTCAAGAGTGACCTCTCTCCCTCTCTCTATATAGATGTTTTTACATATTGATTAGATTATTTGTTGAAACACTTAATTATATGCAAGTCCACAAATGGGTTTATAATCTGTCTATTCATATAAACATAATTATATGCAAGTCCACAAATGGGTTTATAATCTGTCTATTCATATAAACAATGGATGTGATTTCTCCACAATTCAATGACTCTTACTTTTAACAGAATATTGAAGGTTTTATGTGGGATTAAGACGATGTGAACCTGCTGTAGTGCATTCGCCGGCTCAAAAGATACATGTGGGTAAGATTGGTTTAGCCAAATCATATTAATCGTCTGCTATAAAAATTGTATGATCAATCAGATTTATTTTAGCTGAAATAAGATAATCATTAACTTAACAATCAATAATTTTGAATTTTTTTGTATATATACAAAACAATTCCAGGTAGACCCGGACGAGAGGCTAATGCTTAGCCTCTGTTGTTGTGTTTTGTGGGTGAAACAGCCTTTAGGTGGATCACTAGGAAGAGATGCCGCGACTGGTCGTGGAATGCTGCGTGCAACCGAAGCTCTGGGACTAACATATGTTATCGAGGTTCGATTCATACGAATATAATATCTACCTTTTAAACGGATATAGATATGATTCTGATATGACATGTCTTAAACTGTTATGACTATGAGCCGCTTAGATTAATAGTTATGAATCGTTAAGTGTAAGATACATAGTTAGATAGCATATTATGTAAGATATATAGTTTCATAACAGGCCGACCTGTTTACTATTACCTTGATTTTTCACTTGCAGGGTCTTGGAAACGTTGGATCCTGGGCTGCGTATCAGATCCATGAAAATGTTGACAAAATCGTAGGGATGAGCAACATATCAGGTGCGGTCAAGAACATTAATAGACTAGACGTACAAAAGTTTGAAGAAATATGCAACGGAAAACAAAGGTGTCAAAGGGTTTGACAATGCGGAGGCAATTGATTCTTAATCGTACTCGTTCAAGACTGCGACATTCTTATCCCTGCAGCACTCAGTGGTGTCATCAACAGGTTTGATTTTATTATAAGAAATTAGTGATATTTTTATTTGCTATTCGGATCTTAATATGCAGCTCTTACGATGTTTTGGTTGAAGGGAAAATGCAAATGACATCCAAGCCAAGTTCATATTTGGAGCTGCTAATCACCCTACGGACCCTGAAGCCGGTGAGCTTAGACTCTCTTTTATATTCTTACACTACATTGAACATTTTGATTTATTTACTACCATAATAAGTTTAGAACTTTATATTATTTAGATACATTTCATGAACCTCAGATACTGAAGAAGAGAGGAGTTATAATCCTCCCGGACATATATACTAATTCAGGAGTAAGCGGTTACTTGCTTCGAGTGGGTGCGGGCAGGGACGGATTTACTCAAGGACGATTAGTATTGGGGAAATTTTTATTTTCGGAATTTTTAAAGAAGTCATGTTTAAAATGTTTGATCAATGGTCAAACGGTGTCGGTTTTGGCTGAAATTTGGACAACATGTTTGGGACATATAAAGCTTCAATATGTCCGGTTGGATTGTTATTTGATGCTACGGTTCGAGAGAAATCACTTTTGTAACAGTGGAGTAGTTTTTGTAATATTTTGTTAGTTTATTATGTTTAAAATTGTTGGTGGGTTGTAGATATTTATTATATTGAATTGGATATACTTTTACCTTCAACTTATCATAATAGTAGAAGTGTTTTTGGTGGAATCTTCATAAGTCTCGTGGTCTTTTACTCTTCACAACGAAGTGGTCTTTTCATATAAATGTTTTGGTTGTTGATTATTTTACCGTTGATTATTTTTGAGTGATCAAGTTTGTGGTTTTATTTTGTTAATAAATAGGTTGTTTTATTATTTGGTTGGTTGTTTTGAAGTTAATGTCGCGTGTGGTTGATATACTATTATTTGGGTCTACTAGTTGGTATTATACCTCCATACCCAGACGAAAACATGATACGGATGACATTCTTAGATGTTGAAGATGATGAACCATCACTCATGCTCATCAAACGGAGTGACTTTATTAGAGTGTATAAAGATAGTGTGACTTGATTAATTGAAGTGACGCTAAAGAACTTCTAAGATGCTCTAATAAGAGTGAACAAATATATCCATTGTAAAACTTTATGACTTAGATATGAATCAGGCAACAACCTAATTAGAGTGAGCATTAGGTAAGTGAGGGGAGGTAAAAGTGGTAGAATTTGTTATGTGCGACCAAATTTCCACATCGGATAGGTATGAGAAGGATCAATGACAAATAAGTAAGAACATATCTCAACTAGTATGAAGCCTTTTGATTTTATACATAAATGCTATAACTGGTACTAACTCATATATAAACTTAAGATTATTTAGACATATGCCCCATAAATCAAATGTAGAATTTTTTTTTATATATTTAATTTTAATAAATAATCATGATTTTTTTAATCAATAAAAATGTCAGAATTAATTTATTTTAATATTTCCTGACAAATTATTAAAAAATCAATTAAAAGTACGAGGTGAATGAAAAACAATTGAAACATGTCTAGTTTATGTAATACTTCAGCCGTGCAGGTATACATTTTTCTCTCCATCTATCTATCTATCTATCTATATATATAATGTGACGATCAAGAAATCAATTATACTTCAATTTTGGAGTATACTCTTATACATTTATCACGTGTTGTAAAATATTGCAGAACATCTGAACGTTCATGTGGGAGGAAACGCAGGTGAACGAAGAGCTGCAGAAATACATGAGTAGTGCGTTTATGGATATAAAGGAAATGTGCAAAACGCACTACTGCGATCTTCATATTGGAGCCTTAACATGGGAATATGTTTTGTGGCTTTTGGAAATTGAGATTCAAACATATTTGAGCTGAACATCTGAGTTTTTTCGTTACAGATTTAATTCCACAGAAAGGTTACGTGTGGTGCAAGTTAGTAAAATATTAATTCCGCTTGAAATAGTTATATAAATGTAAACAAAAAAAGTAAGTTGATACATTTGATTATACCCTATAACTATTCCAAAAGTTTCGTAACTGGTCATCAACTACTTAACAATATAAAACTAAATAAATTAGTGTTTTTTAGTAAGTAAATATATAACAAAATTATATATATATATATATATATATATATATTATAAAAATCAAGCAACAAAACACCCAAAATTATATTTTTATTTTGTAAAAATTTCACATGTAGTCCATCTTGTACAGTAAACTACGAGAAAGTGATGCCATTAAATTTTAAAATTGTTTATGAGATCCGAGATATATCAATATCATTAGTATATACGAAAATTGAGATATATCAATATTATTAGTATATACAAAAATCATTTGGGCTCTTATAATATGAAATATGTTAGTATTAAAACGGACATTTCATAATATATGAGAGGGTGATTTTTCTGTTAAGAAGCACAAGAATAGAGTATCCAACTTTGTAATTTCGAGATTAATCTTGCTTGAATTAGATTTCAATTCTTCATCAATGCAAAAAGGAGAATTGTTACTTTCACCATCCTCAAACTCGCCAAGATTGACAAGTTCCATGTCTGTCAACATATTTGTTTTTAAAGTGTTTTTCCTCTGCTTTTTTTCTAAAAACTCAAGACCATAAACATAGTATGGATGGGGTTCATGCAATCTGTAACCCAGCCTTCGAGAATTCTTGCCAAAGAAATGAACACCAAAATGAAACAGAATACCAGAAGATTGAGAAAACGTTTGCTGATGTTTTGAAACCAAACAACAAGGGAATTCTCCACAAGAATGTCACTCTTACTCACAATTCTGACCATACAATAATTTGTTTCGAAAAGAATAATAGAGATAGATTACAGAAGGTCTCCAAACATACAATTATAGGGAAGTTTGCATATGGCAAACCAAAGTATGAGACTATCAAAGGTTTTCTGGGAAATTTTAATTTCACTAGTTCCTTCAATGTTGCAATATGTGATTATCGACATGATTTCATCGAATTTGATAGTTTTGAAGACCTGAAAAAGCTTTGGACTCGAAATGTTTGGAAAGTCGGAGAGAAAAAAATGTAATTGCTCAAGTGGAGTCCCTTATTTGATCCCAATAAAGAGAGTCCCTTGACGCCGATTTGGATTACGTTAACAAATCTGCCGGAGTTTATGTATAATGAAGCAACGATCTTTGAGATAGCAAATTCATTTGGAGTTCCTTTGAAAACTTGGATCCCTCCAATTAACAGAGCCAGTTTTAATTGTGTTAAACTTTGGGTGGAGATAGATATGTCGAAGACTCTTGTGAATGAGATCAGAATTATGTTTGGAGATGATGAGGAATACAATATGAAAATTATCTATGTGCTACATCCAAACTACTGCAATGTTTGCAAGCATATTGGTCACAATGTAACTGAATGCAAGAAAATGATTTTTAGCCTTCAAACTGATCAACAATAAAAGCAGGGAAACAAGAAATTGTTCAACAACCTATTGAAACCTCTACTGAAAACAAAGTCTCAACAACTCCTCATCTCAAATCTGTGATTATTGATATAAAGAATGCAATGGAAACTATTGATCAGAACTATAATCTACTTCATACAGACAGACAACTAGCATTAGTGAGAGCAAAGTGAGTCAACTGAAAGTTTTGAAATCACTAAAGACTCATCTTCAGGAACTGGTGGAAACGAGAAAGATTTGAATGTCAATCCTGAAATGATTGAAGCGTTGCATACTATGGAGACTATACCTTTGTTTGAAGTAGGAAGAGTTCTTACTGAATCTAATCCGGAAATCACTTCTCAATCTAGAGACACAACAGGTAGCCTCCCATGCTCTCATACACATAATTATAAAGATATTAATTATAAAGACAATGAATTCTCAAAACCTCAAAGCAAGAAAACAAAGAGAACAAAGAACTGGAATATCAAAGTCCCTACAACATCCAAACTTCTACAACTGAAAAAGGTTGTTAAATCTAAATCAAATAAATGACAATCAAGATTATCAAGTGGAATGTCAGATGGATGGGGAATAAACAAACTATGAGGAGATTAAGGTCTTTAAAGAGGTCTAAAACTTCTGCTCTTATGGCTATTTAAGAGCCCTTGATTAACTCAATTAGAATTGAAACTCTGGCAAAAAATTTGGGCTACAATCAGCATTTTGGGATTGTAAACAACAAGATTTGGCTTTTGTGGAGAGATGATTTCAAGGTAAATGTTTTATTCAATGAGGATAAGATAATTCATGCTAATGTCAATCACATTGCTTTGAACAAAAAATTCAGATTGTATGTGGTCTATGCTAAATGTAATAGAACTATAAGATTAGATCTATGAGACTCTCTTAGAAGGGTAAATGACAATGATACTGAATGGATAGTGTTTGTATATTTCAACACAACTCTTAATTCTGATGAACAACTATCTTGCACCAAAACTTGCTTGAGAAGCATGGATGGCTTCAGTAATGCTATTCTGGGTTGCAACCTAATTGATGGGGGCTACTCAGGATCTAAATTTACCTGGACTAATAGCAGGAAGTGGAAGAGACTAGATATGGTGCTCTACAACAACTCATGGTTTAAATACTTTGACAATACAAATGTGGTTCACTTACCAAAGACTTGTTCTGATCATTTAGCCCTCTGCATTACAATCTTTTCTAATCTAGACACATTCAAGCCTGCCTTTAAGTTCTTAAACATGTCGGTACAACACCCTGGATTCTTATAAAGAGATGAGAAAAGTTGTTTAGGCTTTATGCTTGGGGATTCTATTCAAACGTTCTGGCATAAGTTAAAAGGCTTAAGTGAGATTTGAAGATTTGGAACAACAAAAACTTTGGTAATGTGTTTGATGCAATTAAGAAGGTTAAAGAGGAAATCTGTTTCAGGGAAACCAAGTACCAATCTACAAGGGCTATGATAGACAAGATTATTCTTGATAAGGCAAAATAAAAAAACTTAAATCTGCTTGCAAGAGAGGAAAGCTTCTGGGAGCAGAAAAACTCATACTCTGTGGCTGAAAGATAGTGATAAAAATACTACTTTCTTCTACAATCTCGTGAAAAAGAGAGCTAAAATAAAAAAAATTCACATAATATGGGATGGAGATCAGTGGCTGGGGAATCAAGAAGTAATAACCAACTATGCAATTTCTTATTTCCAAACTCTCCTAACTAAGCCTTCTAATATTAATGATTTCTCTGATTCTTTTGAGTTTATTCCTAAACTCATATCTGACTATGAAAACACAATATTAACAGCTATTCCCCGTGATGATGAAATCTACAAATTTATCAGCAGCCTAAATCCTAACAAAGCAGCAGGACCTGATGGATTCAATGGGAAGTTTTACAGAGAATGCTGGGCTATCATTTCTACTGATCTCTGTATTGCTATAAAAGAGATATTTAAAGGTTCTAGAATCCTATCTGGAAACTATGCTTCTGTGATTTGCCATAATACTAAAGTCATCTCACCAAAAACTTGGAAGGAATATCGTCTAATTAGCTTGACCACAATGCTCAACATGATATATTCTAAAATCATCAACAACAGAATGACCCTTACACTTCCTAATCTGATGATATGTTGTTACCAAAACATTCTTAAAGATTTTGGTTTCAACTCTCAATTCATTGAGTTGATAAACAACAATATAAATAACAATCATTTCTCCTTGATTATTAATAGTATTACTAAATATTTCTTCAAGTCTAATCAGGGATTGAGACATGGGGATCCCTTATCCCCTAGTCTATTCATATTAGTTGAGGAGTTCTTCATAAGAGGACTAAAGATGATCAATGAGGCTAGAAGTTCTATCAGGTACAAAAGAAGAGAGAATCAAGTCATACATTTCTTGGCATTTGCTGATGATCTCACCATCTTCTGCAAAGGATCTGCTAAGTTTATCTCCAAATTTTTAGAGTTTTTTGTTGACTACTAGAACATATCGGGTGAGCTTATAAACAGATGAAAATAAAAGTTACTAACTGCTGAAAAGATGAGAAATCACAGGATTAACATGGGTGAGAGAATACTTGATGGCCTAGTTTCAAAGATCAGAGAAAACATAATTGATTGGGATGGAAGCACCTTATCCTTTGGTGGAAGACTTGTACTAATCCAGTCAGTTTTATCTACCCTCCCTCTTTATCACATTCAGAACATATTACTTCCTAAATTTGTCAAAAGGAAATTGAAAACCTTTATAATTACGTTCTTTGGGGCAACAATATTGAATCTAAAGCTATCAACTGGTCTTCGTAAAGCAAGATATATAAGCCTTACGCTGAGGGGGGAATCAATGTCAAGAAGTTGGAATCCCTACATGATACATACTCATACAAGCTGTGGTTTATACTTATAGCAAACAAGTCTCTCTGGGCAAGGATAATGATTTCTACCTACTACAAAATACACCATCATATTGTTGCTCCTATTCATAAAAGGAAATCTAAAGTCTGGTCTAAATACCATGGTGTGGGAAGATTGAATTTTGGCTTTCCAGGTGGTGTACTGAAAATCCTTTTATCTACTTCAACGCAACTGACAACAGAAGCTGGTATGAGAACACTAAGTTAAATGAATTTTGGGTCAATAACAAGTGGACTATTGACAAATTGAGCAGTACTGTCACTAATACTATCATATCTAACATTCTCAAACTCAAGCTCAACAACAATCTTGATAGAATCAAGTTGGCTATATCTCCCGACGGATACTTCAATTCAAATTGATGTGGAATACAATAAGAAAACAAGGAAACGAATAAAACCTTACAGAAAAAGATGGAATCCGGTTACTCTCAAGAAATGTTCTTTCCTTCTTTGGAAAGCTTTAATGAATTGGTTCTCCTCTGAGGTGAATTTTTAGAGAAAAAACTCCAATCTTGCTTCAAAGTGCCAGTTCTGCTACAATGAAGAGAGCTCTAAACATGTTATGGTTCATTGCAAACAGACATGGACTGTGTGGAATCACTTTTAGGTTCACTTTGGGAATAAACGTTACCAGGAATATGACCCTTCACCATCTCATTCGTACTTGGTACTGGTCTTTAATGAAGGTTTGCTGTATAAGAATAGTTCTTCCGACAATCATCGCTTAGGAAATCTGGAAAGCAAGAAACCATAAAAAACATCAAGACGTAAAAACTTCTCTGTGCTCCTTAATTGACCAGGTAATCCGTATTATAACCGGTCTGACTAACGCAAATCTTCTCAAGATACACCACTGGGGTAAGGATATCAGATTTGCAACTCAATTGGGATGCAACGTTCACCACACTAAGATGATAGTTCCCATTTTTCTCAAATGGACTGCACGAAAACTCAATCGATACAAAATGATGGAACCATTTGTCAAGGGTTTTGCATGATTTATGGAAAGAACTCATTGCTGAAGCTAGAGTTCTCATGGTTAGTTTAGCCATTTGGAAATCCTTAAACATAACAAATCTTGACATTGAGGTTGATTCAAGAATTCTGGTTGATCTAATCGGCAGAGAAAAATCGATATGATTCTTGGATCCTATCATATGATACTTGAGAAATCTTATCACCCTTTATATGTCGATAAATCATGTCTTTAGAGAGCATAACAAGGTTGCAGATTGGGTTGCAAAAAACACTCTAAAGCTTAGGAACAACTTAGACTTCAATCATTCATCAACTCCGAATTAGTTGCGAGCTATTGTCTTCCTTGAAAGTATCGGGCTTGGGTATATAAGGAACGTCGACTGAGCTAGGTTGTTGATTGAAGGCCTACTATGGAGATGAAACAGAGACATATTTTTGTTTTGAAAAGATTGGTAAGTTTTTTTATTGAGATGGGGTTCGTCTCTGTCTGTTGATTGGGTTCTTGAACATCGTGGGAGAAGGTTGGCGTTGTAATTTTCGTTCCAATGTATGATTCAAATAAAAAATCCTTGAAGACGACTTCAAAGGTGGGAGAAGAATTTTTTTGATTTTTGATTCCCTCCTTCTTATTTTTTAGTTCAAATTGTCAGTCCTTGTATTTCGACGTTATTTCTAATAAAGGCCAAATTCAAATAAAAAAAATAGTATATATAAAAATCATTCATGACAAATGATGTTTTATTTTGAATCCTACTTGACAATTACTAATTCAGTTTATGTAATGATATATTTATTTTGTGGTTTATTTATTTATTATGAATTATAAAATCTATCAAATATTTTAAACTTGACAAAGATATATACGGTAGAAAAATAACCTAATCGAAATGCCTACATCATACCAGTTGATTATTTAGGTAATAATAAACAGGCTACACTAAATTACGATCTAATTTTCTTATAAGAAAACTTCGTTGTACAGGGAGATCTCATTTTGAAAGATGTTTTATGTTCTGGAGGTCGCATTTTAACAATAAAGGGCCTCTATTTAGCATAACCCATATTAGATAATCATATCTTTAAATAGATAATCTGTTAGTTTTTTATTTCTTGTCGTTATATCTGTACATTTTTATTAATGTATTAATTTTATTTTACAAGAAAATTAATATATTAAATTAAAATATTTTTTGTAAATACATCGGAACATATTTGGTAAACAAGTGAATGGTATCTACAAGTTTGGGGTATTCCTTCTTGGATTCGACCACAACAAAAAAATTGAAAATTCGAGAATTCTATACTAATATCACATACGAGTCGGGAGAAAGGATGGTCAACGAATATGTGGTTGATTGATTCAGGAAAATTATCACGTAAGAGATACTTAGTGGTTGTTGAGTAACTCCATTCAAGTAGCTTGTCTCAAGTTGTAATCTTGTCTTGAATGCATTGTAAATATGATTTTTTGTATTTGTTTGAGTTATGATAATCCAAATATAACATTGAAAGACAATATTCCATCTACTATCGTAGTTGATATCACATTTTTTTCTTTATGGACCAGGGTGCATGCTCTAATAAAACAGGCCACAATATTTTTCTATGGGGCTATTTGTGTTATTTTTTTAATTTTATCAGCTCGTTTATTAAATGATATTGGTCGAAGTTACGAATATCAATCACCATTTATTTTATGCTTTGTAAATTTCTACAATGATTTTGACCATATTTATGTGGGATGTCATGACCCATATCGAATCATTATCGTAATGAGGCATGGAATTTGGTACTAAATGGGACAAAGTTTGGCCTCGATTTTAGATCTCGAGGTAGGCCGTGTGATTTTTTCGATAAGATTTAGTGACTGATGCGTAATTACCTCTTCCAACAATTATGAGTACTACTTATCTGTCGAGATTGGTATCTATGTACTCATTAGAAACCTTATATGTTAATATTATTATCTATCGGGATGAGCATATAAGGACTCATTGCAAACTTTATATGTTGTTCTTATTTACAATACTTGAAGTGTCGCGGTATATGTCTTTACATCAAGTGGTTTGGCCATGGGCATTTGTGACACCTAGTACCAATGAGGCTGATGCATCATCACTTTTAATTTATGGATAACATATATTTTTGTTTTGTTTACTATAGATCAATACAAATTAATTGTATGTTTTAAAATATTAAAAATAGTTGGTCAACTATTTTGTTTAAAATGTTTAATAATTATAGACTGTGTAGGTAATAATAAGTTATTCACATGTCACATTAAATATATATCATATTTGTCTTTTGGTTTTGTGATATAATATTTATATGATCTATACATTTTTATTAATTTAATTGTAAGAAAATTAATAAATTAAAGTAAAATATTGTTTACAAATACATGTATATATACTCTGGTATGATAGTGAAAACTACTACAAGTCTTGGGGGAATTCGCGCGTGGGTAAGACTACAACGAAAAAATCTAATAGATAATATAGTCATATACCAGAATTAAAAGAAACAATGGAAATAATGAACAAAGGTAAGCTAGCTCCAAGAAATCTGACCCGCACGTGAACACCACTTTGGAGCTTAAGACAAACCTATTGAAAAACAACAAGGAACAATAAGTTAGTAATGTTTTAACATGTCCGAAGGACTTTTGAGCCGTGGAAGGTGTAGTGGAGGTCTGAGAGGATACTGTGGGAAAGATCATATTCGAGCAAAGAAAATCTAAAAAAAGTATAGAGTTCCTCTCACGCCATGTGTGGTAAACCAGAAGAGAGAATACAGTGCACCAATAAATGACCAAGGTCGTTGAGGGAAAGTGTTTAAGAACTAGCAGTGTGCAACCACAAGAGCCAATAAGAGGTCATGTTAGAGAACTTAAGATTTCTAGAACTAGCATCCCGAACAAGATGGGAGAAGGAGAAGCCAACCAATATGTGGTTGATTGATTCATGAGAGTTACCATATAAGACATACTCTGGGTTGTGGGGTAATCCCATTCGAGTAACTTGTATCGAGTGGTAAGCTTGTCATTAATATCCAGCAACCAACGAAGGAGTATCTTGGAATATTTTGTTTATTCCAAATAAAATTGACACAAACGACTTGCAGCATGGTAGACCGAATAAAATGATAAGTATTGTAGATAATGAATGCGTTATATTTTTTTTGTGATCCAAATTTAGCATCCTCCTTGTCTGTGGGAGAGGGATGAAGGAAATTGATAGCATTACTGATTTCTAGCAGATGAGCTTGTTAAGACCATCTACCTAAGTAGATACAAGTTTTCAGTTCTATGAATCGTTGCTGATGATATCGGAAACCATGGTATTATTGTGTATTCTAGCATAACATATAATACTATAACCAAAATGTTCAACAATAGTTCCAGAAAATAACGAAGGGTCATAGCAGAGAGGGGTGGAAGAGCTGCTTCCAACATTAGCCTTATAGATCTTGGTGGATAAGGGTCTAAAATTAAGGATTTTATCCCACTCCCAACTAATGGAGGTGCCATATAGTAGGCTCATAGAATTTTATCTCTTATTTTGTTTGGTGAGAACCCATTTGGTCCTAATTGACGAAGTATTGTTATTAAAAAAGAACTAGATATGTTTAAGAGTGACCGCCTCATTCTTGACCCTAAGTTCTAGGATCCCAAGGCCACCTTCAGAGGAGGCCACAATAATTTTGGTCCATGAGACTTTGGAACTAAAGATATTCATCTCGGTTTGAACCATAAAAATCTACAAAAAAATCGAGTAACCTATTTAAGGAACCGATCTAAGAGGATAAAGATCAAAGAGCAATACACTTGACTGCCAAAGAAAATATATTTGACTAGCTGAAGCCTAACGACATAAAACAAGTGCTTGGAGGTATAACAGTTGATATGATTGGAGATCTTATGGAAGAGGGGATCACAATCATTGTACGGGAGGCGAGAAGTAATAAGAGAACACCAAGATAACGAATTAGTAGGGTGTTTTCCTAAAACCTGAGAAAAAAAAAGATAGAATAACAAATAGAGTGTGAAACCCATAAAGGTAGATATGACTCTTGAAAGGGTTGGGATGGACTCTTGAGATTTTAGAAAACTGTAAAATACCATATTTTACAAGCTTAATACAATTAATATAAACACGAAAAATAATCATAAGATCATCCGCAAAGAAGAGATTGCTAATTTTCAGCGTATAGAATTTATAATGTAAATCAAAGGAAGGATGCTGGATTTTCTCTTTGAGAATGCTAAAGAGCACCTACATAATGAGAATAAAAACGAATGGGGAAAAAAGTCCCATTGACGTATCCATTTTTACCCTAGAGTGAGCCAAAATTGTTGTCATTGATGCAGATAGAGTAATAAATAGTCAAAATATATTGAATAATCTAGCTAACTATACACGTGAGGAAATCCATAACATATATAACATCAAGGAGAAAGCTCCATCCAACGTTTTTGAAGTCCTTCATCAAGTGATCTTGAGGGTGGCACAAAGACCTTTCTTATTGGGATAGTACCCATGCACCGAGTCTTGGGCAAGAGGAATATTATCATAGATACTAAAGCGCGTGATGAAGGTCGATTTTAACAAGTCAATAAGGTAGTGGTGGGAGTAGTTGATCTTTATTTTAAAGATTTTGGAGATGAATTTATAAATAACATTTCAACAGACAATGGGTCTAGAATTGGAAGAGAATGAACGATTTTCCAAATTCGGGAATCAGCTGGATAAAAGATTTATTCGAAGAAGGGTTCATAAGGCTGTAACGGAAGAAATAATAGACAAACTTAGATAATTTAGGGCTAATAGTGGCCCAAAAATGTTTAAAAAACTAGCACTGAAGCCATCTGGACCAGGCACTTTATTACTTTCAATGCCGAATAATGCTGTCTTGATATTTTCTTTAGTAATGAGACATATCGTATGAGCCTTGTCAAGGTTTCGAAAACTCGAAGTAATCAAAAAACTTATTCTAGAGAGGCCAAGATATTTGTAAAGATTTTTAAGGTCAAATATGCTAGAGAAGTGGTTGATAAAAATGTCAGTCACACAATTGGGGGATGAACAAATGATGTCGTACGGTTAATTAATAAAAATAATTTTAATATTATTGTCGAAACATTTAAAGTTATAGTCCCTGATCTTATGCCAACTCTCGCGGGAATCTGTTTGACAAACTATTCCTCAACATGATTCAAGAAGATTTAATTTTTAGAAGCAAAAATTTGGCTTCGATCAAAGAACGACTAATGGTGTCGTTTACTAGGTTTTTCTTAGGCTTGAAGGATGAATGATCGAGCGTTGGTTACACCCTCTCTAATGCTACTAAACTCTCTCTTATTGAGGGCATAAGAACATGAATTGAAGGTGGTTCAACTTTGAAAGGATGACAGACCTTGTAGGACCTTCGATAAGAAGGATTAAGTTATCGGTGATAACAGAGAGGAAGTTTGGGTGACATTGTCACATATGAAAAAATCTAAAAGGTTTTTTGAAGAAATGGTGGAGAGTGTGAAGATGTAAGGTGTTGGGGCTTTGGTCGGAGGTATGGGGTTAATCGTATTCCGCAAATTAGGAAGGGAAACAATCTTCTTAGCGGTTGTTGACAATCACATGGTCAATTTTAGAAAAAAAAGAATTACCAACCTACTTGTTGGACTGGAAGAATCGAAAACTGGTAGCTAAGATGTCACATAACTCACTAACGTAACAAAAATTATTAAAATCATTAGTGGAAGAAATTCATAGATCTGAATTACCAATTTTAGGTGATAGACGAGTTAACTTTATTAACAGCTTGATTAATACCAAGATGCTCCAAAACGTGCTCTCACCATGGGGTCTGTTGACCTCGAAATAAAATTAGTTTTCAAAAATTTTATCACCATCAAGCGGGCGTCGTAGTTTGAGAAAAAAAGAATGTCATTTTCGCTGGTGGAGACCGACAAAGGTTGGTTGGTGTTGTTGATAGGATCTTTGTCAAATCGATGGGAAACAACCAACGAGATATCGAATTAAGGATAAAAATGGACCTAGTGAAGTTTATGATGATATGCCCAAACAACTATATTCGCTACACGTCATATGTAAGTCTTGATACTCAATACAGAAAGGTGTGAATTTTCCCAAAAAACTGATTCTCAATGCTTATGGGAACTCATCGGTTGCATGCAAAATCATGCATATTGTAGACAAGCTCAGATGGACCTAGTTTCTAGTATGGGTATCGACATAACTTGTGGTAAAAATGAGCTTTCCAGAATAATAAGAACTTTTTCCTACCAGATTTTATGAGGGAGACCTTGAAAATTAACCTAAAATAGATGAACTTGAAATATCTTTAACAACGATATTCTAATAAAAATCACCGACTTTTATAATTTGTATTTTATATAAATCCAAATTATATTTAATTTAAATTTATGTAAAATGCAAATTATAAATAAATAAATAAATAAATATATATATATATATATAATAAAAATGTAAAAAATAACCCTAAAAACAGTATAACATGAGTTGAACCCTTATATAGGTGCGTAAAGCATGTTTCAAAATAAATTATGAGTTTAATTTTGAACAATGACCAACTATGGTATACTAAATTAATATGGAATAATAAAAATAGAGAGTTACCATTTAGTATCGAGACTAATAACATTTAGAACATCCTCTAGCTTCTTTCATAGAACAATAAATACTATTTTTGTTTATCTCGTTTGACATCAAAACAAAAGAAATCAAGTCGTAAGTAAGTAGCAAGCACTTCAAAAACTTTTCATACATCTTTAATCCCTTAAACCCAACTACTAATAACAAATTGTTTCTTCTTGTCAACAACAAGAACTAGTTTATTCACTCGATAATTAATCATTAAGTATCAAAGCATTTTTGTTGACTAATACTTTATCAATAGCAATATTGACAGTCTTAGTAATAATAGTTTAACATCTTATGTGATCAATCAATGAAACCATATATGTAAAATCATGAACATTATATAAAAAGCTCTTATAATTATCACATGAATAACTAAAACCAAAATTACCCATAATGAACATATCTCACTTACTTAATACGAACTCAAGTATATTTTCAAAACTTTCAAATATATTAAGTAGACGAGTCCTAGTTGAACTATTTTTGTAAGTAATAAGTGTCTATTTTTCGCAAGTACACCTCACTATACAAACAAAACATTTTCCAACATCAAATTGATATTTTTTCGCAAGTTGCAAATAATCACTTTTGCAAGGAAATTACAGCTAGCTTTTGCAAGTGTTAAACAACATGTTCTTTTGAAAACTATAAAAAAAACCTATTTATGTAAACAAAAACTACATCATCATTCACAATCCAAATTTGTTATCGTGAAATAAACATTTTCATGTTATCTTACCATTGTATATTATTTTCCAAACTTAAAACTATAGTTTTACCATAAATATATAACTAAAATCGTATATAAATCGATGAAAATAATAACAACAACATATGTAGAACATAAATTTTAGATCAATATATAACTCAAATCATATACAAATTAACGTATTAATTCATATCAAAACGAAAAAACAAATAAAAATATAAAATTATAAAAAAGTAGTAAATACAATCGAAATTAAAAGTAAGACACAAATGATATTCAAATTACAACGGGTAATTATAAATGGTTTTGAAATCTTCTGATTGTTATCTATAGCGAAGGTAGCTAAAGACATTATAATATAAAATATAAAGATATAAAGTTCATTGAAAAAAATGTAAAAAGATAAAACAAGAAAAATATGATAAGCGTAAATAAACAAATAGCATGTTTTGTTTAGATATTGAAAAATAACGATTAATTTAACAGTATATTAAAGAATGAGTTATGTATAAATAATAAGAAAAAATAAAATTAACTTTTAAATGAAAGGTAGATAGATAATTGAGATGGTAAATAAATATTTGGAGTGAGAGTGTGTGTGACAATTGAAGAAAATGTTTTATTCTTTCTGTTAAGTTCTTCAAAAGCTTATTTATAGGCTTATGGATAATAATGAGCATAATGGGTCAAATAAGGCGTGTGGGCTAAATCATATTTTTCCAAGCCCAAAACGCAATAGCCTTAACCCCATAAAAAATAATAAAAATATAAATGAATTTTAATTACATACAAAATACGTGATGAGATAAATATTGGTTCAATGGTTGATTTGTCCAATTTTTTTTGGATATTTTTGTCCTTTTCAACGAACTCATTTATTCCTCCCATAAGTTATTTTGAAGAAAACTAATGTATGCATTCTTCGTATCTCGCTTGGAAAACGCTTCGAATAAACCCCTTCAAATTTTATTTAAAACTCTTAATGCGCATCTGAGAATTAAATTTGACCCATTCAATCAGATTGGTTAAGATATATTTACTCACACTCTTTGAGTGAAAACTCATCAGACGTATTCTTTTACACATGTCACCAATATATTAAACATACGATTCCTTCCATTAATTGGTGAAGTGTGACAAAAAACTGGAAACGGTTACACTCCTCTGGAAATTATAATTGTTGGAGACTCTTCCACTTCACTAGATTTATAGTTGTTGGGATTTTATAGTTCCTTATATAGTATTTCCTCTGATTTCTCCCTCACAACATATGCTAGAGAGAGAAAATTAATTTCTAAAACTAGAAACTCTGCTTCTTTACCATCGTATTTCCCATAGTCCTTCATAACAACCACCATAAAATCAATCTATGGTGACACATTTTTCATCATCTGCTGTAATCGCCCCTTTAGAAAAACTTGGATTGTCTCGAGTTTGTATGTTCATTGCTAGAACAACTTTGATTGACTAGTTGTGCTTATTGGATAAGGTCGAAGAAAAAAAATCCAAGGTTAATAAAGAATTATGCGAATCCGAATGCAAAGTTATTATTTCCTAAACCTTTGATTATAGACGTGTTTATCCATATAATAAGCACATTATTTCAACTGAAACTCCATCCACCGTTCAGTATTTTACATCAAGAATCGACTATTCAAGATCAAAATGATCCCAAGGAGCAACCAGTCATAGACGTCCTTTTACTTTCATAACTATGGGTTCTAACACCAAAGATAACTCTCATTTCGAAGATAATTTTGACAATAAAATTCACTATAGCCCATTCATCCAAGAGTAAAGAGCTCACCAATAGCCTCAATCACCTTTTGATTCTTATTTGAAACAACTAACAAATGATAAAAGTGTTGTTTCTTAACAGACATAGCCCTCCAAATCTAACACGAGTGCTAGTTGACAAATAGGAAGATGTGGTGGTGGAGTCACCTGGAGACATCCGTTCAATCTAGAGAGAATATTGGGGCTTCAAAAGTATTCTCTAATAAAAATTAAAAGTTTAAAACCATCAAATGTAGCAAGGTTAAAGCTAGCAAAGTGGAGGAAGTAAGCTTGTTTTTCAGTAAGCAGCAAGGTTAAGTTGTAAAAAAACTTGCTCCAATATTACATGTTGTAGTAGCACTAGTATTGCATGTAGTATTTTCTTCAAGTATTGCGTCTAGTAGCTCCAATAGAATCTCATATAGTATTTTGCTCTAGTCTTGCATTTTATAGTTACAAGTTTTGTCGCATGTAGTAGTGGTATTTTGATGTAGTCTCGTATGTTATAGTTGAAGTAGTCTCTCATGTTAGTATTTTGATCAATCATTGTATGTTTTGGTTGTAGTAGTCTCGCATGTAGTAGTTGAAGATGCTCTCGTGTACTATTTTTCTCTAGTATCCCATATTCTGGTTGAAGTAGTCCTGCATCTCTCTTTTTTATTTGTTGTAATCTTCCATGTACTTAATACTTATTGCTTATCGCTGTGGTGTGTTTTATAGGACGTAATAGACAAAACTATTCCTACGATGGGGGATCAAGTTGTAAATGATAGGGTTATTTGTTTTATCATGTATTTATGCGCTACACTATTTTATTCAGTATCAAAGGATGTATTGGGTATAAAAATGTTCTTTTATGTCAAAAACCTTAAAAACATAAACAATTATAATTAGTCTGGAGAAATTAAGAAGAAGCTACTTGGGTTAGTTTAGAATAATGTTGAGAACAAACCTAATAGAGTTATTGGGTATGCCTTTATTTTAACGGTTAATATCTTGGTCTATAATTTTATAGTGTCAAAAATGTTTGGGGGGTATTTTTATAAAAACAGAAGTAATTAATTTTTGAATTAGTTGTATATAGATAATTGAGCTGCTTGAAAATATTTTAAAAAGAGATGTTATCACAAGTAGTTGGGAAGTAAGAATTTTCTTCAAATTTCATTTAATGCCATCAAGGCTTTACATAGCAGAAAATACCAAGTGAGCTTACTTGGCTCATGGCCGATTTTGGTAACCTAAACCCAAATATACCTAAAACCCTTACTATGTAAACAACCTATAATTATTAAAATTTATTACATCAGCCTATATAAAATAAATAATAGTTTAATAACTTATTTGTCTGACCTGCCCTTCGGATAATTTCGTTCTTATCAGTAGTCGTTTTAGTCCTCATGAGGATCATTTGGGAGGACTTATATAGAAAACTTATCGAATTTTGAGTTTGGAACCCCTTCAGATTAAATTACAAATATTTAGTGCTTTTAACCAGTTCTGGTTGATCTAAACACGCCTAGGAGAGATAAGATTACCTGATTCATGAAGTTGTTTGGATATTATTATTATATGTGTGCTTCGGACATGGTTACTTAGAACCTTACCTTTGTACACATGTCATTGAGATATTAGGCCACATATGCTCTCTAAATGTTGAAGTGTGATAATCATTTTGAAACGATTCTACTTCTTTAGAATTAATAAACGTTGGAGACTCTTCAACTTCCTAAGGCTTTTATCTATTGGGATTCTCTATAAATACTTTCTCATTTCCTTTTAGCATGATCTCCCTCTTACAATAATTTCCAGAGAGAGTAGCGTTGTTCTCTTACCACCGTAATTTTCACCCTTTATCATGGTATCCACCACAAAATATTTTTCATTTACGCCTTCTTGAACTTTCATTTTCACCACTGCAAGTGATTTGTCCGGTGGGTTGTGTATCTCATATAAAGATGAAGAAAAGAAAGTTGTAAGAAGAGTTGTTGGGTCGTCAAAGACCAATGTGCCAACACTTATTAGTTAAATATTTTTCTACGGAGGCTCATACCCTTACAATAATCATTATTTATCAACTAATCCTCTCCTCTACGGGCTATACTTTAGGCTCGTGAACTTCCTCTTCAAAGCCAACATAGTCCCAGGGAGAAACTAGCAGCAATCACCGACCACGATTCATAACAATGGGTTCAGATACTAAGGATACATCACCGCTACTGTGGTAACAAATGACCAACTCTCTTCTTATTGTAAGACCAAAAATAAAGAACAAGCCAGTTGAACTAAAATATCTCCGAAGAAAAAACTAAAAGTAAACCATTGTTCTCCATTCGATGTAGTTGGTTAGTGAAGCTGAAGAATAAGAACCTGATGTGGGGTCAAAAGTTAGGGTATCTAGGCAATCTGGTCCTAAAGTAAGACGTGGGGAAAATCCAAAAATTCTAAGATAGAAAAGGTAAAGATAAAGGAGTGTAGGAAGAGGAATTACCCCTTTCGTTGGTCGAGTATGTGGGGCCTAATTTTCAAAATATGAGTAATAAATACATGATTGTTTTATCTGAAGTCTTGTATAATTATTACTCAGACACTAAGTTATCCGTACTTGAACTGGAGGGGGTAACCATAAGGTTATTGAACGGTCGAGAGACACCAATGACTTTCTTATTACAAGAACTGGTCGTCTACCCTAACATATTGAAGTGGAGGTTTGGTTTCTACTAAACCCCGAAATAGTCAAGTACTTCGATCTAGTTAGCCTATGTCTAAGCCAAGACAGACTAAATTTTTGGTTTACCTTGATGTCGTGTATCATGGCATTGAGGTTGTCAAAGATTAAAATGTTGATGGAGCAATTCGTGGCTATTATCGGACTGCAAGGAACCTAGAAAGTTCCTTATATTTTATCACTTTTAGGGATGACTACAAGGTGGTTAGTGACTTTCTGGAGGGGATAAATTGTGGAAGATGCAATTCTTCTTCATTAGTAGCAATTGGGAGAATGGTAAAAAGATCTTCCAAAAAAGCAATCTGAGCCGCATTCAAATGGTGTGGCATAATACATGTAACTTATTGAGTATGGTTTTTACCTTGGACTTCTTTCATCTTTCACCATTTATAACTTAATTTTATTATTTTTGAAGTTATACTCAAGTCTCAACAATAGCACTTGGAACCTGATAAAGTAACTTATAAAAAATTACACCAATAGGCAGCGAAGAACTAGCCAATATTTTACATAACTGCTTCACTCCGAACAACCTAGTACATCGTCACCTCTAGCAGATCAAAGGAGAGCTTAACTTGTCATAGGAGGATTTCGCTACTCTACTTCATCCATCGGCTATCCTTGATGAAAAGAAGCTCCCAACAATAAAGTATACCTTCTGAATAGGAAGAAGGCTCACATCCACAGGGTAGAGGAATGTGATGTTAGTGGGCTTGGTTCATAAAAAGAGAGGTGTTGGAGAAGCGAATCAGCCTGAAGAGCCTTAAAAGTAATTGTTGAGGCTGAAAAGTTGGCAATACACTCGAAGAGCCCCCAAACTTGAAGAGGAATAAAAAAATAAGTACCTAAAAAGTACAAAAATGGGGCAAACATATTATTAAGAACAAAAAGAAGAGGACGTAAACGAGCTAAGAAATTATCCATGTCACAGCTTGTTCTACACTTTATTTAGTGATTGAACTGTATACCTCTATTTGTCTGACAATAAGAATAAGCTTACAAAGGTTAAAGTCCAATGGGTAGTACGAGGAGGCTTGGTTTTGAGGGCTTCGAACAGAAGTCCCATAATCCAAATAATTTTTCCGATCATGTGCCCTTTAAGTTAGATAAATAGGACAATTTTGCTCATACAGTATTGGGTTTGTGAGGCCTATTACTGAGCTGGAAAATGAGGTAGTTTCAGATAAAAAAACCATCTCCGTCCTCAAAGAAGATGGGAAGCGTCCTAATAAGGCTTTCGAAATGAAAAAAATAACATGTTGATGGTTTGGCAAGCCAAGTCGTGCTGGTTGATGAAGAGCTTAAGTCTCAAATATTAGGATCAAGAAAAAGAATATAAAGATGCGATAAATTTTGCAAAAAGCTTTAGACGAGTAGAAGCTAGGTACCAAGAAAGCCAAGAAGGAGCTGTCTACATTTAAACTTCAAGGTATAAGTGATCAAGAAGATGCGGTAGACACGTATGGTGATAAGTGTTTAGAATCTTTATCAAACGAGACGCTTTGATCAAGTCCACCATGGTATTGGATTTTTATAAATAATTCCCATATATGAAGCTCAGATAATTTTAGTACATGGTACATGAATAAATAAGGCCTACTGATATGGAATTTGTAGATAAGTTAGACATTAATCTTGATACAGATAGCAATGAAAGTGCCTATGAAAATAAAGAAAGAGACTTTGAACGTGGGTGCTTCGAGAAGGTTCGTCAATCCTGAAGGGAATGAGTCCGGAAATATTTGAATCTATTTTTATTTCACAGGTTTATTGTTTAATAGTACTTTTTTTCAAGTCCTACGTATGGCCAAGGCATTTTGTAATATTATTTGGATCTTTTTGTGTAAGTATTTGACATGGCCAAGGTATTTTGTAGTTGTATTTGGAATTTATGAATAAATCACATTCTTGTCTCTCTCTCATCAATTTATTATTTGTGGAGTAGCCTACTCAGAGTCTTCTTATTTGAAGGTAAATAATCCCCAACTATACATTAAATCAATACCTAATTCTAGACCATTATTTTATCGAATTCGATCAATGTGACGAGCTAGTGCTGGAACCTTTTAATTGTGATCAACTAGTGTTGGAACCGTTAAACTTGACCAAGTAAGGTTGGAAACTTTACACTTGACTAACTAGCATTAGAACCTTTTAATTGTGACCAACTAGTGTTGGAACCTTTTAATTATCACCAACTAATGTTGGAATCTTTACACTTGACCAACTAATTTTGGAACCTTTTACGTGTGACCAACTAATTTTGGAACCTTTTTCGTGTGGTGAACCCTATTCAGAGAGGATGAAGAGTCTTTATAATCAGACACAAAATATTAGCTAGACTCTAAAGGGGCGGTACCTAGTCCTACGCCCCCTTTTTCAGGAATGGTGACTTTTGTATGATCAACCTCTTCAATATGTTTCTAGTTTATGTTGAGCATCTGAGTCTATAAATTATTGTTCGGAACCAGATGGGTAATTATTGCTTCTTTTGTTTATGTTAATTCCTCAATCTCCCCTTGCAACGGGTCACGTTTTTCTTGCATAAGAAATTGTTTATGTTTTTCTTTATTAACACACAATATGTGACTAAAACCTTCGCCAATCACGATTCTACCGGTTACATGGGTTGGATAAAACTGCATCTCAAAATCCACCGTTCAGTAAACTTTGAAAATAAGCTTACTAACTCCTAAAGTTTTAGATGTTGATATTCAGGTACCTAACTAGTTCCACTGTGGTTGTTACTAATAGTGTCAAACAAATTTGGGGGTATTTTGATCAAAGAAGAAGTAATTAATTTTTGGATAAGATGTAGAGAGATAATGGAGCAACTTAGAAATATTTTAGAGAGAGACACTCACATGGATAGTTAGGAATTAATAATTTTATCCATATTTCATTTAATGTCATCAACGCTTTATATAGCTGAATGGGTCCAGTGGGCTTACTTATTCCATGAGCCCATTTTTGTAACACGAGCCCAAATATACTTGGAACCCATTACTATGTAAAATATCTCTAACTATTACACTTTATTACATTAGTATATATTAAATAAACCTTGGGTAGTTACCTATTTGTCCAACCTATCCTTTGGATAATTCGTTCCTTATCATAATTAAAAAGAAAAATAGATGTAATCATGCTTATATTTTTTTTCATGAAATCATTCATCATGGAACACAAAAACTGGTGAGGTTTGTGATTGGTATAAAAGATGAACACATAAGAATAAATACTAATATCTAATTACTTTGATAGAAAAAACCTTACACAGTTTTAGGATCCTATTTCCTTTATATTGTATATTTTACAATACCAAAGTTTAATATCTCTTAATAATTCTCCAATTCCAGTTCGGCTTGGTCGTGGGTCCATATATAATTTCTACGTCTTGGTGTTGCTCCATTATAGCTCTTAGTGGTCTTATTTTTCATAACTACTATTCATCATCGGCCTTGGTATTGGCCAGGCTTTACGTAGATTATTTTTCAACACTCGTCGGGGTACCGGTATGCTATCACATAAGATTATAGTCGAGTTTTCATACGGGCGACGCCTAGTTTATGCAATCAATGTCTTTATCTTTGCCTTATTCCACCGAAGGTACCTCGTCTTATTGATTTGTATGGCTCTGCTTTGTATAATCTCCTTCTACTTTGATACCTCTTAAAGTTGATGAGTCCGGATTTTCTCACCACTCACTGTAGAAACCAGACAGGGGCAATTTGGACAAAAGCCACCCACTGAACTATCCGAACTGGACAAAAGTACTAAAAACTAATCACCTTTTGACTAAGCTAATTGCTAATCTGCTTAATAAACTAATGGGTTTTTGAACTCGACCCGGTTTCATAAGTTTGACCCGTAAGCCCATGTGGCCCTAATTAAGGGTATAAATACCCAACCACTTTCATTAATGAGGGTAATGAACTTTATACAACCAGGCAGCTTAAATCTCTCACTACAAAACACCCAAACATTAATTACATTTGAAACACCACAAAACACCTAGCCAAATTACCCTCAGTCGAAAATAATCCACAACAAATTGGCGACCACAGTGGGAGGAGAAAGTGCCTGAATTTAGCATTCGAAACCATCAAGAAAAGCTAGTTCGGATGAATCCATATGAGCAGGAAGTACCACCAACTTTGGCAGAAGTGGTGGGAGAAAATGATGAATACACGATTGAAGAGCGAGATAGATTGAAAGCTGAGATAGAAGCCTTGAGGGCTGCTAAAAGGGTGTAGATGGGCTTAAAAGAAAAATCAAAAGTGTTAACCGTTCACCACACTGACAATCCAAGGGAGTATGGCCCATCGGCAAAGACCCATGTAAGTACTAAAAAGACTCATGCTAGCTCAAAGAAGTCTCACCAGTCTAAACAGGTGGAGAGCTCAGATTCAGATTCAGAATCTTCTAGTAGCTCCTCGAACGAAGATGGAGTTAAGATTCCCTGTCATCCAGCAACGATTAAGGCGGTTCTAAAAAGAAGCCGAAGTTGGTCAAAAAGTATTCAAGAAAGAGAGACAGGCATGGAAGGTTGAAAAGGCATCTAGAAAAAGGGTCATCTCATGGTCACAGCTATGGCTGGAGACATGTAGACCGACTGTTGATGGATCCTTTCGTCTTTCATGAAGAACCAGGTATCTTTGCAACTCCCAATGAAGATACTGTGTTTAGTCATGGCAGGAATTGGAGACCATCTCCATTGTCTTCCAAGATACTGTCCGGAAACCTTCCTAAGAGGTTTGACAGCACAAAGATGGAAAAATACGATGGGAGCAAAGATCCAGATGATCATCTGGAGCAATTCAAAAAAATTCATGATGAATTTTGACGATGATGATAAGTTTCTTTGTAGAGCGTTCTCCCAGTCTTTTACGAGGAGTGCTCTGAAGTGGTACAATAGTCTGTCACAAGGCTGCATCAGAAATTTTGATACTTTTTAGGTGGCCTTTCGGAGGCAGTTTGTCGGAAGGAAGGAAGTGAAGGGAAATTGAAACACTATTATCCATTGTGCCCAATAACCAAATGAATCCTTGAAAAAATATATAAGTTGCTTTGTGAAAACCAAGAATGGATTAGCTGATTGCTTTGAACAAGTAGCAATAGCTTATCTAAGGCAGGGTTTGAACCCTAGTAATTTGGCTGATTCAATAACCAGAAAGAAGGTTATGACGTGGGATGGTTTACTGAATCAAGTGGGGAAAAAATAAATGTAGATGAAACAAAGAAGACCAGGGTGCATAGGCAGGTGAGATCGGCCCCAGCTGCACCAAACCAGAACCAAAATCAGTCCGGGTGCAAGGCTAAGGAAGCCGGACAGGGTCCCAGCAGGGCCAAGGCTCAATCCCACCCAGCACCAGCTCAGAGCCAATAATCCAGAAATAAGCGAGGGCCTTGAGTTCAACCGGAGTGGTTTGCCGAGTTGAAAGAGGATGTGGAAACCATTTATGACAAAACAAAATACGAAGTACATTTGAGGAAGCCAGCTGCGCTTCAATCTCCCAGGGAAAGTCGTAAATATTGTTTCTGCCAATATCATCATGATATTGGTCATAACACAGAAGATTGCATCGATTTGAAACAACAGGTACAAAGTCTGATTGAAAGAGGAAAGTTGGGGGCTTATGTTAAAAGAAAAAGTGGAAATAGGCCTCATAATGCTCATTAGACTGGCCTAACAAACAACGCAGGGATATCGGCTCTGGATGGGGCTATGGTGATAATTGAAAGATTCGATGTGGAGTCAGAATATTTGGATCCTGATCCAACCCGGAATAAGGTGGGCGTTATCACAGAACACAGTAAGACGGTGTCTGGACTTATTAGCTTTTTTGAGTCACTTACTATATTTGGGGGGACACCATGACTGCACCGACTGCTTCTTCGAGGAAGTGGCATGTTCATACCCTGGCTACTGAACTGGAAGGAGGCATGATCTCTTATCAATCGCAAATTCCTTTTCCCTTCATTATTTTTGATAAAGATGATTTGAGGGACATAACTGATCCTCATGAAGATGTTGTGGTGATAGGAGCATCCATTAGGGGCAATGACGTTAGACAAATTTTGGTGGACACCAGTAGTTCAGCTAATATCCTCTTTTAACTTCGTATAAACAAATGAAGAATCCAGTAGTGATTCAGCGTTCGAACAGGTCAATTGTGGGTTTTACGGGAAGCTCAACGGACGTGATCGGGGAGTTTGAGGAGGAGGTTTTGTTGGGAAATGGCCCTTTAAGAAGATGGTCAGAGTACTTTTCATTATGGTGGATTGTCCCACATGTTATAATGCCATTTTGGGAAGATCTTGGCTCTCCAGGATGCATGTTGTGGCTTCGACAGTCCACCAATGTTTAAAATAAGTTGTGCAAGGACAAGTGGGGGTTGTTTGTAGCAGTCAAAAGATAACAAGGGAGTGTTATGCAATGGCCCTGACCCCTCGAACTTTGGGGGCAATTCAGATGAGTGAGAATTAGCAGTTGGAGGGGCCCTCTGGTGGAGAGGGTAAAATTGATGACCCTAGAGAGACCCCTGGTGTTTTAATACCAATTGAAAAGGTTGCAACTCACTATCTGGCTGAAGGAAGAAACGTCAAGATCGGATCTAAGATGACATCAGAACTGAAGAGTAATATGTTATCTTTTTTAACAGACCATCAGCATGTTTTTGCTTGGTGCAATGCTGATGTAACCGGAGTGCCAGCAGATATTATATCACACCAACTATCCATCCGAAGAGATATAGCACATGTTGTACAAAAGAGGAGAGTTTTTTCTAAGGAGAAGGCTGATGTCATAGTTCAAGAGGTTGACCGGCTTACTAAGATGGGGGACATAAAGGAATCCTAGTACCCTTTATGGACAGCCAGTCCGATATTAGTAAAAAAGAAAAATGGGAAGTGGCAAATGTGCATTGACTTTACAGACCTTAATATGGCTTGCCCAAAACACCTATATCCGGTCCCTCGGATCGATCAGTTAGTGGACTCCACATCTGGGAACAAGTTGTTGTCCTTTATGGATGCCTTCTCCGGGTATAATTAGATTCAAGTGGATCCGAAGGATCAAGAACACACTATTTTTGTTACTGATAGGGGCCTTTATTGTTATAAGGTGATGCCTTTTGGGTTAAAGAATACTGGGGCTACTTATCGGAGGTTGCTGAACAAAGGTTTCGCTAATCAGATTGGAAGAAACATGGAAGTCTACATTGATGACATGATGGTAAAGAGTGTGGAAAAAGAGCTACAATTGGCAGATCTACAAGAAACTTTTGCCAACCTGGTAAAAGTAAATTGAAAGTTAAATCCAAAGAAGTGTGTTTTCGGAGTGCAGAAAGGGATACAACCTGATCCAGGCCAACTTAGTGCTTTATTACAGATGGATCCTCCTCGGAATATTATAGTAGTACAAAGATTGTCAGGGAGGTTAGTTGCTCTAAACCATTTTATCTCAAGGTCTTCGGATAGGGGTGCCCCGTTTTTTCAAACTTTAAAAGATGCAAAATAATTTAACTGGTCTCCACAGTGCGACCAAGCTTTCGATGAAATTAAAAAACACTTATCCTCCCCTAAAACCTTGTTTAAACTTGTTGATGGAGAGATGCTGTACATATATTTAGCAGTCTCTGATTGTGCCATAAGTGCAGTACTAGTAAGGGAGGTGGATAATCATCCTTTTCCGGTCTACTACATCAGCAAAAGCTTGATAGATGCTGAAAACAGGTATTTAAAACTTGAAAAATTAGCACTCGCTTTAGTAATTGCTGTTAGGAAAATGAGACCCTATTTTCACTCTTATTCTATCATTTTCCGAACGTCTTTTCCCTTGAAAAACGTTCTTCAGAAGGCAGACGTATCAAGTAGAATGACCAAATGGTCAGTGGAGTTGGGAGACTACGATATTGATTTTTCCCCTCGAACTGCAGTCAAGGCTCAGTCTGTTGCTGATTTCCTAGTTGAATTCCATTCGGACAGAGACACTAAGCAAGCATCAGGTGAAAAGACTAAGAAAGTATGGGTTGTCCGGACTGATGGTGGATCAAGTACCATGGGTTGTGGTGCTGGGATATGTTTAACCTCTCCATTTGGTGACAAAATGTACCAGGCTATATGTTTTGGTTTCAGGGCTTCTAATAATGAGTCCGAAAATGAAGCTGCCATAGCCGGTTTAAAGTTAGCCCTAATTTGTGGAGCCAAAAGGGTCAGTCTAATGAGCGATTCTCAGCTTTTTATCCATCATGCACAAGGTCAATCCGAGGCAAAAAAAGAGCAGCTGATTAAATATTTGTTCATTCTTAACGAAGTAACACTTAACTTCAAATACATCACCTATGAGCACATACCCCAAACAGAAAATACGTTAGCAGACTCATTGGCAACCATAGCAAATTCTAAGTCCTACCCATGAATTCACGTGCAAGAGTTCCCATCCATTCAACTCAATCAGAGCAAGGAGAGGGAGGGATCAACGCACAGTGGATTTAGAGCTTTAACCAGAAGAGTCTTGTTGGCCGGATACTACTAGCCCTCCATAATGAAATATGCCAAGGAATTAGTGAAGAAGTGTGATCCATGCCAAAGATACGGTAATGAAATTCATATCCCAGCTGTCCCTTTAGAGTCAATTTCTGAGCCAATACCTTTTGCTCGTTGGGGTCTGGATTTGGTGGGACCTCTACCTATGGCGTCCGGAGGGTGCAAAACTATAATTGTTGCCATTTATTATTTCTCGAAGTGGATAGAAGCAACCCCATTGGCGGGAACAAGTTCAAAAGTTGTTATAAAGTTTATTTTATCTAATATTTTCTGCAGATTTGGAGTTCCACAAAAGATAACCACAAAAAATGGGCCACAATTCGATAACAAGGATATGGAAAATTTTTGTGCCTCTAGAGGCATTCAACATTGGTTCTCTTCTCCTTTCCACCCACAGGGGAATGGTCAAGTTAAAGTAGTTAACAGGACCATCCTATCCGGTCTTAAAAAGAATCTAGAAGGGACTGCTGGAAAGTGGCCAAGCTATCAACAAGAAGTATTATGGGCCTACCGGACTACTCCCGGGGTTGTTACACAACAATCCCCATTTGCCTTGGTATATGGTATGGATGGAATAACTCCTATAGAGGCAACTCTTCCTTCATTCAGTGTACATAATTTTTCCAAACAGGCTAATGAAATGGCAATCAGAAGTCAACTCGATTTGATAGAAGAAACAAGAGTTAAGGCCCATCTTAGAGCCACCCACTATCAAGGATTGATGAGAAGCAGGTTTGCTTCCAGAGTCAGAAGGAGGGTTTTTACAACTAGGGGATAAAGTGTTGAGAAAAGTCTTCCTACATACTAAGGAGAAGTAGTTCGGCAAGCTATCTCCAACTTGGGAAGGACCTTATGTGGTCAGTGAAAATCTTAACCCTGGGACATACAGGCTTCAAGATAAAGATGAAAGGATCTTGAATCACCCCTGGAACATTGAACACCTCCGGTTGTATCTAGAATGAAAATTATGTAAATATTTACTTGTTTAAAGTCCATGTAAATATTAGGGGGCGTACTCTTTCCTACCCTGGTGGCGCGGAGAGGTTTTAATGAGGTGTCCGGGATTTTTAATGAAATTTGATGCCTTCTTGAAAAATTCGGAGTGGTTTGATTGATAGCTTCTTTGAAACTTTTTAAAGCATCACTCATAGACCGGATTGATTTGGTAGAATGATGACCATTTAAACATTTTTCATCGGAGAATTTAAACACTCTCATTTTAAAATACTTGTAAAATAACTAACGGCTATTTAAACATTAGCCATTGAAATTGGGTAACTATAAAACAATGCAAGAATTGTGTAAGGTAAAATTGCCCGGCTAACACCGGGGAATGATATTAAAATATGTAAAGTGCCTTTGCCATCCAAGGACTTTGAAGTTTTAAAAGAAAAGGTTTATCCGGACAAGAGCCGAACATGGTTACAAAAATGCTTTGGCAACCCAAGGACTTTAGTCTAACACAAGAATTAAAGAAAAATAAAAAGATAGTTAAAACTTTAAGGCTGAGCTTCCTTTGATGTTCCAGCCTCATCTGGTTTCTTCTTGGGGTCTTTGGGTTCCTCGTTAGGGCTCTCTCTGGTCCGTTCTTCTTCATCAGTAGTATCATCCCGACCACTGGAATAGTTGTGCTTATCACGATCGGCCATAGTATGGTGAGGGAGGTCTTCGTATTCCACAAATCGCCATAAATCTCTGAGTGTCCTCTTCGGAAATTTTTAATGAAAGAGCAAGACCGTGTCTGATTTTACTTCATCATACCTTTCCTCTTGGGAATCTATCACCTTGTTGGTCCATGCATCGATCTTGGCTTGGATTGTCTTCTCCAGCTCTCTTATCAAATCATCTTTCTCCTAGTTAACTCTAGACACATCATCTTCGAGCGAAAGTTTGTCACTGTTTAGGGTTTGGATGACATTGTCCTTAGCCTTCACCTCCTCCTTCGAAGTGGAGAGATCCTTCTCCAAGCTAGAACACTTAGTTTAAAGTTCTCTGTTAACCCCCTCCAAAGTGGCCAGCTTGGTATCCAAGTCCTCTTTCCCCTTCTTCAACTCCTCGATCTCTCTCCTTAATGACTCAACATTCTCGTTGGCGTTAAGGAGATTGTTGGAGAAGCTCTCTTTGTCTGCGTTGAGTGTGTTGATGAGGGTAGATTGGCTTCGCACTTGTCTCTCCAAGTTGAGCACCGGTTGAATATTTCTCAACAAGGAGTGGGTCACCATGTCATTCTCCCCTGAAACAGTAAAAGACTTACCATTGAAAGTAACCAGGTTCGAAGAGCTTGGAGGGAGGTAAGGGCCAGCAAAATCTTCTTTCTCAAGGTCTTCAAAGTAAAGGCCAATCCCTTGAAGACCACTGATGTCTACTCCATCAAGGTTAATATCCCCTCCGGTACCCTCTCCGATATGAAAATCACTTGGGATTTTCTCTGCCTATGTTGGGTCGACCGGAGGAAGAGACCACTGATGTCTACTTCATCCCCATTGGATATTTTCTTCTTCTTGGCTTCCTTATCTCCACCATCTGCTCCCTGTTTTCGGTCTTTTTTGGGAGCCTTCGGGGGTTTTGGAAGTCCAACTACCTATTTGGTACTCTCATCTTCCGCCACTTGAAGTAGAGCAGCATCGATTCCCCCTTTGTCGTGCACCTCCTGGTTTGCTGGGACGATCTCCTCAGCACCACCTTGATTGACCTCAGCTGCATCTGGCTTTTTCTTGCCTTTCTTGCCCTTCATCTTACTTGGGGCTTTAGCTCTGCCCGGAAAGTCCAGCTTCCCATCCTTCTCATCTGTCCTCTTTCGGATGATACCCGGAGGAGGTGGTGTGGTCAATTCTTCCCAAGACAAGTCTCTCCGGCCGGTTGTGTTCCAAAGGTAGGACCTCACCAGGTTGCCAGCGGTAAAACAGTTGTGGAAGCGATTTCCCCATTTGTCAGCAGCCCAAGCATTCAGCTTGGCACAAGTTGTCTGCCCCTCCTCCAAGTAGTCGGAGAACTCCTTCGGCAGCACTACCCAAAGAAGAAGAAGAACATTTAATAAAACAAACTTTTTATAAGGAAAGAAAAACAAACATAATGAAATACTTACCCGTGCTTTTCCATCTGCTGGTGAGCATGTTTATGTTGACACTAGCTTTAATCTTCCTCCCATTTTCCCAAACTCCACTAATAAACAAGAATTGGGTCTTCCAATTCTTCTCCAATTCGAGCAGATCATCCACCACTTTAAAATTGTCACCCATATTGTAATGGTAGAAGGGGATGATGTGATTCTTGCAAAGGCTGGCCACAGCAGCAAATTGCTCCATCGAAAGCGGGATTCCGGAGAGCCTAGAGGCCATGATGCAAGACATGAGGGTGTACCAAGTATTGGGACTCAGTTGGATTGGACAGAGATTTATCGGATGAAAATATCTGACGATCTATGGGTCCAAGGGAAATTTGAGCCCCCAGTTGAACAATTCTGTGTAGATAACTATCTCACTCAGCTTGTTGTCCATTGGCGTCTCTGGATCGACCAGTATCCTCACTTTGACAGATTCTGGGATCCCCCACTTCGCCCGGATCCGGCCTAATTTAGCATTATGAATGAAGGCGTAGTTAATGTTCTGCATGGCTAGCAGGTACTTTATGCACACCTTGTGGAACCAAGGTCCCACTCTTCCTTCAAGGGACTCCGGCAGGTCCGGATGTTTTAAACACACCTTCTCTTTACCCTTGCCCTTCTTGTCAGTGGTAGCTTCCGCCGTTTGCCCGGAGACATCAGTCTCAAAAGGGGCTTCTTCAACGCTATCCTCCATCACCTCTTCCATCACCATGGAAGGATTGTCAGTTATCTTTGGTGGAGGAGTTCTGGTGGTTGGTTCAGTGAGCTGTCCAGACGGCTGAGCATTGCTTTCTCTTTGTGGTTTGGTGTCCGGAAGGGGCTCAGATCCGGAGGGTTCATTTCGAAGGCTTGTTCCAGTAGCCTCCGGACCAGATGATTTATCCTTAGGGACTTTGATGGATGCCTCAGACCCTATAACTTTGTCCTTGGCCCCAGACTTAGGGGGCCCTGATTTCGGAGACTTAGACTGTGGAACATCAGCTTGGCCTTTTACTAAGCGGCCTCTTCGACAAAGTGTCATTTTTTCTAGGGAATTTTCAGCATCTGATCCCATATCTATGAATGGAGGGGGTCTCTTTGTGCTTGTAAAAACTTTTTCCCGTTCCACAATAAGTTGTGACTCCTTAACCGAGGAGCCTGATACGATGGGTGAAAGACTTGGTTTAAATAACCTCCTGGATTTGGAGCTTCCAGCAGAAGATGAACCTCGATCAGCCTCTGAAGATGGCGTTTCAGACTTGTCGATTGGAGAACCTGGAAGACCTGTAGCAATGCGCCTTTCTCGCTCAAATCTTTATGCTTTTTCTAACTCAAAAATATTAAGCCACTCACCTTTTACCAAAGTGTTTCTTGCTGTAAACATAAACTTACACCAAAAGGATTTTGAGAAGAGAGGTGAAAGCTTTGAGATAAAGGAACGAGAGATTAATGAAGATGATAAAACAGTGAAAAATGAAGTAATTTATACTAATGAGACAAAAAGATGCCAAAAACCTAGGAGAATACGAAAAGATAAAAGTGTAATGATTGAAGGCGACGCTGACGTCATGGGTATTAAATGAAGAGGTTACGTTTTGGGATTAGTGGGAGCGCTGTTCTAGGAGAAAAACGGCTGATGAGGCAAATCATAAGATGACACGTGTCCCATGATCCATGAAAAAATCTTTAAAACTCTGAGAAGTTTTTCAGTCCGGACAAATCCTGGGCAGACACTTGAACAGTCCGGAGAATGTAACTAGTACTCAAGGGAGATTTTTTAGGTCTTACAAAAGGCCTTCGACAAAACCTAAAAAATGGGCTATTGATGAGTCAGAATGTTCTCACCACTCACTGTAGAAACCGGACAGGGGAAATTCGAACAAAAGCCACCCACTGAACTATCCGAACTGGACAAAAGTACTAAAAACTAATCACCTTTTGACTAAGCTAATTGCTAATCTGCTTAATAAACTAATGAGTTTTTGAACTCGACCCGGTTTCATAAGTTTGACCCGAAAGCCCATGTGGCCCATAATTAAGGGTATAAATACCCAACCACTTTCATTAATGAGGGTAATGAACATTTAATACAACTAGGCAGCTTAAATCTCTCACTACAAAACACCCAAACATTAAATACCTTTGAAACACCACAAAACAACTGGCCAAATTACTCTCAGTCGAAAATAATCCACACCAAACGTAATACCCCTTGATTATTACTTTAGTATCGAGGCTACCCCGGTTTGGCAAATGGGTATAATTTAATGTTAGTGTTATGCCTTATCAGGGCTCCCCCGTAGTCTATGTAAAATGGAGCAGTTTTTACAAATGTATCTTTTAGAAGGATTAAAATTACAATGCGAGCCGAGGTATGTATTATTTTATTGGATGCACCATTTCCATATGGTTGTTTTAACTCTTTCTACTTATATTGTCACGCGCGCTATCATTGTTGTCAGTCTCTTTCTGCCACATGTTTGAATATTGTTTCCTATGCTTGACAAACATCGTCCACAGTTGCGTGTCTATAAAAATGACACTTCATATCTCTCCCCTTTATCGAAACGGTGTGTCCTCCCTCTTCGCTTTAGTCCATCACCCGTATGTTGGCCCAATTGATACCCGTTAATTTACTATATATTGGTATTATAAACCTTTTCTTTCCATTTTCCTCTTTCTTTTAGACTAACCTTAAAGACGTATGTTTCTCCTTGTTCAAGTTTTCATCAGTTTTTTGTTCATTAACGTCGAATATCAGTCGAAGGTTAATGTTGCAATGCTTTTGTTCTCTGTCATTTCTTTGTTGTTATAGTTCTTATTTTATCATTTATACTGTCTTTTTTCGTTTCTCCAACCCTATGCCTAAAAACCCTAGAATCTTGAATTATAGGTTTTGATTCTTCTGACATCAACTTCTCTTTGTGACTTAGAAATGACTCGTAAAAGATCTCTGAAGAAGTCTAAAACTATCGGTAAAGCTGTTCTCAACGCCCCATCGACAGAGACGATGGAAGACAAGTAAGTTTTAGATAGCTACTTCGATTACCTCTCACACTTGGATAGAAATTTGAACCCGGAAAGGTTTATTAGGTTTATATTAGTATATAAATTCCCTAAATCTATAATTACTAGGCTTCTCCAACCTGATGAACATCCCCATTATGTAAGAGGGGGGAAACCTGTATGTAAACTACATTATTCGATTGAGGGCTTCGACCATCTTTACCCAAATTGATAAATAAGGGTTTTAGGTATATCTGAATATGCCAGACACAATTAACTGCCAATAGATGACTGATAAGGAAAAGTATTATTTAGGGACTAAAGTGATAAATGCTATAATTATAGGATTAAATTAGACTTTAGGAGGAATCTAGGGGTTAAGTTGTAAATTTAACAATATGTAACCGTTTTCTCTAACTAACTCACCTGCCCTATTTAAAGAGGCTGAGAGAGTTATTTTGACCTATGAAATATTCAGAGGTACTTTTCACTACTTGAATTTTCCACTGTAAACTCTCTGTTCTGAATTCACTCGTGACAACTTTAATTCACATCAAATTGGCGCTAGAAAGAGGGGGACGAGGATACCTTGATCAACAGATCAAAAATCGACGTTCGAGTTCTCGTTTTTAAAGGTTTTTCGTTCGAATTTTCATATTTCGTTTGATTTTTCGCTATTTGAAGATGAATCCGGAGGAAGGTGACAATCCATCCGTTCGCAAGGCGATGGAAACGCTGAAATCTGATCTGCAAGAGGCAGGTAATTTTGTTCCAATTCAACCTGTTCAATTTGATTTTGAGGGAAAAATGAATGAAATGATTAGGAAGGTGGCTGAGCTTGACGAATTGGTAAAAAAGAAGGGAGATAATAATGATGGTGCTAGGCTTAGATCTAAGATTGATGGGGGTGATCGGAATGATCAGTCGGATCAGTCGATGGACGATGGCGATGATCATTATGAGCAGCGCAAAGCACGTTTTGAGCAGAAAAAAGAATATAGCGGGATAAAGAGGAAAGAAAAATTACAAAGGCGATTGTATGAAAACTCTAGTGATGAAGAGGACTTCGAAGATTCCGAGTCCGATGAGACGCCGAGGTACGAACGCTCTCGAGGCCATTCAGGAAGAGCAGAGCGTGAGCTCCGACCAGCTAAGATGTACAGGGAAGGAAGAAAAAAGAAAGAAAGGCGAGTATACTCACCTCGAAAATACTCGCCTCGGAGGTGTTCACCTCGGAAATATGAGGGCGAGACCAGTTTATATGCAACTGTGGGAATGAGAAATGAGGACCAGTATGTCCAGGGGGTTGACTGGAGGGACTCACCATTGGTAAGGGAGATCAGATCTGTGCCATTACCGAGGCGGTTTGATATTTCTAAAGTTGAAAAGTTCGATGGGACTCAAGATCCCGATGATCACATAGAACAATTTAAAAACTACATGACTAATTTTGAAGATGATGATAGATTGGTGTGTAGAGCTTTTTCTCAAACGTTTAAGGGAACTGCGCTAAAATGGTTTAATAAGATTCCTAAGGAATCAATTGCAAATTTTAGAAGTTTCTACACCGCTTTTCGCAGACAATTTGTGGGAAGCAAGGAGATGAGAGCCAATGGGGACACGATAATACAGTGCAAGCAGGCTGTGGGAGAGAAGTTGAAGGATTATACCAAGAGGTTTGTGTCAACAAAGGCTGAGCTAGATGACTGTGAGGAAAGTGTGGCTATGGCAGCGTTCAGGCAGGGGCTGTTGCCTGGGGATTTAGCCGATGAGACAACGAGGCGCAGGGCGCTAACTTTTGGAGCTCTTATGGCTCAGGTTGAGGACCAGATTAAGGTCGAAGAATCGATGAGGGTTCGAGGAGGTGCTAGTACTGTTCAAAAAGGGAGTGGACAATCTAACGTCTCAAACAACAATACCTCGCGTCCGAAGAACAATCAAAATGTTTCTAACCGAGGAGCCTCGAACTCGTATCATGGGGGATATAATCAACATAATTCTAACAACCAGCAGCAATATAGATCCAGGTCGAATGTGTGGGTGAGGCCGGATTACTATGCAGATTTAACTGAGAGTGTGGCTTCAATATATGAAAAAACAAGAGGAACAGTCAATTTTAGAAAGCCACCAGCTATCAACAAGCCAAGGGAGGAGCGCAATAATAAATTTTGTAGGTATCATGAGGATGTCGGCCATGATACAAATGATTGCATTGCTCTGAAGAAGGAGATGCAAGTTCTGATCGAAAATGGAAAGCTGCTAGAGTATGTCAGGAAGAATGCCAAAACAACAGTTCCTAAAGGAGGTAATCCCAGTTCCAAGCAGGAAACTGCGTTAATGATTTTAGATGTTGCAGGTGAGGCAGATGGTTTCGATGTAGCCTCGGAATATGTCGAACCAGACCCCAGCCGACTTTTGTTAATGTCGATAGATGAGCCGATGCGTCAGGGACGTGTTCGAGATCTGTGTGCCTTTTTTGAATCATTAACCATATTTGGAGGGGATTCGATGACCAACAACACCAATAATTCGAGGAAGAGGCATATAGTAAATTTAACACGACAAATTGAAGGAGGTGCATCGGCACATCTAAGCAGCAGAAAGGATGTGCCCTTTATAATATTCGATGGAGATGATTTGAGGGGCATTACTGGGCCACATGAGGATGCGGTGGTCATTGGAGCAGAAGTATGTGGGGTGGAGATTCGACGCGTGCTGATCGACACAGGAAGTTCTGCTAATGTGCTTTTTAAGTCAACGTATGATAGGTTGACTGCACCACCTCAAATAGAAAAATCAGAGAGGACTATCATTGGGTTTACCGGCGCATCAGCAATTGTAATAGGTGAATTCGAAGGTGAAATTTCCTTGGGAAAAGGGCCTTTCAAGAAGAAAGTACAGGTACTTTTTGTGGTGGTGGATTGTCCATCAAGTTACAACGCTATTCTTGGGAGGTCATGGTTGGCCAAAATGTACGCTGTAGTTTCTACAGTTCATCAGTGTCTGAAGTATGTGGTCGAGGACAGAGTTGGCGTAGTCCGAAGTGACCAAAAGGTGGCAAGAGAATGTTATGCTGCTGCATTTAGGTTACATGGTAAAAGTTCTGATGATCTCATGGAGAGTTAGCAGTTTGGGGGGTTGTCTTGTAGTGAAACGGACGAGGGAATTGATGATCCGAGGTCAACCCCGAGTTCTGTAGTGGTCAATGAAGAAATAGAGGAATTTACTTTTAATAATGGCAGGGTACTTCGAATTGGCACTCTGTTATCTTTGTCGATGCGGGAAAAGTTGTTGAATTTTTTGTCTGAAAATTTGGATGTGTTTGCCTGGAGATCTGAAGATGTAGTAGGGGTCCCAAGCAATATCATATGTCATAGCCTAGCGGTTGATCCGAAGGTCAAACCAATTATCCAAAAAAGAAGGGCTTTTTCATTGGAGAAATCTGAGGCCATAGTTGCCGAAGTGGATCGGTTATACAAGATGGGGCATATTAGGGAGGCCAATTATCCGAGGTGGACGGCTAATCCGGTGGTAGTAAAAAAGAAAAATGGAAAATGGCGAATGTGTGTGGACTTCACAGATTTGAATAGAGCCTGTCCAAAAGATCCTTTTCCAGTGCCTCGAATAGATCAGTTAGTGGATTCCACTTCGGGAAATAAAATTTTGACTTTCATGGATGCGTTTTCGGGGTATAATCAAATTCGAATGAATCCGGATGATGAAGAAAGCACAACTTTTATTACTGATAGAGGTTTGCATTGCTATAAAGTAATGCCATTTGGATTGAAGAATGCTGGATCAACGTATCAGAGGCTGATGAATAAGGCGTTTGCTTCGCAGATTGGGAGAAATATTGAGGTGTACATCGATGACATGCTTGTTAAAAGCAAAGGTGATGATGAACATATTGATGATTTAGAAGAAACGTTTTTGAATCTTAGAGCCATTCAATTGAAGTTGAATCCAGAAAAATGCACATTTGGAGTCCGATCTGGCAAGTTTTTGGGGTATATGATTAGTGAGAGAGGAATCGAGGTGGATCCAGAACAGTTGAAGGCCCTGATATCGATGTCGTCACCTCGGAATATCAAAGAAGTACAAATGTTAACAGGCAGGTTGGCAGCTCTGAACAGATTCATTTCTCGTTTTTCAGATAAGTGCTTGCCTTTTTTCCAGGTGTTGCGTAAACCCAATAATTTCGAGTGGACTTCGGATTGTGAAGAAGCCTTTCTGAAGATCAAAAATCTTTTATCCTCTCCTGAAATATTATCGAAGCCTCGAAAGGGTGAACAGTTGTTTTTGTATATAGCAGTATCGGATTATGCAGTAAGTGCAGTTTTGATCAGCGAGGACACAAAAATTTCGAAGCCTGTTTACTATGTCAGCAAAAGTTTGGTTGATGCTGAGAAACGTTATTTGAAGCTCGAAAAATTGGCACTGTGTATAGTAGTGGCAGCAAGAAAGATGCGCCCTTACTTCCAGGCACATACGATTGTAGTTCGAACTTCATATCCATTAAAGAATGTTTTACAAAAACCAGACATTTCAGGAAGGATGACAAAGTGGTCTGTGGAATTGGGAGATTTCGATGTGCTATTTTCTCCTCGGACAGCTATCAAAGCTCAAGCTTTAGCAGATTTTTTGGTGGAGTTTCACTCGAGCAGATCCGAGGAGAAAGATGCAGAAAAGGTGAATGAGAATCCGACGTGGACAATTCGAACTGATGGGGGATCCAGTAGTAAAGGGTCAAGTGCAGGAGTGGAATTGGTGGCACCAACAGGGGAATTTATGTTTCAAGCTATAAAATTTGGCTTTCATGCTTCAAATAACGAAGCTGAATATGAGGCTGTGCTAGCAGGGTTGCGGTTAGCGAAGATTTGTGGAGCAATGTTTGTGCGCTTGGAAACAGATTCACAGTTGGTAGTTAACCATGTCAAAGGGGTATCAGAAGCTAAAAAGGAGCGTTTGGTTTTGTACCTACAAGAACTTCGGGGGATGATGGCGCAGTTTGAAAATGTCGAAGTGGAGCATATTCGAAGAGGAAACAATACTATGGCTGATTCTTTGGCAACGATGGCTTATTCAGAAGAATATCCATGGATTGTAACTCAACCATCGCCTTCGATCAGATCGAATTATGAGCAATGTGAAGTTGTTGATGAGGTGGTAAATAATCCGACGTGCGCTCGAGGAGATTGGAGGTTTGACTTGTTAAACTTTATTTTAAATGGAATATTACCTATGGATAAACACTTGCTCAAGAAAATAAAGTACAAATCCCTTGGCTATGTGGTACTGGATGGGGTGCTGTACAAAAGGTCTGCTTCAAAACCTTTACTACGATGTTTAGGCAAGGATGAGTCTCAGAATGTTTTGTCCGAACTGCATAATGGAGATGGGTCAGCTCATTGTGGGTTTAGAGCTTTAACGCGTAGAGTATTGTTGGCAGGATATTATTGGCCTACCATTTTGCAAGATGCCAAGTCATTAGTTCGAAGTTGTGACACTTGCCAAAGGTATGCAAATTTAATACACAAACCAGCAGCACCCCTAATGACAATTTCAGAGGCAATTCCTTTTGATAGGTGGGGAATTGATTTGGTGGGACCATTACCTATGGCTTCTGGAGGAAGACAAATGATTATTGTTGCGGTTGATTATTTTTCGAAGTGGGCAGAAGCAGAACCCTTAGCTGGGACAAAAGCTAAGGATGTAATCAAGTTTATTCAAAGCAACATTTGCTACCGTTTTGGAGTACCTCGGAAAATAACAACTGATAATGGTCCTCAATTTAATAACAAGGAAATGGACTCATTTTGCTCTTCGAAAGGGATACAGCAGTGTTTTTCCACTCCTTTTCATCCTCAGGCAAATGGACAGGTAGAAGTTACGAATAGATCTATTTTGGATGGCTTGAAGAAAAATTTGGCAGGAGCAGCAGGGAAATGGCCAAATTATCTCCAAGAAGTATTATGGGCATATAGAACAACTCCTAGAGAGGCTACAAAAGAGACCCCTTTTTCTTTAGTATATGGGATGGACGCTGTGTGCCCTGCTGAATCTACATTGCCCTCTTATAGACTACTACAATATTCCGAGGCAGATAACGACGAGGCTAGAAGGGTGGAGCTGGATTTGTTGGAAGAAAAAAGGGTCAAGGCACATTTGAATGTCATCCATTATCAAACATTAATGAGAAGCAGGTACGATGCTAAAGTTAAGAGAAGAGAATTCAAAATTGGTGATCTAGTGTTGCGAAAAGTGTTTCTACACACCAAGGAAAAACACCTCGGAAAATTGGCCCCGAATTGGGAAGGTCCTTACGAAGTTACAATGAGGGTCAAACCAGGTTCTTACAGGTTATCAGATCGAGAAGGGAGGATGCTCAAGCACCCTTGGAACATAGAGCACTTGAAATTGTACTGTGAGTAAAATTGAACTTCGAATTTTTGTAAAACAGACACACTATTTCCTTATCTGTTGGCCCAGAAAGGTTTTAACGAGGTGTCTGATTGATATTGAATTTTTTAATAAAATTTCTTTTGGCCATTGGTTGTTTGTTAATGATGTGTGATTTATTATTTTGGTAATTTGGCAAAGATTGATCATCTTTGGAAATTGACCAAGAATAATTTTCCGAAGCGATAGCTTTGAAGAAACAACCAAATTTTTCGAGGTGCCACGTCTTATGAGTGCATCTATTTTTCGAGGTGCCACGTCTTATGAGTGCATCTATTTTTCGAGGTGCCACGTCTTATGAGTGCATCTATTTTTCGAGGTGCCACGTCTTATGAGTGCATCTATTTTTCGAGGTGCCACGTCTTATGAGTGCATCTATTTTTCGAGGTGCCACGTCTTATGAGTGCATCTATTTTACGAGGTGTAATAACTTAAGTATTTATGTTTAAGAATAACCAGTTTAAACAAGTATGTCAGAAATTCAAGATAAAAAAAAAAGGGGACAAGTGATTTCATCGTGGAATAAAATACGAAGTTTACAAAAAAGGAGGACAGCATTTAATCACATACACAAAAAACAAAAGCGAACTGTTTGGGCAAGACGCTCCAGTTGGGTTTGGGATTTGCTCACCTCTTCGTATAATTTGGTGACTGCAGAAATTAGATTGGGGAAGGGTTGAAGAATTGAAATTACCTCATCGGATTTTTCTGAATGAGGAAAGACCAATGGTTGGTGAACAGGAGCAAAAGGGTTAGATGTTGAAGCTGTAGCAGCCTCAGTAGAATTTGGAGGAGCAACGTTGGCAGGTTGAGAACCAGGAAATACAAAATCTCCACTTGAGTTGAAGTCCTCGAAGTTTAGATAGTCATCAATTTGTTTATCTCCAAGGTTTATACCTCCTTCAGGATTCACCTCGACAAAAGTTTTACCTCGTGCCTCGGAAGCTAGCACAGCCTCTAAGATATCAGCCTCATTCTTCTCATTGGGCTTGTTTGGCTTACTTCTATCTTTCTTTTTTGGAGAAGTTTGTTTTTTCTTTGTCTTTTTCAGAATGGGCTGGTCTTCCTCGGATATGGTGGGAAGCGAAGGTGCAGACGTTTTTCTCTTCCTTACACTCTTCGAAGTAGTGGGAGGTTTAGTTTTGCTGGTGGTGGGTTTCTTCTTTCCTTTCTTTTTCAAAGGAAGATGGCTGTCACTCCGGTTCCGAAGAGGAAGATAGCATTTCCCATCTGGTGCAAGAATCCTCTCAACTGCTAGAAGGGGATCTGGTGGCGTCATCGGATCCTGAGGGAAGTCTGCCCCTAAGGATATGCGCCAGAGATGGCTGTTAACGAAGTTAATGGGCTCGAATGCTGAATGAAAACCATTGCCCCAAGATTTTTCAGCCCATTCAGCCATCTTTTGGAAGATAAGTTTGGCTTCTTTTCGACGACTTTTAAACCGCCTCGGAATTTCTAAAAAGAGAAAAATAGTTAGCTAAGTAGTTTGAATCAAAAACAACTAAATAAACAAGGGAAGGTATCACTTACTACTGTCTCTCCAGGTAAGGGTGAGTTTGGAAGGATTGGCATCGGAAATCTCTTTGCCATTTTCCCAGGCACCCGACAGAAAGACAAACCTTTGTTTCCAGAACTTATCGGCTTCGAGGAGGTCGTCGATAATTTTTAAGTCATCTTCAAGGGTTAAGTAATAAAAAGGCAAAACTGGGCCGTTTGAGACTTTGGTTACTGAGATGAAGTCCTCGATTTCGAGGGGAATTCCACCAAGCCTTGATACCATTATTGCTGAAAATAAGGTGAAGAGTAAGTTCGGAGTGACCTGTGTTGGGCACAGTTGATGGATTTCGAAGAACTTTACTATCATCGGATCAAGGGGAAACCGAAGTCCCCAGTTGAAGAGCTCAGGGTACACTACTAGCTCATCTTTTTGACAGTTTAAGGGTGTTTCTCCTTCAACTGGTAATCGAAGGATCATGTTGTCAGTTAACCCCCATAGTTTTCTGAGTTGCTCCTTCTCTGATTCGAGGTAGTAACTGTAAGATACATTCTTCAAAGCAAGAATGTACCAGGCAGAAAGAGGCTTGAGATTTTCTTGAACTAAGGAAGCAACATTATCAGGAAGAGTAATAAGAGCTTTTTTCCCTCGAGGTTTCTTTGGAGGAGCTACGCCTTCAGCCTCGGATTCCTCCTCGGCATCAGATTCAGTAGCTTCTGAATCATCCTTTTTATGACCTTCCTCGGAGTGACTTCGAGTTTGTGTTTCTTGTTGAGTCACAGAAATTGGCTGACTACACTCTGGTGTAGTATCATCCATTTCTTGTGGGGGAGGAGGAGAGTGTTGAGGAGTGGAAGAGGTTTTTGTTTCTTCACCCATTACTAAGAAAGATGATTTTTTGGAACGTTTAGCTCTAATAGCCTCGAATTGAGGAGGAAGTGTTTTGGTTTGAGGGTTTTTTGTCTCTTCGAATTGAAGGACAGGTGATTTAAGTGGTGATCTGTTATAAGTGGGTGGTTTGTCTAAAGTAACTACTTTAGGTTTCCGATGAGGTCTTAGTAGTGAAAGTTTGGTTGGATTTTGGAGAGAAGAGGTCGTTGAGCTACTTTCTGGGTTAGAAGTTAGAGGCGAAGACGAAGTAGCAAGGTTTGGATTAAAGTTGCCATATTTAAAAGTGGTGCAGGAAGAGTGAGGACCGTTATAGATCAACCCAGCAGCTTTGTATTCTTTGGCTCTTCGAGAAATACAAAGATAATCGTAGGCCCCAAATACTTGGTTACTGGAACCAGGGAAAAGATTTTTCTTTGATCTTACTGGTCTTCTGGGTTTGAATCTATTGTATCTAGGGTATCTTCTCATACAATGGTTTTTGGTATGAAAGGTTACTTGGTAAGACAAGAGAAGATGAACAAGAGAAGATGAACAGGTTGAAAATGAGCAGGTTGAAGATGAACAGGTTGAAGATGAGTAGGTTGAAGATGAAGAACAATCTGGAGATGTTTCAAAGGTGGATTCTCTAAAAAACTCTTACTGAATGAATAGCTGAGTATTTATAGAGTAAAGAGTAACATCGAGAATGTGAAAGCAAGGAACAAGTAATCTCTTCTCATTCGCTGGAATATGAAACGAAAAGGAAACTAATGATGTCACAGGTCTACTACTAGCAGTCTAATCAGTCCATCAAGTAGAGTTTAGAAATTTCGAAGTGTTGATAAACTATGTGTGAAGTAATCAGGTGTAAAAATCAAAGGCAACGCAGTACCACAAGAAGTTAAATTCGATGAGGAGTTGAATTCGAGGCAGTTGAGAAATTCATTTGCACTTACTCGCCAGTTCGAAGAGACTCCTGGTTTATTGGATTTAATCATAATAAAGATATAAAATAATGCTGATCAGAAGAAGAGTTCGAAGAGCTAATAGTTCTTATATATAGATATATAAGAACTAGGGGGGCTACTGATAAGGAAAATTATTATTTAGGGACTAAAGTGATAAATGCTGTAATTATAGGATTAAATTAGACTTTAGGAGGAATCTAGGGGTTAAGTTGTAAATTTAACAATATGTAACCGTTTTCTCTAACTAACTCACCTGCCCTATTTAAAGAGGCTGAGAGAGTTATTTTGACCTATGAAATATTCAGAGGTACTTTTCACTACTTGAATTTTCCACTGTAAACTCTCTGTTCTGAATTCACTCGTGACAACTTTAATTCACATCAGATGACGATTTTTTATTAGTATCGTACTAAGTTTAAAATTGTTAGATAAGCAGATTAATATAGGTGACCTGTTTTCAAGTGTCGATGTATATAAGCTTCTAAAGACCATATTCTACCATATATATATATACACTTGCAATACGATTTTCACGCTTCTAGATTCTGATAAACACTGGAAACTTTCTTTTATATTTATTTCCAGGAATTGGGAACATCATGTTGCCAAACAGAATCTCCAATTGGGAAGGCGATGGATAAGCACACGTAAGGGTTGGATTGATTTGTTCATTTTCTATGTCTATCAATAATTTATCTCTTATTGTTGATATACTACTACATTTTATTTTTTGAAGGTATAGAATCTAAGAAGTACGAAAAGTTTCCGAAGAAGGTATACCAAGAAGGAAAGCGAGCCCCTTGGAAAAGTTGTGTGCTGCTTCCTATACTCATTGGGTGTTGGAGTATTATTGTCTGCTCACATTATATTAAAAATGCATTGTGGCCCTTACTAGAGACACAAATGTCAAAGGATGAAGATGTGGGCTTACTTCCACCACGATACATATTACTACAAAGGTTGTGGGGGTTATCTTAGCAAATATGGTGTATGTTGATAATCCGAGGGGTGTAGTGTCGGATCTTTGCCTGAGGATGCCCAAAGATGTGAGGAATAAAAAGAAGCTTAGGAAGAATTGGGCCTCTGTCAATAATAGTCATGATGGGGTTGGGGACCAGTCCTTTAATAGGTTGAATAGCTTTCCCATGATCGTTTGTGTGACCCATCTTTCTATATATGAGCATACAGATTCTGGAACTCAACCAATCATAGTTGAGCCCTTGTAGGTACCCTTCCTATCAAAGAAAGGAAAGTCCGCCATTTATCTTCATTGTTGATGGGTCAAAATGATGGCCAATCTTCTGCTAGACTCCTCACATTTGACCCTCCAAACATTGTTGCTTCTGGTGATCCAAGTGTTTTGAATTCTTTCTCCCAAGCCGATTTAACTGACCGACCCTTGATGTAAGTATTCCTTCGAGGAGGCATTAGGATAGATGAAGCCAAACCTGAACTTGGTGAGGAAATATATTATAATCGAGTTGTGGAGACGGAATACCGACATCGAGTTATCGAGACTGACTACCGGCATCGACTCCTGGAGACTGAATACCGGCATCAAGTTGTGGAGACTGGATGCCGACATGGAGGTTGTCGCCCCCTTTCTTGCATAAATTCCCCCATCGATTGAGGGGTTAATTGCTTATCCCCCAACCACTTGTTCAGATATAGTTCCTACCAAAACTCGATTACCGAAAGGTCCTTCTCGCAAAGTTGCGGTATTGTGGAAGATAATTTGTAATTGTATTGTATGAATGGACCAGTTTTCATAGTGTTATTGCTATGTGTTTCATAGTTTATGTTATATGAACCTTTATCCCTCTTACTTAATATGTATTCTATTATTGCGTTTTGATATAATTGGAGATTATCTTCGGGGAGTATGAGTTTTTAAATAAGCATGTTATTACTTGTGGCGTGGCTATATTAAATATAGACTTGTTCGCTATATAGGTCTTATCGACCTGGGTTCAGCATGGCCCTTACCGTGGTCTTATAGACTATGACTTTTTAATTGTTTCTTTTTACAGAGCTATATAGCTCGGGCTCATTATGGCTCCTAGCGTAGACTTCAAAGCTTGTGATACACATTATTTCGCTTATATTGACTATACTTAGTCAAGGCTCATGTTTTCGATACTAAAACAAATAATAAAGTAATACGCATAAAAGTTTTGAAAAAAAGATGACTTCATTAATAACTTTGGCTTACAATGTAACTCGTTAGAAACTCTTAAGTGCCACCGAAAGGGAAAAAAGTGCACAACCGCTCTTAAGTAGTATGATAATATATTTTCACATGATTTACATTCCATGTATGTTCAATGAATTACCTTCTATGTCATCCAATATATATGCCCCTTTATGTCTTTTGGAAACAATTTTGTATGGTCCATCCCAATCAGGACCCAGTTTGCATGTGTTTCTATCCTGCACTCGTTGGAAAAACGTTTTCATGACTAAGTCACCTAAGTTGAAGTTTCGATGTTTAAGCTTAGAGTTAAATAAAATTCTCATTAAGCTTTATAATGCTCTGATTGTACCTTCACTTGATCCTTTCTTTCATCTATCATATCAATTGATTATTGTCACTCTTAAACATTCACCTACTCCGAATAATTAGCCACTCCGTGGCTTGGTATAATTATTTATACAGGTATTACTGCCTCCATTCCATATACTAGGGAGAAAGGCATATGCCCACACTACTTCAGCTAACTTTTCTGGCTATTTCCCTTTTGATCCGTCTAGTTCATTTTATATTCCAGATAATATAGTTATATTTGTTACCTCGACTTGTCCATTCACATTGGGGTAGTATGGCGTGGAGAAGTTTTAATGATCTTGTGTCTGTGGTAGAATATCTTCATTGCCTCATTCTGAAATTGTGGCTCGTTTTCGGTCATGAGGATCCTTAGAATTCCAAATCTAGAGAGTATCTGACTTTGTATGAACTTACATAATCGTGGGACCTCATCTTTTCCAAAGCCTTGGCCTCCATCAATTTAAAGACGCAGTCAACTGCTAGAACGAGAAACTGTCGCTTACCCGTAGTCATTGGGAGAGGTCATACCAAATTTATCCCCCATTTATCAAAAGGACACGGTACCGAAACTATACTCATTGGTTCACTGGGTAGATGTCGCTAGTTGGAAAATTGCTGACAAAGATGACATTTTCGGACTAAAGCTTAAGCATACGAGGCCAACCTGGGGCAGTAATATCCTGCTAGTAGAAATTTCCTTATCAAGCTCTTATAGCCACAATGCACACCTGCCTCCCCCTCATGCATGTCCCGAAGTATTATATCTCATTTCTCTTTGTTCACACAATGCAACAACGGTTGGGTGGCATTTTTTGCTGTATAGCACCTCATCTGGAATCGTATATCTGCATGCACGTATCTACAATGATCTTTCTTCTACTTTGTCCAGTGGAAGGGTGTAGTGCTTTAAATATCCAATGTATGTATCCCTCTAGTCCGTCGATGTTGTAAGTGCATGTACTTCAAATTTATCGACTCCTATCACCACGGTCGATGATTCGTGGACGATGATGGTAACGCTTTCTTCCCGAGTTGCAACTTTAGCCAAGGAATCTGCGACCAAGTTGTAAAACTGTGGTATCCATTCATACTCGATGCCACCAAACTTGATCTCTTATTCCTTCAAAGATTCCAAGTACCCTGAGTACTCGCTTATTTGGCCTTGAATGAGCATGTGACATGACCCATTACTAGTTGGGAGTCCTACTTGACTATTAGTCATCGAGCTCCAAACATATGAACCATTTTGATTCCTACCAACACTATATTGTATTCTGTTGCGTTTTTCGTGACCTTCATAGAGAATCGTATTGCGTGTCTTATCTGCACTCCAGTTAGCGTATGTATCATTACTCCATTCCTATCCAATTGCATTTGATGCACCATCTACTTCTACTCTCCACTGAGCGGTGTTTTTATTATCCGTTGTTAGGTCTTCATCTGACCCCTGCATCCAACAAATTTGTTGATAAAATCGGCTATTGCTTGTACCTTTATTGTTGTCATGGGCTCTTTTTTATGCCGTACGCTCCAAGCTCGACTGACCACCTTCTTACCTTGTCATAAAGATATGGCTTTTGGAGTACGTTACACAATGGGAATAAAGTACGTAGAATAATGGTGTGACTTTAGAAGATGGGCGCATTTTCTTAGACACGAAAACTAAATCGAGGCTAAATTTTCTAGCTTGAGGTAGTTGGTTTCTGCATCAACAAACTTGTTGATGAAGTAATACACCAGCCTTTGGACCCATACCATCTCTCGCACCAGCACCCTGCTCACTGCATAAATTCATACCCTTTCCGTTTAGAAGCGTACGACGGTACAAGAGACCCGGAAAGAAACCTAGAAATATTTTAAAATATGATGATGGTGTTCAACCCGGATGATGCCATGCTATGCCGGGCTTTATCCATGACCCTCAAAGGTAATTTTATGGATTGGTTCAACAGCTGACCTAAAGGTTGTTTTCACGATTTGTAGGGCTATGAAGCGCATTTAGAAATAAATTTATGAGAAACAAAGAATTTAAGGGTGGACGTAGACTCTATTATGTTCCCTCTTACAACGCCTACATAGAGTGTAATGGTAATCAAAGTGTTAGGTTATGGGGGCAGCTCAACCAAAAGCAAGCTACGATAAAATATTAGAGGATCCGCCATGTAAACCGACGCAGCGCACCTTGATGGGATATAAAGGAAAGACGTCACAGTGCATGGGCGGTTGAAATCTTGGTTAAGGTGGGACATGTCGCTACAAAAAATGAGGTCAAGACCCTTTTTATGATCTCGGACGCATCAAGCTTCTATTACACCATCATCGGATGACCGTGGTCGCACCAGATGGAAGCAACCCCATGCAAATTTTATCAATGCATCAAGTACCCCGTCGGTAATGCCTTGGGTATCATACAAATAAGTCAATGCACTGCCCGAACATGCTACTCTGTCACAGTAGATCTCAGCAAACGAATGCGATAGTAAATTAAAGGCAAGGGGGAACCGAAGGAGCAACTTAAAATTCCAACCTCGCATGAAGCCATATATGATCCTTGAGAAGACACACAACATGATAATAACTCGCAGGAAGCCTCAGAAGAGATTATAGCAGCGGGGCGCACCCTTTGTATTGGTACTTCTTTGGATCGAGGTTTTAAAAATTCTCTAGTCCTTATATTACCAAACAGATAGATATTTTTGCATCGGCTGCCAATGACATAATGGGGGTCGATCCTTTTGTAATTTTTCATGAGCTGACAATTGATAGATATGCTAAACCTATTCGCAAAAAGCGTAGATATTTTTGCATTACAAAACAGGAAGCAATAAGCAATGAGATGCCTAAAACTTTTGGTCTCAGACATATTCACAGAGCTCGATATCCGGTGTGGATAGTGAACCTCGTTCTGGTAAAAAAGAAGGGAGGTTAGTGGTGCATGTTCGTCAACTTTACCGACATGAACCAGGACTGCCTAAAGATGCCTTCCTCTTACCTTGCATCGACTAATTAGTAGACTCAACCTCGGGTTGCGAATATATATATATATATATATCCTCCATGGATGCCTACTCTGGTTACAATCAAATTCACATGCATCAGAATGATGAGGAACATACAGCTTTTAAAACAGAGCGCGTGTTGTACTGCTATACCGTCATGCCTTTCGGTTTAAAAAACGCAGGTTCCACTTACCAATGCCTAATCAACCAGATCTTCAAGGATCAGTTATGGCACAATATGAAAGCCTACATTGATGACATGATCTTCAAAACCAACGTCGCAATACAACAATTGGAAGTGCTGAACAATGTCTTCACAGTCCTAAGTAAGTAGAACTTAAATTTAAATCTGTTAAAATGTTCCTTTGGAGTCCGAACAGGAAATCCTTTAGGTTACGTGGTCAGTAAAAAAGGAATCGAACCGGACCCCATTCATTTTCAAGCGCTAATGCAGATGGAGCCCTCGAAAAACATTAAGGAAATTCAATGCCTCACCGGGCACGTCGCAGCCCTCTCCCGTTTCATATCAAACGCCTCTGATAAGAGTCACCCTTTTTTTGAAATTTTGCGTGGGGCAAAAAAGTTTGAATCGAACTCAGATTGTGATGAGCCTTCATCGCTTTCAAAATCCTACCTCATATCGCCTGAAATCTTATCTGCATTGCTGACTGGTGAATCCCTCTACCTTTATTTGCCGATCTCCAACTTTGCTATCAGCGCTGTCTTTGTTAAGGAAGTTGAAGGCGTCCAGCATCCCGTTTATTATACAAATAAAACCTTGGTAGATGCCGACACCATACATCTGAACTTGGAGAAACTCTCCCTATGATTGATGGTTGCTGCCCGAAAAATAAGACCCTCTTTTTAAGGTCACATAATCTTCGTTCGAACTTATTTTCCTATGTGTAATGTATTGCAAAAACCGGACGTCTCGGGACACCTTGCCAAATGGTCAGTCGAACTCGGGGAATACGACATTAAATTTGAGCCTCACACGACTATCAAGGGACTGGCTATCACAAATTTTTTGACCAAGTTTTCCACACCTCGCTCGCACAATATAGACACCGACACCACGAGACAAGAACAAATGTGGATATTGGAGGTTGATGGGGCCTTGAGTGTCTCTGAAGGAGGAGCTGGATTCGTTTTAAAGTTACCAACATGAGAAGAAATTAAACAAACGATCCGGTTTGTCTTCCCATTAACCAATAATGTGGCCGAGTACAAACAATCATAGGCGGCATGCGACTAGTCTGTATTTGTGGAGCCACAACACCTCAGGTACAATTTGATTCGTAACTAATTATTAACCAAGCTAAACGTGTGAATGATGCGAAGGAGAAGGGTACTCACACCTATATGAAAATATTAAAGGAGTCCAAGGCTGAGTTTCATAACTTTCAATATAAACAAGTACCCGCCTTGCGAACTCCGCAACAGACTTTTTGGTTAACACAACAACATTAGTCGAGCACCCATTGGGAATTTTGCATGATCACCCTAGCATTGCAACCTATATCCAACTAATCATTTTCTGTTGAGTCAGTAATGCCATCGATTGGTGAGGCCCGTATTTACTCTACCTCAACCATGGTACACTACCGTTGGACATAGCACTCACTCGCGCCCTATAGTTGCGGGCGGCTAAATATTGTGTGTTAGATAACATTCTCTATAGGAAGAGTGCAACTCAGCCAGTGTTGCGTTGTTTGGGTCAAGAAGGAGTAATTATACTTCTCCATGATTTGCACTTGGGTGATGCAGGAGCCCACTGCGGCCATAGACCTCTCATCCGTAGATTTTTAAAAGTAGGGTATTATTGGCCCGAAGTGCTTGCAGATGAAGATAAAATCGTCCAACAATGTCATGCTTCCCAACAATTTGCTAACACCAGAAACCTCCCAAGCAAGCCAATGGTCGTCAACCCCATTCCTTACCCGTTTGACAAGTGGGAATCGATCTTGTAGGTCATTTGCCAATGGTCACAGGAAAAAGACAATTCTTGGTGGTCGCAGTCGATCAGTTCACCAAATGGGTAGAAGTCAATGAACTATCTGGAACCAGATCTCGGGAGATATATGACTTCATACATCACTAGATTCTAACTCATTTTTAGAATCCCTCGAATTATGATCACAAATAATGGACCTCAATTCCAAAATTTAATGATCTTTACATTTTGAAAATATTTAGGCATCATCCAACACTTCTCCACGCCATACTATTCATAAGAAAATAGACAGGTAGAGGTCACTAACCGTACTATTCTTGATGGCATTAAGAAAAACCTCAAAGGGGCAAAAGGTAAATGGTCGGACAAACTACCATAGGTATTATGGGCTTACCGTACCACCCCGTGAACCGCTACAAGCGAGACTTCATTTGCCCCCGTCTATGGGTGAGAGGACGTGGTCCATGCAGAAATGATCATATCGACCCATAGAATTGCCAATTACTCAAAAAATTCAAATGATGTGGATCGAGCGGTTGATGTAGATCGCATAAAAGAAAGGTAAGATCAAGCACGCATACGAGCAGAGCATTGCAAAAGCCTGAGGCGGGGGCGTTTTACTTCCAAGCTCCAACCTCGCGCCTTAAATATCGTAGACATTGTCATGAAAAAGGTGTTTCATGATGTGGGGGATAAAATGGTTGTCAAATTGGGACCTTCTTTGAAAGGAACCTATACTATTTTCTCGAAGGGTCATCAAGGTGCATATCGTATTGCCGATCAAGACGGTCATGCTCTCAGGTATCCTTGGAATATAAGTCACCTTAAATTATATCATCAAGCCATGTAATGAATTGATACACTCTTTTCCCCTTCGGATGGTGCAGAGGGGTTGCTTCCGCCATTTGAATGCGTTTATTTATACTTATTCGTTGCAACTCCACGAATGATCACTGACCACGCCCACGGACTACACAATAGGGGCCATTTTGTGCCATATTTAGACATGATATAAAATATAACGAACGGGATAATTGGAGACACCTCATAAGGCTACATAAGGGGCTATACGGTGCCAAATACCATATTACGGTATTATTTATGCGAACTAATCAAAGCCCATTGGATTACGCAATAGGTTGAACCTATCGCTCCACGAATTTTAGCAAGACATATATAACTTGCCTTGGCCACGCAATGAGCCACACTGAGCTCGATATTATAAGGAAAGTTTAACAAAATATCTATAAGTATAAACGCATGCATTCAGTCAAAACCAAAAATAAATTCACTCCAGACAATCAGCCATGTCATATTACATGCTAGAATAAATACTATCATTCACAGAAAGTCTTCAGCGTAATAAAAATAAAACTATGGATCCACATGATCCATAGTAGAATCCAGATCATCCCACTTTTTAAACAAGATTTACACCCGCAGGGTCCCTCATTGTCTTCACAACGGCTGCATTGGTACTCGTAGATAATGTACCTGCCACTACAGCCTTTGCCTTCTCTTGAGAAGCAAGTAGCTATTTATACGATCCCGAGTTGATATGGGGATTCAAAACCACAAGCTCAGCCAGAAGTTTCATCTTATCTCTTTGAATCATGCCGATGGCCACCTCCATAACCTAACGTTCTCGCTCCTCCAAATACACCTCCGCTTTCTTTATTAATGCAACACACTCACTCTTCTTTTTGCTCCGACCACTCGCCAACAATACGTTTAACTCGGCTACTTCCATTGTTAAACCCGCTATATTTTCAGTTTGATCTTCTACCTTGCAAGCTTGGCTTACATTTGGGCTATCAACGTATCATTCTTCTTCACCAATTCATTATTTTGTGCTGAAAGTAAGGTGGTGCTACTCACAACTTCCAAGCTATGCTTGCGCATGGGTCCTTCTAATCACACGTCCCAAGAAACTTCTTACGAAGATCATTATTATCCTTCACAGATTTATCCAAACGTTGCTTCACAGATCCGTATGCAGACTTGAAGCTAGCCAACTTGGTCATCAAACCACGAACCAAGCCAAACAACAGTGGGTTCGACTTCCATTTCTCCATTAAATCGCAGTCAACAGGTGACATCCGACGATAGGCAACGACATGAGAATTATGGTATACCTGGTCATACACGCATAACATTGCCAATTAGTAACTAATCTGCTGCAACAAGGCACAAACGTACGTACACATACCTCGATGGCCAATTCCAGTTGTCGTTGCAGAATTTTGTCTATCAGCATTGTGTCATCGAAAGACAAGTCAGGGCAGTGGCGTAACTGATCCATCATTAACTTTGAAGTCCTAGTCATCGCTAACTTTACAGAAAGAACCTCTCGACCATCCAAGCACTCCCGTCAGCACTGCTATTTTGGCCATTTTGGGGAAAATTGTCAGGCAATACAATATTCACGAACGATGACCCTGACCACGCCCCATTCACAGAATCCTTCATACGATGTGCTACTCCTTCATGAATCACCTTTTTCCTTTCTTTCCTCTCTTCATTGATGATGGGTCTTTTCGATTACTGTGTTTTGTAGGTCTTATTATTCACCTCAACCTTAGGTGTTTTTACCACAGGCTTCACATGTTTATCAACCAACACAATGTTATATTGTGAAAAAATCACAGTAATTATGATTGCTTTACTCTTCTTAACCAACGGGCAGTCATCGACAACCTTCTCATCTTCTCCATGGGGACGCACAACCCCTTCTCTTTGACCATATTCTTCTATAACCTCGGGCAACGCCCCTATTGCTCCATGCATACCACTTCTTCAACATTATCACCTCCCTCGTATGAAAAAGACGACCCACTTGCTTCTCGGGCCCTCCGCCCTTGTGACACTAACAACGCGTTGCCATTATTATTTTGTTCCATATATCTTCTCTCCATAAGAGCGTGCAACTTCTCCATCATCGTTGCATCCTTGCTCTTAGCCATTAATACTTTACCATTCCGTGAAATTTTCAACTTAGGCACTCAACAAAGCCCAGATTTCAGGAAATTCAAAAGATAAAACACTTGTGTTGGCTCCAGTCCCCAAGAGGCGTTGGTAGCTGCAACTAACTTGTTAAGGAGATTCACCGAACCTTTGGGACGTCCCTCGTTGCACCACTCTCGATCACCGAACCATAGAATAGTGTCACAGTTTTTAAACTCACTAAGAAGAACCATTACAATTTGATAATTTTCTTTAAAAATAGACACTCAAGGTCTAGACATTGCTTACCTACATTAGACAGTTCAAAATAATTAGTAGCAAGTATAGCATTTAAAAACTTAATATGGTCTCGTATGATACATACCTAGACTCGCATCTATGAACATTATACCAAACGTGTCTTGCATCTCAAACTCAAGATAATAAATAGGTCTCGCATCTATGATGCATGATTAGGTATCACATGTACCATATAATACATGTTACAGTCTTGCATTTACCTATTATATTCTCACATTTATCAAAATTATGATGCATGCACCGGTCTCGCATATATAGATCTCACATATAAGATATATGTGCAAGTCCTACATCTCTCACATAACACGTGTTATAGTCTCGTATCTACTTAATATAGTCTCCAATATAATAATATTATGATGCATGTGTAGGTCTCGCACATCACAGGTATATATCGTATACGAGACGTATGGTATTTATGCAAGTCTCGCATCTAATACACCTAACGTCTTGCATCTTCTTACCCCAACGTCTCGTATATTTTAAAACCATAAACACAACCTGTAAAATTGATATCATCACAACCTAAAAATGACTCTTTACTAAAAAAACAAAAAAACCATGAGTTTATAACCAATTAGCAAAACAAAATATATAAAAACTTACTGTTACAAAATCCGACATGAATCTATCACGTATTTTCTTGAAACCAAATGCCACACTTTTCTGAAAGCAAAATTGAATCTCAGATGGTTCTTCATATTCACTGACTGGATCAGAAAAAGGTGAAATCGAGTCACTCACTCACCAAATCTGATATGAATATGAACTGCAATCTAAAAGAGTTTGAAATCAAGATATTCAAAAGCTTTTATATCTAAAAAGGGAAAATATTTTTAGGGTTACCGATAATTTCTCTCTCTAAAATAATGGTTCTTTAAAAAAATGAATATATTGTTGGTAAAAGTATTTGGGTTATTATTAGAAAATTGGATATTAAAAGAGAGTTAAATATAAAAATTGCATATTAAAAAAGTAATATTAAAAAAGTAATATTAAAAAAGTATATTAGAAACTTATATTGTCTTCATTGTTTACCCATATTATTCGAAACATAAAACGTTTTTTTAGTCTAATATCCATGACCTTTTTTCAAACCCTTCACTTTCTATTCCTCCTCAAAACCTTCATTAACCCTTCAACCTTTTCCTTAACCGAGAGTATTTCTGAAATTTCACCAAAAACTTCTACTATCCAAAACCTTATATACAGATATAGGATTTTGAACAAACAAACTCAATTCATCAAGAGATTCAGAAGTTATAAGCTAGATTTAGATGTTTTGAAAAAATATATATTATACTGCTATTAAAGGTAAATCGTGTCCCTTACATCAATTAGTATTGTTCATGCTTAATGAATCCATTTTATGTTTGAATTTAGTATTTACAAAAATTACATAGGGATGATTTCGAGAATTGGAATGATATTTAGTTTGATGGTGTAAGATTTGTAGTTTACTTATTAACGAGTATCTCGTTGTGGTGTCAGATATGATATTCGACGGGGTCCTAGGTTTGGTCTGAATGTCATTGGCTACGTCATATATCTGATTTTGGCGTTAGCTTTAATGTCAAAATTACACTCACCGGTTTTGGTATTAAGTTTCTTGCAAATTACCAAAAAATAAAGTCATCGACTTGTTTTCAGGATATAAAGTTTTTATTTTCCCTACCAATATAGTAGGAGGATATACTATACTTTTTGACTTAGCTATCTTTCAAACACCAGCCACTACTAGGTTCATTAATAAATGATGTAAATTTCAAGAAGTTTTTAGTGGTATTTTCCATCCTCCTGGCAAAGGTACGCACCTTGGATTTCTTGTATATCAAAATCATTCGCTTATTCTCTATCTACACTTTTTCCAATAGACAAACGGTAATGTAAGACACTGCGATAACGTTCGTTGGTTTTATTTTGCAGGTTGAAATTGGATCAGATAAATAGTGAGTTTTGGATTTATAGCTTTGTATATAAAAAATTAGATACTAATTAGTCTTTTTATAATACATAGTTGGAAGTGGAAACATAGTGTTAAAATATTTTTATCTACTTTATGAGAATAAGTTGGTATTTCGTATGCTTGTATTTATTTTTATATTATCTTTCCTTTAATAGAGACTGAAACAAATAAAACTCGTAAAATTTTATGTTCAAATTACGACTAAATATTTCATTTATTATAATATAGATGTATGAGTTAATAGTGATTCGAGAAAACAAAGTTGAAAAGTAATGAAAAATTTGATAGACCAATGCAGTTGTGTTTGTTAGGGAGTATTGTAAACGAGTAGTAAGTCTAAGTAGTTGAGTGAATGGCCAAATATTCAAAGGTTATTTGAGTAAGAGTATTGTTTAAGAAATAATATAGGTTATCTACAAGAGAAGCAGCCATATTCAATATAAATTTGAACAACATACCAAGTACATAGCACAATACTAGAAATACTATATTGAAGAGTGATCTCTCTTTTCAGATATTAATTTATGAGTATTTATTTATTTAACGATGTTGGTCAGATACAAGTTTTAGGGAGAATAATAGATAAAACATATGAGATTATATTAATTTATATAGGTGGTAAGTGGCCTGGATTGTTAATATCATCTATGCTTGTATTATCAAGTCACTAAAATTTAATGTATATTAGGATACTTACACACTTCATGCAGTTTCATAAGTTTTTGTTTGAGAAACTTAGTTATGTTTTTTTAAATCCATATTAATTTTTAAGATTGCTTGGCCAATATCATGTGGTTCATACATAATTTTCCTCAATGTTTAAATGACCACGATAGTGATTTGAATAAAATTATGAAAACTAAATTTTATTTTATTTTATTTTATAATCTTTAACCAGTTTCACACGTATCACCATTTCGATCGTAGATTAAATCACTTCATCTATATATGATTTATACATATCAATACGTAGATCTTTAATTGAATAAACATTTTTCTCATTCGGTTATAATACTCAGTTTATACTTGCTTTCATTTGCACTTAAATTTTGAATTATCTTTAAACCTCACAAGTTAATGATTATATAACCTTAGCATTGCCTTCATATTTGTTCCCCAAAATTATACGTATATTTTCTTATATTACTTCTCTAATACCATGAAGATTGTGACATAAATATGTCGTATACATTAACGGTCACTTTCCTATTTTCTTTTAAAATTTAATCTACTTGTTTTTTCAGGTTAAAGAGTAAGAATTATTACATCGATAAAATGTCTTTTGTACTCAATTATTGGTTTTGGATCATGTGTTTATTTGATTTACTTGTTTATTGGTCACACAAATTCAAGTACGCAGATAGATGAACTAAACATGTTGGGGTTTACGAAGAGGAATATGACTCAATTTACCTTGGATGATAATGTTTTTTATATTAACATATTCAACTCTTATTAGTTAATGCAGAAATGTATTGGTCCATTAGGAACAAATAAAGTTAATATAATGCTTCAAGCACCTTTAGAGTTGTGTCTCATTGTTTGTAGAACATGGGTATTTAGTTATGGAGGCCACAATACTCTCCATATTTTTCCACGTATAAACAATGGGCATGTCTTCAGTGTAATTAGGTCCTACTTATATCTCTTATATTTTCGAAAGATTAAATTTGTTTATCTTTTAAGATATGATGTTTAATATGCAATCTATTTTTATTACTGCGTTTTCCTTTAACGTTTTATGTTTATGCATCTATAGTCTATGGTTTTTTCGAAAATATTATGGATCTTAATTTCTTGAAGTAAAATTATTTCCAGTAAACATGTTAGGTTATTTTTGTAAGATTATATATTTTGAATATGACGGTTTTAACTATGAAAGAGATAACATTTTTTCTCTTAGTAGATTTCGTATTAAATCGGCCAATTTGGTGTAATAAAAGAGTTGGATATGTTATCTTAACTTATTTTTCTAATTACTTACACTCGTATGAATGAACCTTGGGTTTGTGAAGAAAACTTATATTATCACATAACTAAATTTGCTTAAAATATATAATATGTAGAGTGTTGTTGTAGGTATTCTTAGAATGGTTGGTGATATGCTTGTGAAGTGTCTTCATTTATAAGTTGAAGTTCCAACAAAGATTGTAAGTCATCTTTATCATCTTCTTCTTCTAAGATGAAGAAAAACTAGTGGCTTGATTTTTTCGAGCTTTTTTTATTTGAAACAGTTGAGGTTTTGCTTAGTTTCTTTTTTCATTTGATACTCATGTGTAATTTTCAAGTGTAACAAAATTGATATATTATTTTATCAAATAAAGAAATTAAGATATATTGTTCAACCACAAATTATATAATGTTATACGCTATATTTTGGAATTATGAAATAGGGTTGCAATGGTGTATAATGTTTTGTGCTTTTATTCAATTTAGTGATAAATTTGCAATTAGGTTTGAAATCAAAATTAGTAATAATGTGCAGCGACCTTTATCAAGTTTGCAACGACGTTCAAGTCGCATGACCTAAATATTGGTATGATATTTGACAATGAATTTACAACGGATTTTACAATGACGTGAACCATTTTCATTCGGGTCACGTTCGCAAGAAAATTTGGTTGCAATTGCCTTCCGGTTACAAGCATGTTTTGTTAGTGATTATTCAGATGCAACCAACGGTTCCCATTGCAAAGCTATTGTAAAAAGCCTAATTGATGTAGCCTAGAAAGTACAAACAAAAACTTTTTAAATTTAATTTAATTTTATTCAAATATGTTGTGTTATTTAAATTAAATCTAATTATATTAAGATTTTATTTTATTTTATTTTATTTTTAAACATTTATTTTATTTCCTTGTATTCTATTTTAGGGTTTTGAGCAGCTCTTATATAAAGCCTTATATATCGTAAGTTTTAAATAGGTTTTTGGAATAATATATTTTTTATCTGTGAAAATTTCAGTTTTTGTTATCCTTAGATTAGGGTTTCATCATGTTACCCTTGAATTAAGGGTTTCATCTATCGTTGCTTTTTTTCTATTCTGTCGCATCATCGGTTTGGTATGAGAGCCTTAACTTCTGCTATGGGGAAGCATGTTTCTAAAGCTTTACTGTTCTGATTCAAGGTTTAAATATTAGAACAACACACAGGGTCATGAAGATGGGGAGATCGTTTTAGTATGAGGGGAAATACCAGTCGTTTCAATAATGATCCTATTGACCGGTTACTAAAGGAGTTTAAATTGGCTACCAATGGGCGGATCAATGAGAAACTTTCTTATCGAGATGTTGTCTCAAGATATGAAAAGGTTTTGGAAATCAATTTTTTTCATCAAGTGGACATGGGGTGTTGTTTTCAGGCTATGAAAAGGCTTTTAAAACCAATTTTTTCATCAACGGGATGACTTCATTGTGACTTCGAATAAGGAACACTCGAGAAGAATTTATCTTATTCCGATAAGGTCAACAATTATAATTCCCAATGTAACAATTAAAAAAAATGATTGTTGATGATGATGGTGTTGTTAATTCGAGGATGAATTCTTGTCAACCATGGGAGGATGATGTAGCCCAGAAAGTCGAAACAAAATCTCTTTTTAATTTTATTTTATTTTATTCAAATATCTTATGTTATTTAGAGTAAATCTAATTGTATTAAGATTTCCTTTTATATTATATCAAACATTTCTTTTATTTTCTTGTATTTTAATTTAGGGTTTTGAGCATTTTTTATATAAAGCCTCATATACCGTAAGTTTTAAATTAGTTTTTGAATAATATAATTTTTTAACTCTGAAAATTTTAATATATTTTACCCTTAGATTATGGTTTCATGGGTTTCATCTATCGTTGTTTCTTCCTCTAGTTTTGTTGCGTGATGATGTAGCCGAGAAAGTCCAAAAAAACTTTTTTATTTTATTTTATTTTATTTGAATATCGTACATTTTTTAATCAAATCTAATTTGATTAAAATTTGATTTTATTTCATTTTCAGCTATTTATTTTATTTCCTTGTATTTTAATTTAGGGTTTTGAGCAACTCTTATATAAAGCCTAAGCGTTAAATAAGTTTTTGGAATAGTATATTTTTTATCTCTTAAAATTTCAGTACTTGTTACCCTTAGATTAGGGTTCCATCATGTTACCCTTGAATTAGGGGTTTCATCTATCGTTGCTTCTTATTTTATTTCTGCCGCGTCATCTGTTTTTGTTACCCTTATATTAGAATTTCTCTTAAATCGCCATGGACGTCCTAAAACTAGATGGAAAACGTCCATATGAACTACGTTACACGATGTTGTATCGTTCTAATTACCAACAGAAGATGCAATTTGATAGAGTTTAGAAACTGTTACCTCAGTGTGTACCCTATCAGTCCTGATAGTATGTACGGGTATGGAAGAGCTTTAGTCTTCAACTCCAGTTTCCGAACAACCTCCTCTGAAATCAGATTCTCATAACTATCTCAATCGATTACAAACTTACAAATTCTTCCTCCAACCGTGCAGGTAGACTCGAAGATGTCGTTCTCTATTCTACTCCTCAAATCAACAGTACCTGAAACACAATTCTTATATCTGTGTAGAAGGAATTGCTGCTCTTTGATATCAACTGCTAGCGTGGTGGAAGATTAGAAGAAATAAACAACGATAATACTCTAACCATAGGTAGAGAAATAAGGAGACTTATAGAAATAATTCCCAAAATTCAATTAATCAAAGTCTGCGGTAAAATAAGGTATAAAATGTGTTATATATGAGACATCCAAAACTCTAATAAAATATTCTAAAAAATACAATAATGATATTAAATATAAAAATAAATAAAATTCGAGTGCAATAAGATTTTATTCACTAATTAAAATATATATTTTTAAATAAAATAAAATAAAATATCAAAACACTAAAATAGGGCTTTGAGACCTTAAACAGTAGAATTTGAGGTCTGAATTTCCTCACATAGTCACGCTTTGGACAATTACTGGGCTCCTCGAGACGTTCAATTCAAGTACCAACGTCACCAAGTTATGATATTCGAATGAAAAATAAGGCCCATTTTTGTTTGTCCAAAACAACTACATAGTTGTGGGCTGTTTGGCCTACATCACTATTACAACGAACTAGTGAAGAATTTAACATTTTTTTATTATTTATAAAATGTTATTTATCGAGTAATTTTTATATATGTAGATATATTTTGCTTATTCATGAATCAATTTATCTTCAACATTGTTTTGTCAACCGGAACTTATATTTTCAATGATTATATTTTTTATTTTTTTTATAAATATTTTTATTGGTTATTTATGTAGATAATAAAAAAAATAAAAAGAGACTCGAGAAGAAATTTTTTTTATTCAATGTTTTTGTTGATGTTTTTTTTCTAATCTCATATATTGTATATCTCATATATTTATACTAGTATATTATACTATTTTAATGAAAAAATAATATCTTTACTAATATAATATTTTCTCTTAAAATACGAAAAACAAATCTCTAAAAGAATATGAATAATATTCTTATATCAAGAATATATTATTCAAATCTTTGATCAATATATTAATTAATTAATATATTTTAATCTTAATTTAATTTGGTTCGAACAATATGCCTCCCTTAAATGAAGATTTCTTATAACTTCTAAACTTTTCACATTCCTTTTAAAGACATTTGTAATGTTCAGACCTCTGGGTTTCTTTTTAAAGACTTCTATAATGTTTGTGTTTGGGTTTGTGAAGATATGGTCTATCTGATCTAATATTGTTTCTATGGGTTTGTGAAGATATGGTCCATCTCATCCAATGTTTTTTCTATCTAATGTTTTTCTACCTGTTCTAATCTAATATTTTGTTCTAGGGTTTGTGAAGATATGGTCCATCTCATCTAATGTTTTTTCTACCTGTTCTAATCTAATACTTTGTTCTACTTGTTCCGATCACCTCCGATCTTCTACTGTATTTTTTGGCCTATTCCAGTCACCTCCAATCATCTACGGTCATTTTCGGTCATCTCTGATGCCATTTGTTGGAAATATTAATCTCTGATGTCATTTGTTGGAAATATGGGTACCGGTCCGATCTTCTATGGTCTTTTCGAGCCTGTTCCAATCATCTTCATTCATCTACGGTCTTTTCTAGGTCACCTCTAATCTTCTACCGATTTTTTTTTCTAGGTCACCTCTGATCTTCTACCGATTTTTTTCTGGTCACCTCTGATACTAGGAAATATGGGTACCACATATTCCATCTTCGTATATAAGTAAGATATGTTTGTTGGAAATATGGGTACCGGTCCGATCTTCTATGGTGTTTTCGAGCATGTTCGAATCATCTTCGATCATCTACGGTCTTTTCCGGTCACCTCTGATCTTCTACGAATTTTTTTTCCGAGCTAAGCCTATTCCAATCATCGAAATATGGGTACCGCATATTCCCTCTTCGTATACAAGTAAGAAGAACATATCTCCATACTAGTATGATATTTTCCGCTTAGGAAGCCCGAAGGCCCGCATGAGTTTGCTTTTGGTCCACTTCTAAAAGACCTCACTCTAGTTGAGATATGCTCTTACTTATATAACATTGATTCTTCTCATGTTTAACTGATGTGGGATGTGAGACTTTGGTCGTCATTTTAACAAATCCTCCTCTCGAACAAAGTACCACTTTAGCCTCCTCTAATGAGGTTGGGGACCTTAGATCGTCTTACTTATATAACATTGATTCTTCTCATGTTTAACTGATGTGGGATGTGAGACTTTGGTCGTCATTTTAACAAATCCTCCTCTCGAACAAAGTACCACTTTAGCCTCCTCTAATGAGGTTGGGGACCTTAGATCGTCTTGAACTTGGGTACTAGTTTATCATGTTCGACTTCCGGGAATTTCATCCACAACCCGTTCTGTCTGGGCCTGGAGCTCTGATATCAATTGTAGATAATAAAAAATATGAAAAGAGATAGGGGAAGAATAAATTTATATTCAATGTTTTTGTTGATGTTCTTTAACCTAATATATTGTATATCGCACATATTTATATTAGTATATTATTAAGTTTTAATGGCAAAATAATATCTTTAACTAATATAATATTTTTACATCAATAATATATTATCCAAATCCTTGATGAATATATTAATTAATTAACTTAAATAATTAATTAATATATTTTAAGCTTAATTTAATTTGGTTCCAACAATTTACAACTTTCAAAATTCTAATTTTCAGCCACTAACTTAAAATAAATTCCATAAACATATATAAATTTTTAAATACGAACAAAACTAAATTCATGACTCAAATGTTTGGATATTTTTTCCAAGTCCATAATCACAACCTAATTGTTCATAATTTCATAACTAAATAACAATTGTTTTTCGCAACCATATTCCACGTAATTCTAACTAAACACCAATTTCTTTTTTTAGATTTATTTCGAAATAAAATTATATGTAATTGCATAACTTAAAACAAATTCAATTAACATTATTTTTTCACAAAACAATACTTATTTACCAACCAAAGTTGTACAAATTATACGTGATTCGGCAACCAAAGAATAATTATTTTTTCACATCACACGTAATTTCGCAACTAAAAAATAAATTTTTAGATGAATAAATTTACATGTAATTTTGCAACTAAAAAAATCAAAAATATATTTCATGGATGTAGTTTTGTTCGTTTTAAAACAACAAAGCCAATTACATTTTCAAATCTTTTTTTAGAACTATAGTTTGAAAAATATACTATTTTGAAAACTCTAAAAAAAGAAAAGAAATATTTAAATATATTTCCGAATATAATTTGTAATAATAATTTATCACGATGTAGTTATGTGTACTTTATCAAATTTTAAATTTTAGTTTGTTATTGATAATAGGTTTTGATATATATATATATATATATATATATATATATATATATATATATATATATATATATATATATATATATATATATATATATATATATTTTGTTAACCACCGGTTTTGTAATTACTAAGAATCTGTTAGTGAAGCTTCAAGTATCAGTTAGCTTTTCTTGAATCTTTATCCTACTGTAATCTTCCTCTTCCATCATTCCGTTCGTCAGCTTGAGTTTGGCACCTCGCGAAGGTTAAATGGCAGAATCAATGAACATGCAGTCCAGATATTATCATAACAGAGATTATTTTTCAGGTCTTCAATCTTCCAAAAATATCATTGTTAGGGATAAAATTCCTAGAACATTACCTAAACCATTTCAATAGAATATGCGAGAGAAAATAAGGAAAGAATATAATGTTATTATTGTATCAAATCTAATATGATTTACATCTCCAACTCAACTCCTATGTATAGGAATTATACGAGACTTTTGGTCTCTTCTTATTTATTTTTATATATTACATAGAAGTTTCTCTCCACTTATTTATTTATATTCGTTACAGAATATAAATAATAAATATGCAATAATAAATGCCTTATTAAATTATAAATACACTGTATTTTTATTCGGATATTATAAAAGAAATATTGTTGGAATATATTTATTTAATATATTTATAGACTAACAATAATTTGGACCGATATGCTAAATAAACATATTCGATTATTGTCTTAAGGAAGTCCAAATTAAAAGTAGTCGAGTTAATTATGTAATTAACTTAATTGGACCTATGGGTAAAAAGGCGTTATGGGCTCAAGTGTGGTAACCGGGTTGAATTTGGGCACTGTGATGAAGAGGGCCCAAATCTCAACACTTAAGCCTGAATTAATAAATCAGGGATATAAATTGAATTATCAATTTATTGGACCATGGAAGTAACAAAGGATGGGCTTTACAATGTTGGGCTTCACATTGTAAAATCTATAAATAAGGGGCTAGGTTTAGGTATTTCATCACTCTAAACCCTAATCAGAAATACGGCCGCTTCCTTAGTGTCTGGAAACTTTTCCTTCTTCTCTAATCTGATTCTGCAGGTCTCTTAGTTTCATAAACGGAATCGCCGGAGAACGTGGAATCGCTAAAGAACGCAAAAAAACGCTAGAGAATACTAGATGGATAGCAGCAGGCAAACCCGTAAGTATTCTTGACTTTCTGTTTCTTCTATAGATGAATCTAGCAAAAGGGTTTTATTATTTTTTCCGCGATTTGTTATATATTATTTGATGCGATTTCGGATAATATATAACAATTGGTATCAGAGCCAAATAAACCCTTTTTGGATTCAGTAGAATAATCAAATTGAGTATTGATAGACAAAGATGCATATTTTTCTTAATCGTAAAGAATCCATGTCATTGGGATTATGTGTTAATTGAATTGGTAGGGCATGGATTTAGGGATTGTATGAAAAGCATGTTATGTGATTTATTGAAATTGCAATTTTTATAGTTTGAGGATTTTTTTTTTCCGGGTAAAATTAGGGTTTATTGATGTCTGAAATTTTTCTCCCAAAGTTAGCATCAAATCAACCCTAAAATAACAAATAAAATCAAAATTATTGGGACAGTGGCTCATCGACAGCTTAACCCCTGATGTTAACGCTGATCGAAGACTGTCGGCTGATTATCACGGTAACGAAAAAAAAATAAAAAAATGCTGCAACAATTTGCAGCTCCTTAGAAATTGCAGGGGCCTGCTGGAAATTATAGCAGTGACCTACTGCAATTTCAACAAGGGTCTACTTAAAATTACAGCAGGGGCCCGCTGGAAATAACAGCAGGTGCCTGCTGCAATTTCAGCAGACAGCCTGCTGCACTGCAGCAAGCAGGTTAGCTGTTGTATGTGCAGGCAGGCTACTGCTGTGATTTTTTTTTTAAAAAAAAGAAGAGAAAAATTAATTAATTTTTTTTCGAAAGTACATATTTTGTTCGGAAATATATATATATATATATATATATATATTGTATGTAAATTATTTCACAAGTATGTTGTGTTTGGCATGCATTTTTTTTGTATGTTTATTTGTGAATTAAATTGTGTGTGTGTGAATGATTAAATGACGATGCATGATTAAGGTTTCGTAGACCGGTAGGTGAAACTAAGAAATTAATTTAATCGGCCCTCCGGAAGGTTAAAATTAATTTTCTTAAGGATCCTAGGCTTCGAAAAAGTTCGGGGATTAATTTAAATTCAAATATTATCGGCCCTCCGGAAGGTTCACATTTGGGTTTAAATTAATCATGAACGGGAGAAAATTATTGAAAATGGTCGTGGTGCTGATTTTAATTTTAATTAGATGAAATCGGCCCTCCGGAAGGTTTCATCGGTACTTAAGGATAAATTAAATTCAGCCTTACGATTTTTTGATTTTAAGTAGGTGACATCGGCCCTCCGGAAGGTTTCACCGGTACTTAAGAAAATCAAATTATGGTTATTTTAATATATGTAAATGACATCGGCCCTCCGGAAGGTCTCATTGGCAATTAGAAAACTAAAATAATGATCATAGTATTTTTCTCAAACTCATAAAATTTCATGTTAATTTGATTTGCCCTCCGGTATCTATTATCAAGGAATTTTATGTTTTACATGTATTTGTCATGTTTATGCATATGTTTTCAGTTATATGTCAAGATGCTAGATGTGCTTTGTGTTGTTTGTTCTTATTATAGTATTCATGGGTTACAATTTGTTGGGGAATCGTCCACCAACGTTGGATTGTTCGGACTTCTAATTGTGGAAGGAAGAAATGTTGCTGTTTTTATCTGTACATGATTACGCCTATGCATTGTTAACTCCCAAACCATCTCCCCTTAGTCCGGAAAGTACACCGGATGAAACTAAGGCTGATGAAAAGTGGGAAAGGTCAAATAAGTTATGCATGGCGCTCTTGTTATAGGGAATAGCAGTAGCATTGCGTGGGGCTGTCCCTAAAGGTGTTACCACTGCCTCGGTCTTTCTCACAGAGATTGAGAAATCCTTTGCCAAAAATGAAAAGGTAGAGATGCAGCGTTTGCTCATCGAGCTAGCTACCAAAAAGTATAATGGCAAAGGTAAAATCCGGGAGCACATTCTAGGAATGTTGATGATTGGCCAAAAGTTAAAGGCAATCGGTTTAGACTTACCTGAGGAATCCATAGTGGAATTCACATTTCATTCGCTGCCAGACCGGTTTAAGTATTTCCAGTCCACCTATAACTGCATGCGAGAAAAGTGGAATATCAATGAATTGATTTCCCACGCTGCACAGGAGGAGGAAAGACTTAAAGGCACAGCGCTTGAGGCTAATGTGATTACATCACCAAATAAGGCAGGACCTAAGCGGAAGGCATATGGCAAATGACCGAGTCAAGGTTCGGTCAACAAGAAAAGTATAAGGCCCTGGACAAGTTCATAACTTTTAAGATCGAGGTTGAGAAACAACTTGGTAAAAGCATTAAGACCGTTAGATCTGACCGTGGTGGTGAATACTATGGTAGATATGACGGATCGGGTGAACAACGTCCAGGTTCCTTTGCACAGTACCTAGAGAAGTGTGGAATAGTCCCTCAATACACTATGCATGGTTCACCTCGCATGAACGTTGTATCTGAGAGACGGAACCGAAAACTAAAAGATATGGTTAGAAGCATGATAAGTCACTCATCTCTACCATTATCTCTCTAGGGGGAAGCCATCAAATGTGCCGCTTATATACTCAATCGAGTAACCACAAAGGCTACTGTTAGGACTCCATATGAGCTTTGGAACGGGCGTAAACCTAATTTAAAGCATTTGCATGAGTGGGGTTGTCCAGCTGAGGCGAGGCCTTACAAACCTCAAGAAAAGAAACTGGACCCAAAAACAGTTAGTTGTTTCTTCATAGGTTATTCTGAACATTCTAGAGGGTTTAAGTTTTATGATTCTCTCACTGGTACAATATTTGAGACATGAAAGGCCAAGTTTCTAGAGGATGTTGAGTTTGGGGGGAAGAATAAGGGAACATATGTTGATTTTGAGGAAGAATCCATAAAGATTCATGAAGGTTTTAATAGGGATACTGAGATATCTGAAGATTGGGCGGTAATGCCAATCATTTCGATCCCATTAGAACAAGGTAATCCTAAGATTAACACTAATGCTCCACTTGAGGGTTCTAACCAGGATACAGAGATTCAGGTAGAACAAGAGGAACCTCAAGATAATCTTCCACAAGGGAATCAAAATGACATCGTTCATAATGATCAAACTCTACCTCCTCAAGAAGTGCAACAGGAGGAAATAGTGCCATTAAGAAGGTCCACTAGAGAAAGGAAGAGTACTATAGGTCCAGAATTTATAGTATATCTTCATGAGCATGATGAGTTATGTGCTGGAACTGTAGATGATCCCTCATCCTACAAACAGGCCATGGCAAGCTCTGAATCTCAAAAGTGGATTGACGTTATGAAAGAAGAGTATAAATCAATGCAGGATAATGCGGTATTGGATCTTGTCCCATTACCTGAAGGGAAAAAGGCAATTGGTTGTAAATGGGTTTACAAAACCAAACGCGATTCCCTGGGTAATGTGGAAAGACATAAAGCACGTCTTGTAGCGAAAGGTTATACTCAGCGTGAAGGGATTGATTTTAAAGAAACTTTCGCTCCAGTATCGACAAAGGATTCCTTTAGAACAATCATGGCATTAGTTGCACATTTTGACCTTGAGCTTCATCAGATGGATGTTAAGACCGCTTTTCTTAATGGTAATATTGAGGAAACGATCTACATGATGCAACCAGAACACTTTGTAGAAAGTAACTCAAAAGATCTGGTTTGCAGACTTAAGAAATCCATTTATGGGCTTAAACAAGCTTCTCGTCAATGGTATCACAAATTCCTTGAGGTGATAGTCGGTTATGACTTTGAGATCAGCTCGGTTGAGGATTGTGTTTATCACAAGTTCAGTGGGAGTAATTTCATATTTCTTATATTAGATGTGGATGACATATTGCTTGCCTCGAACAATAAGGAAATGTTACACACTACAAAAATATTTCTATCAGACAAGTTTGATATGAAGGATCTTGGTGATGCCAGTTTTGTGTTAGGAATTCAGATACATCGAGATCATTCTCGTGGTATTCTTGGATTATCACAAAAAAAGCATACATTAAAAGTGTGTTACAACGTTACGGATTGGCAGATTGCAAACCCCTAAGTACCCCTATAGCAAAGGGTGACAGACTTAGTCTGAGTCAATGTCCTAAGACAAAACTTGAGATTGAGGAAATGAAAACGGTCCCTTATGCTTCTGCAGTTGGGAGTTTAATGTATGCTCAAGTTTGTACTAGGCCGGACATTGCCTTTGCTGTAAACATGTTGGGGAGATATGTTAGTAACCCAGGAATGGATCACTGGAAAGCAGTTAAAAGAGTACTCTGATATCTGCAAGGAACAAAGGGGCACATGTTGACATATAGGAAGTCGGATAAACTGGAGATCATCGGGTATTCCGACTCGGATTTTGGTGGATGCGCAGACACATTAAAAAGCACGTCAGGCAACATATTCTTATTGGCTGGAGGTGCAATATCCTGGAAAAGTGTAAAGCAAACACTTATTGCATCGTCCACCATGGCAGCAGAATTTGTTGCATGCTTTGAGGCATCAAACCAGGCACTATGGCTGCGGAATTTTGTTACTGGATTACGCATTGTACAAGGGATAGAAGGCCCTATGAGGTTATATTGCGATAACAATTCCGCAGTGCAGTACTCTAACAGCAACAGGAGCGCGTCTAAATCCAAACACATAGACATAAAGTTTCTGTCTGTTAAAGAAAGAGTACAGATGGGTCAGATAAGTATAGAGCACATCAGCACAAACTCCATGATAGCAGATCCCCTAACAAAGGCGGTTTTGCCTAAGGTTTTCCAGGGACACACCATCAGTATGGGTGTAGTTGATTTAGAGGATTGTTAGTTTCAGTGGGAGAGTTTGTAATAGGATCTGATGTTATATTTTGCAGTATTGTGCACATTCAAGTTTATTGCAATATATATGCTTGGAAATATTTATTGATATCTGTACTGTATTGGATCTCCAAAAGTAAGAACCATTTAAGAGTAGATATGTACGATTACAAGCCATATTACTCTTAGACCACGCTCCATAATTGGCCCAAGTAATTGATTGATTATGGTAATGTGATTACTGTTGCATCCTATTGTTCACATTACGAGAAATAGGTCTTTAGTCCTTTATTGTTATCAATCATGTACGGGGTTGTACCGTTTGCCCATTGACAATGAATATAGGGATCCCATTAAAGTTGAATATGTATTCTTGAGTAGCATATGACGGTCCAAGTGGGAGATTGTTGGAATATATTTATTTAATATATTTATAGACTAACAATAATTTGGACCGATATGCTAAATAAACATATTCGATTATTGTCTTAAGGAAGTCCAAATTAAAAGTAGTCGAGTTAATTATGTAATTAACTAAATTGGACCTATGGGTAAAAAGGCGTTATGGGCTCAAGTGTGGTAACCGGGTTGAATTTGGGCACTGTGATGAAGAGGGCCCAAATCTCAACACTTAAGCCTGAATTAATAAATCAGGGATATAAATTGAATTATCAATTTATTGGGTTATGGTCCCGGACACAAGGAAGTAACAAAGGATGGGCTTTACAATGTTGGGCTTCACATTGTAAAATCTATAAATAAGGGGCTAGGTTTAGGTATTTCATCACTCTAAACCCTAATCAGAAATACGGCCGCTTCCTTAGTGTCTGGAAACTTTTCCTTCTTCTCTAATCTGATTCTACAGGTCTCTTAGTTTCATAAACGGAATCGCCGGAGAACGTGGAATCGCTAAAGAACGCAAAAGAACGCTAGAGAATACTAGATGGATAGCAGCATGCAAACCCGTAAGTATTCTTGACTTTCTGTTTCTTCTATAGATGAATCTAGCAAAAGGGTTTTATTATTTTTTCCGCGATTTGTTATATATTATTTAGTGCGATTTCGGATAATATATAACAAATATTTCCTTATCAGGAGTACCCATAATTAAATTATAAATACGTTTTATGTTTTGTTGAGGCGTTGTTGATGATGCCAAAGAAACTATGTCAGTCATGTCAATTAGACTCCGAAAAGTCATAAAGTATTCGACCAATTACGTAAACCAGTGGGTTTGGAGTAGTTCACATATTATACAGTATACAAGGTATTAAACTCATTATGGCCTTTATGTAGCTTGCACGTGTGGCCAATTACCCCGTTCGTGTTATAGACTTTATGGTATGAGCTCAATATGGCCCTTTGCACAGCCCGTACGCATGGTCAGTGATATGTTGGCTAATTGTAAGGATGGAGAGAAGTAAGCAACAAACACATAAACAGGAGATGGAGATGAAGATCACTTGATGTATAATATAGATATAACTTGGCTTAAACCTTTTATGTCTTGGAGATGGAGATCACTAGGATCATATCCTTTTTTTCGGAGGGAACCCGCAGCCGCTACTCAGATTGCAATGAGTGCGCACAGGGTAAATCCTTAGTCCGACGAGATAGCCTGCAAACCAACGCCAGAAGGTAAACCACACAAGGTGACAGGCTCAACCGAGAAAGCGTATGTAGAGGGACTCGAACTCATGACCTTTGGTCACAAGCACACCATACTCAACCAACTCGGCTACCCCCTTGGGGGCACTAGGATCATATCCTTTTAAAGCATGAAGATGGATATTACTTGGCATACAGCCTTTTTTATTATGAAGGTGGATGTTATTTAACTTATAGACTTTTCTGTATCATGGAGATGGAGATTACTTTGGCTTATAGCCGTTTCTATTTTAGGTTGAATTTTTGGAAGTTCGAGTTGTAAAGCAAAGTCATTGACGATGACTAAAAAAATATTTTGGAATATCCATTGACGAAGTTATATCAGATATTCACTTTGGTGGCGGAGAGTTATTATGATTCTGGATTGGAAATCTTTTATTTGAAGTTGTTGGGATTTGGGAGACTTGATTTGTTATCAATGCTTTACTATACATTGTTGGAGACTAGTGTTGACTAACGTTGAATTGGAGATGATTCGATTAGAGACTTTTGGGAACCCTTGCCATCAATACTCATGATTTTTCTCAAAATGTAAATTGGGGTCGAAAAATATAATTTCAATTAACAATGGCATAACTAGGTCATTTATTCATAGTTTGAATAATAAAATATTTATTCAAAAAATCTAAATATGAATATTTATATTTAATGCACAGTTAAAAATTATATAATTTATTGAACATGAGATGATTTAAATATTATTTGATGCATATTTTGAATGTCTTTTAAATTTTTGTATTTAAATATCTTTTCCAATTGGTAGAAAAATAATTTTGTAAATTAATCCATTTAGTTGATTTATTGTATATATATATATATATATATATATATATAATTTGTTATGGTGTTCAAATTAGTACACAATTATTCAATTAATGCCGAGATATATTAAAAATATAAAATGATTTTAAAATAATTTTATGAAAATTATACTTATACTAAAAATATATATTTTATGCAAACAAATATTAATGTATTAAGAAAATATTTTTGGATTAATATATTATTTTTTAATATATATAGATGTTTGTATTAATATTTAGATTACACATATAAACTTAAAACATATATGAATTTATAACATAAAATTTTGGTCTATAATTTATAATTTGAAATGTAACTTAAAAGCATATAATCAATCACATATAAATATGTAAAGAGAATATTTACTTGCGATTCTAGACTCGGTAGCCATATCGGCAAGTTTAGGGTTCGGGGAGCTCTATCTCTTCCCTCTGATTAGTTTTACGCAAAAATCGGGCTCTTGGTCATTGACGCACTTTCGTAAAAAAAGAATATGATGAACTTCCGAATCGGAGGAGAAAACGAAGGTGCAGTTGTGGAGAGAGCTTTGACGTGGGGAGATAATAAAATTGTTACAGCTGTGGGCCGACAGTGTAGTGGTAGGCATTCTTGTAGAGATGGTTAAAAAAATTGCATTTATACTCGTGACTTCTCTAGTGCTTCCGATTGAGATTTTGCTGTTGAATTTGACGGTGCTTTGTGGTTTGGCTGGACCATACTGTTCTTCACTTTTGGATCTAGTGCTTGGTATTCTAACGTTGATATTTCTTACAGAAAGAAACACGGAGATTGCAAAGTAGTAGAAGGAGAGAGGGTGGTGCTTATGTCGTTCTGTAGTTTAATTCTTCCAAGAATGAAGACTAGCCCCTTTGAAAACTTATTAATTTTACCAGGAGTACAGTAAGTTCGTATTGGTGTTGAGTGGCGTCTTGTTCAAGCGACTTGTATGGTCACGTATGAAACGTTTCTGCAAATTGGTGTTGAACGGTGAATAAAGATGGATAGTGCAGAGCAAACCAATTTTGGAAAATGTCGTCTGATGGTGTTATTGGAGAAGGATCTGGCTCTCTCTAACAATGGATGAAGAATCGTAATAAAATATGTTATTTGAATTATTTTCTTTCTACCAATTTGATTCATCAGAAATTGAAAACTTTTTTTTAAACGATGAGAATGATTTAGGTTTTTTTTTTAAATGAAAAACTTTGTTCCCACAGAAGGCACCAAATTTTTTAGAGATAAAATTCATAACAAATTACCTAAACCATTTCAATAGAAAAATAGACAAAAATGATGAAAGAATATAATGTTATTACTGTATAAAATCTGATATAATTTACATCTCGAACTCAGCTGCTACTTATAGGATTTATACGAGATCTTTTGTCTCTCCTTATTTATAAAGTTTGATATGATTATATATCTTTGCAGTTCTTTCAAAGTGACAAATAAAAGCTGCTTGCAACAACCAAATACACGTTGATAGGTAAATTCCCCCAAGGTCTGCCAAAAAATACATTCTCAATCAATGCTTTGAAGCCAAGAAATTCACAGAGACTACAATATATCAAATTGGGATGTAATGCATATCTTAATATAATCTCTCTCAAATTTGATATATGCAACCTCTGGACAAGGTATATCTGGTATGTTGGTGAATATTCAATGAGAATATTCAAGTGGACATCAATATTCAACCCAAAGTATGAGTGTCATATAGTTCCCACGTGGATTAGAATAGAAAATGTCCATAATACATATATAATGAATATTTTATACATTCAATAACTAATTCAATTGGTCAGCCACTAAAAACATGGGTTCCAGTAAAAAAAATCTAGCCATATATAATGTCTGATATGTTTGAATAGAATTAGACATTACAAAGAAGCTTCAACACCATGTGTGGGTGCGTTTTGGAGAAAATGATAGTTACTGGCTCCATATCAGCTACAAAGACATCCCAAAATATTGTAACCACTGTTATCATATAGGACATGATCAAGACTCATGCAAGAAACATCACTAATAAAATCAGAAAAAAGAAGATAACATGAATGAAAAAGAGGAAGAGTCTTAGCCAATAAAGAAGAGGTCCCTCGACGCAAATCTATCATTATCAAGCCAAATAACAAATAAAGTCTCTGTAATAACCCTTCCCCTGAATATAAGATATCACCTTTTGATAATACTACTATAGCCATTGATACTCACCAGAAAGGAAGCAAAACACTTTAAATGAAGAGATCATTGAAGTAATTAAAAATATGGAAGAAGTTCAACCTTCGGAAAGACAAAAACACCCAAACAAAGAAAATATAGGCAGCTTGCACCCACACACTTATACTCAAATACAAAGAAATGGATAAGTATTTTCAGGAACTTCTCAATAAAAGACTCAAAGATGCCATGAACAAAAGGAAAAAATGAAATGTTGTTATTAAGTCGCTATTTGGGGCCAGCCATTCCCCATATTTTAATCTTTATCACAATTAAGTTCTTATGTTGGAATATTCGTGAAATTGGTAATAAGGCTTCCATGAGAAGGCTTAAGTCTATTATAAAAAAAGAAAGGATTAACATCATTGATATCCAAGAGCCCTTCATTAAAGCTCATAATTTGTCTATTATTGCTGCCAAACTTGGTTTTAAGGATTCATGTTCTAATTCCTCTAACAAAATATGGTTTTTTTTAGAAGGATGACTTCAGAATCAACACAATCATAAACCACCCTCAGTTGTTTTACAATGAAGTCACTCACGAATCCATGAACAAAGTCCTCTACCTAAGTATAGTCTACGCAAAATGCAAATAACTAAATAGAATTGGTATCTTGAACACCCTCAAATCTATTTCTAATTCTGTTAAAAAATGGATTATAATTGATTACATCAACTATATTTATTCTGATTATGGACAAATTGGTTGCTCAGCCTTCTGGCTTAGCAGCTCTAATGACTTTAACGAAACTATTAGAGAGTGCTTACTGGAGGATGCAGGTTATGCACGCTCCAAGTTTACTTGGACTAAAAAATATAAATGTAAAAGATTTTATCGAGCTTTATTCAACAATGTTTGGTCTGATTATTTCAACACTACTAAAGTTATGCACATGTCTAGAACATGTTCATATCACACTCCTATTTGTAAACTATATCAAATGATACAAACCATACTGCAACAGACTTTAACTTTCTAAATACGTTGACCTTAAGTGATTAGTTTCTTTGAACTGTTCAAACTAACTCGAATTTGGATATACACGGATACCATATGTACATTTTTTTGGAATAAACTCAAGAGAATCAAAGTTTCTCTCAAGATGTGGAAAAGACTAAGCTTTGGTAAATATCTTCGATAAAGTTCTAGAGGATGAAGAAACTGTCATACGTATGAAGAGGAAGATCCAGGACAATAACAACATCGAGAACATCAACAAATTATTTAATGTTAACTTTTTGCTTCTTCAGGCTCTCACTAAAGAAGAATCTGACTAGCACTAAAAAACCTATTCCAATTGGATTAAGGATGATGACAGAAACACAAAAATTTATCATACCTATGTTAAAATGATAATGAAGAAGTAACTTATTAGCATAAAAGATGACTATAATTAGATTACTTATAAGCACTTAATGGGTATCTCTGCAGAGTCTTATTTCAAAGAGACTCTTACTGACATTCCTAATCATGGGGAGGAAAGAAACTTCATAAATAACCTTATGTTTAACATCATTCTGAAGCTAATAAATGAGGAAGATAACAATATGCTTATGAAGATTCCAACAAAATATGAAATTCTTAGTACTATAAAAGTCTTAATCCATCTAGTGCAGCAGACTTGTATGGTTTTAACAACTGTTTCTATCTAACCTATTGGAAAATCATCAAAAATGACTTTATTGCTGATATAACTTCCTTCTTTCAGGGCCAGAACATCCTCAATGACATCGTAGCAACTGGAATTTGCCTCATCCCCAAGTTTTGTAATCTTAAATAATGGAAAGATTACAGACCTATTAGCGTCTGTACCCTAACGAACATGATCATGTTTAAAATTATCAGCAGTAGAATTTTTAATCTTCTCCCAAAAATAATTTATGATGTCGAGGGAGCTTATGTTTCTGATAAATCTATTTAGGATAATATATTGATTGCTAAAGAGATAATTTATGATCTTAACAGGAAAAATAAAGCTGGGAGCATTCTTATCAAAATGGACATGGCTAAAGCTTTTGATAGAATGTCCCACATCTTTATCATTAAATTTTTGTTTGCCTATGGTTTTAACTCAAAATTTGTTTACTTAATTGACGGGATGATAAGGAACATCCATGATTTAACTCTTATCAACGGGGTGATTGTTGGCTATTTTAAAACTAAAAAAGTTTAAGACAAGGGGATCCCTTATCCCATAGTCTCTTAATCATTGGTGACGAGGTTGTATTAAGAGGTTTAAGCAAACTCTTCGAAAAAATAAAACAATAAAATATACTACAAGAAGGTCAATCATGATTTCTTGTTTAGCTTTCGTTGACGATTTACTAATATTCACTAATAACCTTAACTCTTATATCCCTATTCTAAGTAATTTTTTGTTGGAGTATATGGAAATCTCAGGACAAACAATTAATAAAGAGAAGACAAAGATCATATCCTCCAATAACTCTCACCTTACTAGAGCATTTAACCTTTCTAACATTACCAGTTTTAACTATGGAACTCTTTCTACAACATACTTAGATATCACTCTTAATTCTAACAGTAATGCTAGTAACTTTGATCCCATTCTCAACAAAATAAGATAAAAGATCACTGAATGCGATGGTTAAAACCTATCCTAGGATAGGAGACTCACTATCATATCCTCTGTTTTGATGGCCACTCAAATGTATTGGATCCAAAGTTGCACCCTTCCTGGGTGTATTATGAATATAATTAAGAAATTGTTTAATAAGTTTATTTGGGGTTCTGGTAAGCATATTAAAAACTTCAGTTGGACAATTTGGGCTAATGTTTGCAAGCCTTTCAATGAAGGTGGCTTGAATGTTATGAACCTCAAGGATATTAATAATACTTATTCTTGCAAGATATGGGTCGGATTTAGACCGAATAAATTTCTTTGGGCTAGATATCTTCATAATATATACTGCAACAACATTCCTCCTCTACATGCTAACTATACTATTAAAATTGGTCCCAAATTTTGAAAATGTTGGCTGTTATAAAAACAACTGTTGAGCCTAACATCAAATAGAAATTTGGTTGTGGGGAGATTTATTTTTGGTTGGATAATTGGTTATGACATTCCCCTCTTATTAAGCTTGATGATAATCTGGACAACAGTTGGTATAGACATGACAAAGTCAAAAACGTTTTGGAAAATAACAAATAAAATAATCTTAAGCTCTCTATAATTATTACCCTAATGATTTAGATACTATTAAGAATTTATCTATAAAAGACAATGAGGAAGGCTCTCTCAGCTGGCTAGCTTCTAAAGATTGTAACTACAACACTAAGGACACTTGGAATCAAATTAGAATCCACCACAACAAAACTAATATCTATGGCAAGGTGTGAAACAACACTATACCTACTAAATACTCATTTTTTACTTGGAGATGATTAATAATTGGCTCCCTATATACACAATAATTCAAAAGAGAGATGTATCAATGGTTTTTAAATGCCAATTTTGTGAGAATGTTAAAACATCTAAACATCTGTTTGTAGAGTACATATAATCTTGGGCTATATGGTCTTAGTTTTCTAGCATTATGAAGATCAAAACCAATAGATTCATGACCATTGTCCATGTGATAAGAACCTGGTTATGGACTTCTAGTAAAGAGATTCATATCAGCTAAAATTTTCCTCGTATAATCTGCTGGGTTATTTGGAAAACGAGAAATAAATCTAAACTTAAAGGCCTAACCTACACTCCTGTCACGTCTCTCAACTATATCAAGCAAATTATTCTGGGTTTGGATTATGTTTTACTCCTCAAGAAGAAGTATTGGCTTCCCTCTGGTTCCGCTGCTACTAAGTTGGGATGCTATAATCACCTCCAATCTAATAAAAGACCTACTTATCTAACATGGATTCCTTCTTATTCTAATATAGTTAAACTAAATACTGATTGTTCTTCGCTAGCAAATGATGAGTCATGTGGGGAATTCTAATCAGAGATAGCGAAGGAGAAATTATCACGAGTTATGGAAATATTTATGGAAAGCTTACCCTAATTATGGCTGAAGTTGGAGCCCTCCTTGAAGATCTTTAAATCTCCAAGAAGAAAATCCTAGTTAATGTATACATCGAGTCAGACTCTCAAATTCTTATCAATCTTATCTCATCAGGTAAAAACCCTTGGTCTGTTCAACCTCTTCTATCATGTTGTAGAGATATTATCCATCCTTCTATGGTAATCTCCCATATATGTCAAGATCAAAATAAATTTTCCAATTTGGGTAGCTAAATGGATGTTAAAATGCAAAATGAAAATAACATTCAATAAACATCATGCTTCAACTCAACTGAATGTCGATACTTTCCTTGAAAGTATTGGCTTAGATTACGCTAGAAATAACATGTAATATGCTTCATACATGCTTGATTTCTATAGGTTATTGAATGTATTTAACCTACATACATAATGAGAGTTGCAGAATTTCTGACAATCATGTACCATTAATGAAATAACATGTAAAACCACGTTTTGATAAGCAGTAGCTTCCCATGCTATAGTTCATATTCGTGGAGGTGGTGAAATGAGGAGACCGTTGTACGAGAATTGGAAGCTAATGCAGAAGAAGAACATATACACATATTTTATTTCTTATGCTGAGTATTTAATAGACAACAAATACTGCTCCCAAGAAAAATTATACATTAATGGCAGGAGTGCTGGGGGATTGCTTATGGGTGATGTTCTTAACATGAGATCTGATCTGTTTGGGGTTGTTATTGTTGGAGTACCATTCGTAGATATCTTGATGATAATGTTTGATCCAACTATTCCTCTTACAACTTTAGAATGGGAGCTTATCCTCTGTGGAATGTGTTCCTGTCTCCTGGACCATATGTCGATCAAATTATCAGCCTACTATGGTCAAACTTTGTGCATAAATTTGTTTTCATGTTACCTTTGCTTAGCGATTTCGTCGAGCATATGGTATGCTCTTCTTTAATGTCTTTCTCTCAAGAGCAGTAGTTTTTGAAGACTCCATGATCTTCGAAGCGCACGCTGTCTGTGCTCTTTTAACATCCATTGATATTTTTTCTCCAAAATCATTAGTTTGAGATCTTGTCTTGAAATAATTTCTCATGTCATTCAGGAATCCTCCCATATATTGGCTCGATTTTGCTTCAAGTTGTCTTTTTAAAATCATTATCATCTTCGCTTCACCTCGTCCTATGGAAATTGCTAGAATCATCCTTTTTTTATACTTTCCCGAATCTGAATTTTGCTTAAAAAAATGAATTCTTTGAGGAATATTCAAGTCATCTCTTTGATTCAAATTTTGTTTTTGATAATTAGTGCCTGAAATTTTCATTTGGCACATTTTTGTTTTTCGAAGTAGTCACTACTAAAAAATATAGTTGTTGTGAGAAATATTTTAGCGACAACCAGATTTTGTAGCAACATGTTTTATATAGTGACAAAATAAAAGGATTGTCACAACATATACGCTAAACTTGTTGTGACAAAAATTTCGTAAGAGATATATTTATTGCGACAAAATTATAACTTGTCACAAAAAATGGGATGTAACAATTGTCACGAAATGTTTGTCGCCAAAACAGTTTATTGTGACAAATTTTAAAATGTCTCTAAAAGTTTTTCTCGAGTGACGAATTTCTATGACTTTTTGTGATGAAATATAGTTTATCACAAAAGTTATATATGTTGTGAGGATTATTTTAGCGACTACGTGATTTTGTAGCAACATAACTTATTTAGTGACAAAATAAAAAAATTATCACAAATCTACACCAAACTTGTTGTGACGAAAAAATCGTAAGAACAGGTGTATTTATTGCGACAAAATTTTAATTAGTATTATGACACATTTTAAAGTGTCTCCAAACATTTATTTGTAGTGAAGAATTTTTATTACTTTTTACGATAAAATATAGTTTATCTCAAAAGTTTATACACTTGTGAGAACAAGTGTATCTATTGCAATAAAATTATAATTCGTCTAAAAAAGTAATTTTTGTCACGAAATAGGTAATTTTTTGTTACAAATCTTTGTTGCTATAATGAAGTGAAATTTGTTCATAATTTTTCACTATAATATATAGTTGGTCCAAAAAAATTATATTAAATTTCATTCATCCTACAATTATTTATTTAATTTTTTATAAAAACCATATTTTAGAACATGATTATTTTAGACACTGAATTGTCCAAACTTTTTAATTAACTAAGAAAAATATAAATATTCATTTAAATATATACATCAATAATAATTTTAATTAAAATCGATATGAATTTTGAAGTTAAAAAAAGATACGTAACTTTTTTTATATTTTAAAAAACACTTTCCGCTGTTTTTTCGGCAGTTTAAAAAAAAAGATATTATCCTCTATTTAAAAAAAAACTGTTACAAAATATTATCTATATAATTCTGTTTTAAAATCTTATCTTTAAAATTATAAAAATAAGATATTATCCGCTATTTTAAAAAAACTGTTACAAAATATTATCTATAAAATTCTGTTTCAAAATCTTATCTTTAAAAATATAAAAATCTGTAACTTCTTTAATTTTGTAAAAGAAAAAAGATTATTGGCAGTTTTAAAAAAATCTTACCCTTAATTTTTTTTAATATTTATAACAGTTGAAAAATTTATTTCTATATTTTCTCTTATTCCTATTTTTTCTCTAGTGGTTGTTTATGGCTAGTAAAATAATTAGTAAAATCATTATTAAATATTTAGAAACTAATTGTTAAAACTAAAAAAACCATTGGACAAATCGGTATTTAATATATTTCTAAATAAAATAATCGAAACAATTATAAAAAAAATGAATTTTATATTTTAAATATTTTACTAGATATTCAAATTAATAATTAAAATCTTGCAACTAATAAGTTTATTAATAGATATTTAGAATATATCTTTTAAATTATTAGAATATATTTTCAAATATTATATATTTTTATAATTTTATTGGATTTCTCAATTAATATTTTTAAACGTTTAAAAAACTTATTAAATAACAAAAAAAAATGGAAACATAATATTTGGAGAACTAGATATTATATATTTGTGTGAGAGATTTGAGAAATAGATTTGTGAGTTGAGAGATTTAAGAACTAGATATTTGTTTGACAGATGTATGATTCAAGAGATTTAAGAACTAGAAATTTGTAGATATTTGTGTGAGATACGATTTGAGAGATAAGTGAAGATTAGGTAATGCATTTATGGATAAAATAGTTGGAAAAAAATAATACTAAATAGGATATCCTATTTGGCAAATCGGATATCCTAATTAGAAAATCGGATATCCTATCTGTGACTAACAACCATTGGGCAAGTCGGTATTTAATATATTTATAGATAAAATAATTGGAAACAAAAATTAATCAAGTTTTTATATTTTATGTAGTTTATTAGATAGTTAAATTAACAGTTAAAATAATATATCTTTTAAATTGTTACAAGATATTTTCAAATGTTATGTATTTTTATAATTTTATAGGATTTCTCAATTAATATCTTTAATTGTTTAAAAAAGTAAATTAACAAAAAAAACAAAAACATAATATTTGAAGAATTAGATATTTGTGAGAGAAATTTGAGAACTAGATATGTAAAAATAGATTTGTGATTTCAGGGATTTAAGAACTAGATATTTGTGTGAGTATGATATATAATTTGAGAGATTTAATAACTAGATATTTGCGTGAGATGTAATTTGAGAGATAAGTGAAGATGAGGCAAGGTATTTATAGATAAAATAGTCGGAAAAATAATAATGCTAAATATGCTAATGATAAGCGATTAAACAAAACCACTTGTAGCTTAGGTAAATAAGCATCAAACGCCAAATATAAGAAAAAATGTCAATGGAATTACAACCGAGTTTGTTTTAAATATCATCTGAACTAGTATGATCATTGTTATCATATGTTGACTCGTCTTCGTAATTGTTACTGCTTTTATTTTCTGGCTCTGACTCTACTTCACAATTTGATTCTTCAAAATCGTCAATGAAATCCTTTCGTGTTTCTGATTGTCGTGTATTTATAACGTTTATAGGAAATGTTATTGTAGAAACATCATCTATCTCGAACGGCTCTTCAACATTATTAGTCGATCTAACAAAATTAGTTAGTAGGGTAGAACTAGATGAATCTTCTTGGTACGCCGACTCACTTTCGTTACTTACGTAACTTCCTTCTGTAGGCATCTTCCATATATTCCTGTGGTTCAAACGTTGAACAATTTTCCAATCACTACCCAATTTGGGATCATCTAAAAAAAATACTTGTGTTGCCGTTGTTGCCAAAACATAAGGGTCATCAGCATAACAAAATGTTCCCGTGTTTACCGAACTAAAACCATAATCTTGTCGAATTGACGTGTCATACCAGTGGCATTCAAACAAAACCACTGGTTTTCCCTCTAAGTAAAACAACGTGATAACATTTAAAAGTTTTCCGTAATAATGAGTGCCATTACCATCCCCAACCACCATTACACCACTATTTTGTGTGGTCAAATTATCATCTCGCCGAGCAGCCAAATATTTTATTGCACCATTAATAATGCATCCGGTATAAAGTCCACTACATAAAGGACCTCTGGCTAGTGCATATAGATCTTCACTGAAATCAGGATGTTGAGCATCTCTAAGATTCTCAATCTACACAACGAACATTTTTTATTTAAATTAATATTAAATATAATATAATCCAATATAAAAAAATGTAAAGAATAAAAATACTTACATAAGTCCTGAACCAATTTGGGAACTCCTTACGATGTTTTTGCAAATAATTACGAGGATGTTTTTTTTTAATATCTTCAAGATGTCCTTGAACTAAATTTGTAATCTCTTCACAATTTTGCAATACACACCAATGTGCCAGCATTAACTTCTCACTATTTAGTTGTTCACGGGTTGGATGGACGCCAAATGGTTTAACATCTTGGTTAAATACCGATAATTTATTTGGTGAACTATCACTTTTAAAATTTTGAGACTTCTCTTCATTGGATACATTAGATGCGGTATTCAAATACATTGCACAAAAGGTAAGAGACTCATTTGATATGTAAGCTTCAGCAATAGATCCTTCTGGACGTGCTCTGTTAGCTACATATTTTTTGTACGTTCCAAGTATCCTGCATATGAGAGATTATATTTTAAAAACATGTTGATTAAAAATAAAACAAAACAAAACAATATGTTACAAAAATTTAATCACCATTCAATTGGATACATCCAACGAAACTGAACGGGACCACCAAGGAGTGCCTCGTCTGGAAAATGTATCATAAGATGTATCATAATATCAAAAAAGGATGGAGGAAATATTCGCTCGAGTCTACAAAGAATGTATACAATGTCTTCTTTAAGTTGGACGATATCTTCTTTTTTTAATTCTTTTGCGCAAAGTTGAGAGAAAAATTTGGACAACATTATAATCGTTTCTACAACATCGCGCCCTAAGTAAGGTCTAATTCCGATAGGAAGTAGACGTTGGAGCAACACATGACAATCATGACTTTTCAAATCAGAAATTTTACCACCATCCAATTTTACACATTTGGATATAATTGCTGCATATCCTTGTGGATATCTCACAGATGTAAGCCATGTTAAAAATAATTTTTTATCCATTGGTTTGACTATGTACGAAGGATGTCCCATATGAAATTTGTCGCCTTTTTTTTCAGCCATAATTTTTTTCTTATGCCCATAGCTTCTAAATCTTGACGGGCTTTCCAAGTATCTTTTGATTTACCATCAATATTTAACACGGTCCCAACTACACTATCACAAACATTTTTCTCAACATGTATTACATCTAGGTTGTGACGTAATTTCAATTTCGACCAATATTCAAGCTCAAAAAATACACTTTTACCCGTCCAATTAAGATGTGTAGATGACCTACGCATTTTTCGATCTTTATTAGCAGGATGATTCCCGACTTGTCCAAATTCTAACTTATCTAAATAAGCAAGTATCTCTTCTCCTGACCATTTTTTAGGTTTTATTCCACTTTCTTCATGACCATCAAAAGCTTTTTTATCTTTCCGCCAATTATGATCCAATGGTAGCCATCGACGATGACCTAAATAACAAACTTTTCCATTGTGCCAGCTAGAATTTACATCATCAAAACATACTGGACAAGCTTGATATCCTTTCGTGTACCACGACGACACCATTCCATAGGCTGGAAATCACTTATAGTCCACAAAACAGCAGCGCGCATGTTGAATATTGTTCCTGTATAACGATCATAAGTTTCAACACCTATCTTCCATAGGTCATTGAGGTCATCAATTAAAGGTTTGAGATATATATAGATGTTTTTCCGTGGAGAATATGGCCCCGGAATGAGTAAACTCAACATAGTGAATTCTTTGTTCATACACAACCAAGGTGGCAAGTTATATGGAACAACAACAACCGGCCAAGTACTGTAAGATAGGTTTTGGTTTCCGAATGGATTAAATCCATCTGTTGCAATTCCTAATCTAATATTTCGTGGATCAATTGAAAAATCAGGATATAACTTATCAAATGAGGCCCATGTTTCTCCATCTGCCGGATGTCTCATAACACCGTCATTATATCGTTTTTCTTTATGCCATCTCATTTCTTTGGCGTGCGTGTTTAGTTGCGGTCATTTATTACATTTTGGTGGGGAATGCATTTAATATTTTTACGCTTCTCATCTCATTGCGTCTATAATTTCAAACCGCATGCTTTCACATCTACTACTAAGATTTTTTTTACCAAGATTTTCTAACCACTGTAACTACTTTATATACTTTGGGATGGACATTTAATGTCGACTTTTGATTGGTTACTGGACTATTTTCAAATGCAGCAATAATGATAATTTTATATCTTTTTTATATGGACATAACTATCCTTTTAGAATATTACTATACTTTAAAGAGTAGTATCTACCTAAAATACTGCAATCTTTTATTTAATTAAGTACTATTATATTATTTATCAAACTTAAGTTTTATTAATCATTGTTAAATTATTTTTATTTTTGAAGAGTATTTTTCGTAAATCCTCTAAATGTTTTATCTAATTAATATATTTGTAGTATTTTATTTTTGACTTTCAAAACAAAATTTAGAAAATATATTTTAATATAATTTTATTGAATTAATTTTAAGTCAGTTTATTTTGAAATTTCTAAATACAAATTGAAAAAATCACTTTCTAAATTATTTTTAAAAGTCAGTTCTATATAATATTTTTAAAAATAAATATTTATTTTTTTATATATTCTTTATAAATGATAAGAACAAAACGGTTGTTTTTAAATCACTTATATTTTTTAATGAAACAAAGAAACAGAGTTTTTATAAAGAAATAAAATAGTGTTTTTTAAATTTCAAAAATGTAGTTTCTAAAATTACTTTTATTTTTGAATTTAAGAAATATATATATATATATATATATATATATATATATATTATTTTTAATTCTAAAACAACAGTACATTATATGTCTTATTAAGTAAATCTGTCTATAAATTTTACTTTTTATCGTAAATATAAAAAGCAGGTTGATTTTACTAAAAAATAAGTTATTAAATGCTTATTAACCGGTGCCATGGGCAATGGTTAGCCAAACCCATATACTTTTAATTTACTTTTGTTTTTTAGTTATGGTCCTTTTGGGGTTTTAGTACAAAATTTTGGACTAAACAGATTTTAATTACCGTCTTATATTCATTTTTATTTATTTAAAATTTTAAAAAGTCAAATGTTATAATTTAAATTTAAAACTCAAATTTAATATTCTAAACTGTAATAAATAAATAAATTATTATTATTAAAATACATTTGTTAATAATTAATTAGTTATTCGACGTACAATAATAATTTAATTTAACATCAAATAGATTTTGTTATTCAAATGATGCGGATTTACCCAAGATATAAAAATATATTAATGAAAGATGATGTATATATTTTACTGTTATTGTAAAATAAAATATAAGGTTGCTATTATTAAAATTATGAATAAATAAATGAATAGTATTAATATTGTATTTGAAACTCCTTAAATGAGTATTTCATGAGGCAAAAAGACAAGAAGAAAGGTGAAACCCAAAAGAATGTTACAAGAAGCTTTATATATTGCGGTCTCGCTTTGTCTTTGGTTTACAATCACACAAACAAAACATCTAAATCAGAATTCTACTCTTTCGAGCTCATTTATGGTCAACACTGGTTAGTTAAAATTATAAGATTTCATAAGAGTATGAATGCTTTAATAGCCGGAAACTGGCGGTTTATGCGTTGGATTTGTCTTCTCAAAAGATTATTTACATGGTTAGTGATATTATGGTAAGTTATTTTATGATATTTTTCGCTTTGATATTATGCGTTGGATTATCACGTTTTGTGTCATTTAGTCCCTCGACGAAAAAATCACGGGTGAGGGTCCCTCTACTATCAAAAATCTATAATTTGAGTCTCCGCGCGTGGTTTTTGCTATAATGCTGCCACGTGTCACTATAGTTAAATGGTTTTTGTTTTATAAATAGTCATTGACTTTTAACTCCATTTTTACCCTATAAATTTAATATTTTTTAAATATTTTTATTTTCATTTTTGTTTTTATTTTTTGTTTTTCTCAAAACAGAGTATAACAAAATTTGCTCTACTCTGTTTTTTCTTCTTCGTTTCATCTCACAACCCCACACTGCTCTTATCCTCTACGCACGTTCTATTATCTCTAAGCTCTTCCTTGGGCGGCTTGGTAACTTAGAATTAGCAGTTGGTTCACTCACCATTGCTTTTGCTAATATAATCGGATACTCTGTTTTATCTGGTTTAGTTTTGGGTATGGAACCACTCTGTTCTCAAGCTTTTGGTCTTAAAAAGCCGAAACTTCTTTTTTTAACCCTTCATCGGACAGTTATAGAATATAATATATAAAATGTGATGCCTGAATTGGAAGATGTTTAGTGTAGCCCAGTCTTCTACACTAAACATGATGTTGGCCTCAGAGTTGGCTTACTCTGAGGCCAAATGAAGGATTAAGAAGGAAGACAAGACTTGGCAGATAGCTTTTGGGTCGGGTTTTAAGTGTAATAGTGTTGTATGGAAAGCTTTGAGGACTATAAACCCAGCGAAAGAGAAGAACCCATGGATGAACGAAATCCACCAATTCTCGGTAGAAGTTCCAAGGGTGACAAAACTCTAGAGCTGGGCGGGCTGAAATTCTTTACTAGTGCGGGTTCAGAACAAATTCTTATTCTTTTTGCGCATTTTTCGAAATGTAGCAATTTAATTGTTGTGCTCTTTAGGGTTTGTTATTTTTTTATCTGGAACAAAATATTTTTTCTTAATTTATATTTGGTGGGTTATTCTAGATTTGGTTAGGGAAATGCAATTTTTTATGACTCGCTTGTTGTATTGACATGTGTTTTCTAACTTCGAATTGAAAGAGGTTAGTAGTTTCGTCTCAATCAATTATTTATCAACCTGGGTTACGAGCTTACCTATTTAATGATAGGTATTCAGTTGTTAAACGATGTAATCAGCATCTGTCGAGGTGAGTGTAGAAGACTGGGCTACACTCCCTTCTTTGTCTTAGTGGCTGTGCTTCTCGTCATCTGAGAATTAGCTGACGATAATATTTTTCTGTTGCCCACCACATGCTCGATGAAAATGGCATTCGGATTAGATGGTTTGTCAATAGTTTCCTAACATTTGGCCTTTTCCAAACGGTCCCAGTCTCTTCCAATATTGTTCAAATACATCTATTCCTGGCTACAATTACAATTGTATAAACAATTCTAAAACCCTAGGACTAATTTTACACCTTGGGTTGTACAGCAAGAACTCAATCAAAAGTTTTGTAATCTTCCGTGTCTTTTTGTATGCCTCCTTCTGAACGAATCCGAATCAGAATCCGAATCCGTTGGGTCTGTTCTTTCATAGAATTTGTGAATTATGTCTTGCATAACAATAGTTTTTCAACTTTTTACACCGATGCGGCGGCTCTACTCAACTGAAACATTTAAATTCTATCACGCAACTAAAAAATAAGTTGGAAGATAAGAATTATAAAGAGGTTTTGAGAAAAAAAAACAAAAAACAAAAAGAAAAGAAAAACAGAGTATAGCAAATTTTGTTATACTCTGTTTTAAGAAAAAATAAAAATAAAAAAAATATTTAATTCAAAAGGTAAAAGTGGAATTAAAAGTCGAGGGACTATCTATAAAACAAAAACCATTTAACTATAGTTACACGTGGCAGCATTATAGTCAAAACCACGCGCGATGACTGAAATTATAGATTTTTGATAGTCGAGGGACCCTCACCCGTGATTTTTTTGTCGAGGACTAAATGACACAAAACGTGATAGTCGAGAGACGAAGCAACGATTTAAGCCTCCGTCCTTTCATAATAGTTTTCATGTAGGAAATCTGATACTAGCTTAGGATAAGATATATTTTCTGATATTTCTGCATTTTATTTTGATATTTCTGTATTTTACTTTTAAGTTTTTAGTCATCATTAATTAAAAGTTAGTTAATCTATTTTAAAGAAAAGCGAGGAGCATATTTTAATTTAATCCAATTTCATTTTATCTTAATTAAATCACGATAGTTTGCTTTGTTTTAAACCTAAAAACTAAAACACAACAACCTTATATTTGAATACATTTTCAACTTTATATATTTTAATTTCTTTAAAAGAATAGTACCCTTTTATCCATATGGATTTTGCCAAAATATTTTTATATATATTATTGATTTTTATTTTTTATTTTTTAATAACATAAAATTTATTATAAATTGAATCTAACACAATGAAAAATTTGAATCTTTTTCAGAATCAAATATAGGTTTTTGAAATTATTCTTTTGAAACAATTTTTTTTTGTTTTGAAACTTTACACAAACGTTTTATTAATGAAAAATAAAAATTTGAGAATAAAATTATAAAATAAGTATTTTTAAAGCCGACTAAATTTAATAAATGTCACAATCGTAAAAAGTAATTCGTATTTATGATGTTTTTCTAAAGAAGAAGTCGAACTTTAAAAATTCGTTGTCCATGCGCAATACATACAATGCTCAACTAAAACAATAAAAGATAATAAAAAAAACGGTCGTTCACAGTTATAATATTTCTTAGATGAACAAAGATGGTTAAATAATCACGAATGACAAAGGCAGTCATTTCATATACGTTTTTGTTATTAAAAGCGTTGAATTGGAACTTAATGACTCAATTTAGAATGTCCTTTAAAAATTTCAATTGTACTTCGACACCTAATCCAAACTTCTTGGATATCCTATCTCTCTAAACTAATGATGTTGGATTGAGATTATCTACCGGGGCATAAGAACTAATGATGTTGGATTGAGATTATCTACCGGGGCATAAGAGTGTTCCGAGGAACCCACGAAATTATAGTATATACTATAATAAACATTCCTAAATTCTAAAGTGCTCTTCTCTCAGTGGAAAAACCTGAGCCAGGAACCCTACGGTCGAGGTTTCAAACCTCAAGGAAAACTTCCAACCTTTTATTTAAGGTTAAAATGGAAACACTTTTATATTTAAACTTTCATTTTCAATAATATATATTTAATTCTTTATTTTTTTTAAATTTTTAAAAATGGAATTTATTTTTTTAAATTTTTTAAAATTTATTTTTAATAATATATATTTAATTTTTTTTAAACTCTTATTTTCGATATATATTTTAAGATAATAACGTTATAATTAGGTGTGATAAATGTTAAAACGAGGAAAGGAATGACTACTCTAAAACATTTACATAGAAAAGTAAGTTAATAAATATAAATAGAGTTAACTTAAACTACCCGTGTCTTAGAAAATTCAAGAGGTTGCTTTAAATCTTTTTCATGTATATTTTTTTTGCTAATAACAATAACCTAATTTCAACACTAGCTAAGTAAGTTAAATTCGAGTAAATTATAATTTGAACTTCAAAAGAATTTTTTTTAATCCAACACTTTCAAGAACATTGATATATCATAGATTTGTCGTCTTTGGACTCCTACAGATCTTAAGAAAATGAAATACGTGTCAAGATACACACATTATACGAAGATAAGTAAAAAACGACTAGGATAAAAAGACCGAAATGTGAGGCAGCATCGTCAAGCCCGATAACTTTGGTGTGGTTATGATTATAGATTGACAAAATACTAAAGAAAATAACCAATACATAAGGGATTCATGAATACAAAAAACACTAGTTAACCAAACAAACCAAAAAAAAACATACTTAGTGCAAAAAAAATATTATATTTTCTATATTTCGTTCTTGGACGATAACCAGGACCCCATAGGGATCAAATCCTGGCTACGCCACTGCATAAGCTTTGATGATACCGTGTAGTTCAAACTTGATATCAAATTCTCTTGGTTATATTGACCATTTTGGTCAGTCAGCCAGATATGTATGGCTTATATATATATAATATTTTTAATGCATGTATTTTTTATATGTGGTTGTAAATATGACTTCATATTTCTTGTTGTTAAAACTAAAGCTAGAGATAAGTTTTCCAGATTGTATGTAACACGTTTCATCATCTACAATGATTTTAGTCAGATAATATAATGCGTTGAGGGTATTCTTTTTTCTGTAACTAGCGCTCTGCTAACTGCGTAATCATATACATCTAGATATTGCTTTGGGATATCTTTACTTTTTATGAACAGTGCATCTCGTTTTGGAGTTAGTTGAACAACCCAATCCCTTTTGAGAGTTCAAAAAATAAGAAGTTTAATCTGAAGATCAAGAAATTAATATGTTGTTCTGTTAGCCTTCATGTCAATATATGGATATCTTTGATGTTGGTAAGTTACACTTGATATCTTAAACCTAGATGGTATGACTTTATAACAGTGAAACTGGATCATCCAAACACGTCTTATTGAGATATGTAAATTCTATGCTCATACGTCATTTACTATTTTTATTTTTTTTACCATTTAGACTTGTTATCCAAATTTAGTATAAGGCTTCTCACATAGGAATTATTTTTTTTAAGCTGATCCATCTTAACTACAACAATTTTAGCCTTTTCAAAAAATGGTCTTAGATTATACCTAATAAACCCAAATTATTTCCTATGTATAACTAGTGCCTCATCACTTCAGGGAGCACTAAAGTGAGATCTTGTATAGACCATCAAAAACATCCGAATTCCATATATAAATAGAAGATTCGTTTGTAAATTTGTAGGTCTCTCGTGACGTGAATGATTGCATTTGCTCTCACATTTGCAATGTTTTATTATATCTTTAGTGTGACCATGTGAGAGACATCCCTTGGTCATTTATGTAATCTAGAATGATCAAAACCTCTAGTGTTTGCTACTTTTTAGTGTAGGTGAAGTATAATGGCATTCTATGGTAATTCTTGTTTCTTTCTTTTGATGTTGATCCAACTATTGATCACGTAATGAAGGTACTGACAGACTATTGTAAATTACATTCATGTGGGAGTGCAATTTTTTCTCTATTACTCATTTGGCTCTTTCTCTTTGGAGTAAGATGGTAACTCTTATTTCTAGGTATCACATCGTATTTACAATGTTTTTTGTATCAATATATAACATATAGTTTATTGATAAAAATTTTGGAGCCTAATGTTGCATATTAGAGTTTTGTTTAATAATATCTCTTCCATAATTATAGTTAAACAATATAACAATTATGTATTGCTAGATATTTTAGGAGCGACGCCTTATTAATATGCGGGTTGACTCACGATTGTGGTGTTTTCTTAGACTCTTTTGATGTGGAGTTCTCGACGTGAGAATGATATGATGCATGATTACATATGGAAAATGACTTATAATGGTTATTTGACCCTAGAGACCATTGTGCATTATAATTGGTTCTTGCTACAATTGATAATATAAAACAAGTTCACATTTCAGATGCAAATCCACCATTATACGAATTATCATGACCTATTTGAAATAAAAAAGTCTCAAACCATCTCACTCCTGATTTTGATTAAAAAATCATATATCAATCTAAAATTAATTTTTTCATTAATCATAATTTACAAAATCATAATTTTTATAGCATAAGTATAGTTAACTAAATTTATTTTTTTCAGAATTTATATGTAAAAAAAATTAATTTTTCATCCTTTAATATTTTAATTACATTTTAATATATGAATTTATATATCACACTCTAGATATTTAAACTTAAATTTTATTTATAATTTATTTTTAAATTGTTTTATTTCAAAAAAGGGAGTCTTACTAATAAAGACCCATTTAACAAACTTGTTACGATAAATACCTAAATTTTTTTAATGGATTTTATACCTTAAATACCCTTCTATATAGAATACATGAACCAACTTCTCTTTCTTTGTTTTTTAATTTTAATTTTTAAAGGTTCGTATCTTTTAAACTGTAACTCGGAAAAAGAGTCCGAAAATACCATTGGTTTTGTTTTTTTAAGACAAACAAAACTAGTACCATTCATGACATGTTTTGAAAAAATATATATTTTACACACGTTTCTCAGTTATATGGTTTCGCATCTAGTTACTGATTTCGCATCAATCAAAATAAAGAAGGTTTAGCATCTATCAAAATAAATAAAGAAGGTTTAACATCTATCAAAATAAAAAAGTCTAGCATCTATCAAAATAAATAAAAAAGGTTTAGCATCTATCAAAATAAATAAAGAAGGTTTAGCATCTATGAAAATATATATATAAAAAGTTTTGCATCTATCAAAATAAATAAGGTTTCGCATCTATAAAAATAAATAAAGAAGGTTTAGCATCTATCAAAATAGAATAAAGAAGATTTCGCATCTATCAAAATAAAGAAGTTCCGCATCTTCTTTGTTTACCTTTTAAATTTAAATTTTTTAAAAGTCTGTATCTTTTAAACCATAACTCGGAAAAAAAAAACTGAAACTACCGTTGGTTTTGTTTTTTTAAGACGAACAAAACTAGTACCACTCTTGATATGTCTTTTTTAAAATATTTTTGCGCATCTATTTGTATTAGCGTTTCACGTCTACTGTATTAACGTTTTGCATCTCCTTCCATAAGTTCAGCGTTCAAATATATCCAGATTCTGATAAATTGAATAAAGATTGGAGGGATTAATAACTACCGGAAAGCTCAAGCAACTAACATATATCATCTCTTCATTCCTCTCTTCGTCGCCAAGTAGAATCTTGGTGTGTGTATATACACTCATTTTTTCCATTTTGTTTTTACAGTTTATAGGTTTACGCTTTCCGATTAAGTGTTTTTTGTTTGAATTTAGGTCATCGATTTCAGGACGGAAACCGGATGATCAGATTTACGTCGATGAAGCTTGTTTTCATGTTCATAAGGTACGCCTCGTTATCTGATTTATGCCAAATTTGCATCGTTAATTTAAAGTAAATCAATGGAAAATAGATAATGCAGTAAGATAATTATGAAGAAAGTCAATTTCTGTTGGGTTTTAACTTAATTGGAGAGATAAAGGAAGAATTTAATGGATAAGAAGGAAGAGAGAGAAGAAATGGAGGTAGGGTGTTAAAAACTTTTATATAGATGAGGAGGGGTATTTAGGGTATTAGTGGGTTGGTAAATATTTAACTAAAATAGTTCTTTCTTAGAGAATAAAAATATGGATCTTGAATGGATAATAGTTTGGATTTTGGGTCAAATGGTACTTTACTCTTTAAAAAATTCTATAGCCGTATTATATTGGTGCATTACAATTTTAATTTAAAATTTTGAAACTCTATTTCACAACCTTTAATATTGTAAATCAAATAAAATTTTAATTTTTACTAATTTTGAAATATGTTTCATTTAGACTACAAAGTTTTCTTTAGTTTATATATATATATATATATAAATTAATTATGATATCTTATATATAAAAGATATATAATATAAAGTAAATAATATATGGTAAAGAAAGACATATAATTGTCTCGTTTTACATTATTAGATAATATTTAATCTAAGTTGAATCTAATATTCTAGTCTGAGTATCTTTGATATAAGTTCTCTACGAAGACGACAGGTGGATCTACGAAGACGACAGGTGGATCGGTTACAGGAGTATATATATACTTACAGGAGTCACACGGCACAACAAACTCGTCTACAACTACGGTTCTTATAACTTATTACTTGAAGTTTATAAAACCAAAGAAGAGTTTTCATTTAAATTTTGAGTTTTCTAGAACTATGAAAAATGGGTTTCAAATACAGACACGGAGAAATAAAGGAGTGACCCATCGTTACTTCGAATGGGATCAGGTAACACCTCTCTCCGTATATATATTCTTATATTTTTTTTACATTTTTACATTTTTACATTTTGATTAGATTATTTGTTGATACACTTTAGTATAAGCAAGTCCATAGATGAGTTTATATTCTGTCCATTCATATAAAACAATGGGTGTGATTTCTCCACAATTTAATCCCTCCTAATTTCTACAGAATATTCAAGGATTTATGTGGGATGAGGACAACTTGAACTTGCAGTGCATTCCCAGATGCAAAAGATATATATGGGTAAGATTTAGTTTTCTACATATTGGTAAGCATCCAGTTTTGAGTCTACAAAGCAATTAATCTGGATCATGAATGTGATCGGACATTCCACAATAAAGTATTTTCAAAAGTTTATCAATTTGGTTTGGCCAAATCCTTTTGAGGTTGCATGCTTAAAATTCTAATTCGAATTCACATGTATGCATGTATAAATTCTGGTTTTGGATCTCCATCCAACATATTAATGTCTACTACAAAACTTGTATGATCGATCCGATATTTTGAGCTGAAATATGATAATCTTTAACTTAACTATTAATAATTTTGAATTATTTTGGTTTCGTTGATAGGTTGAATGTACAATATCCAGAGATAATGGATCATTATCCAAAATACATAAATATAATAGTTTTGTCACATATAAATATAATCTTATATTATTTTCATTTTCTCTTTCTTTTGAGAACAGACCTGGGCATGGAATGTGGACAACACAAGCTGTGACTGGGAACCCATTTGTAAGTATATGATCACCATTAATACCTTACTCGAAACCCATTACATAATAACATATATAAATTAGTTCTTAAGTTGATATTGTGGTTCATATGTGATGCAGCCTTCGTTCATATTGTCGCATCTTTTGTGGGGTTTAGGGTCCAGCATGATAATGCAAGAGACCCTATGAAAGGAGGAATCAGATATCACCCAGAGGTTCTTAAAACAATATACCCTTATTTTTCATTTAAACCATTTTTGCATACCAAATGCCCTTATAAGCTTTTATACAAAACAATTCCAGGTAGACCCGGACAAAGTTAATGCTTTAGCGCAGCTGATGACATGGAAAACCGCTGTGGCAAATATTCCTTATGGAGGTGCTAAAGGAGGAATCGGCTGTAGCGCAGCGGACTGGAAAACCAATTGTAAGTTAATGCCTTATTCGAAAGCCATTATATAAAACATATATAAATTTGTTCTTATTCAGTTGATATTGTTGTTCATGCAATGTTGTGTGCTGTTTTGTGCGCAAAACAGCCATTAGTTGGATCACTTGGCAGAGATGTGGCGACTGATCGTGGAGTGTTGTTGGCAATTCGAGCTCTGCTTAAGGAATATGGGAAGACCATATCATTCCGAATTCGATTTTAACTATGGATTTGACTGATTGCACTACCTTAATGAAAATCTAAACTAAAATTAATACAAAACTAAAATTAATACTAAGCAATTAACTAATGAAGCAGCTAATGCTCTAAACCAAATGGGATGCAAGACATTGATCCAACACGCTCTAAATAGAATTAGTTAGAAAGTGTAACTTATGTAGCCAAGATGCGTGATACATGAACAAGATGTGTAATACTTTTCATGTTGGTTGTATTTTTTCCATACAGTGTTTGAATGTAATTTTTATAAATGTAGACTTGCAACATTCGTAGATTAATGGTCTTTTTCTTTTAATATTATTATTTGAGCTGCAATGATTTAAAGTATTTATTGGGATGATTGAACTCCTAGTTTTCATGGTTGTATCTAGTCTGGTTAAGCTCTCATAGTTATATCATTTTAGTTTTTAGTTAAGGCCATACTATTATTTTTTTTGACAAAAAAATAATAAGGTTAGTCACTTTTACAACTTTTTTTTAGTGTGTCATTGAGCTTGGATTACTTAACTAGTAATATGATTTTTTTTTACAAAACAATAACAAGATTAGTCACTTTTACGACTTCTTTTTTCTTGAGTGTGTCATTGAGCTTGGATTGTTTATAAGTGCATGTCATGATAGTTTTTTTACTATATTGTTATTATTGTTATTTTTAGAAATATAGTTGTTTGTATTCACAAGTGACTCTTTTATATATATATAGTTGTGTGTGTCTTTGAAATGAGTGTTTGTATCACATAAGATGCTGAAGCAATATAATGACTAACAATAATTTCTTTTATATTTTTTAAATTAGAGGCAATATCGCTCCATGTGGCGTTGTCCAATGTAGAATTCTAATTATGGTCTCTTATAGCACACTTAGATATGATATGTCCATAATTATATTTTTACAATACTTGATTTCATATTTTCTAGCCTTGTCCTCACAATCATACTTTTTAGTTAAGGGTTTTTGTACACTCGCACTTCCATTTCTTGAGTTCAAGGTTTTGAACATCATGCTAAATTTATTTATTAACAAAGAAATTTCATCATTACTTACCTCATTTAATTATTCTAGGACGTGTTTAGTAGCATTCTTGAATATCATTTTTTGTATTTTGTTTGAGACATATACATCTCAAAAATTTAGAGTGATCCTATGAGTTCAGTTAGATCTTTCTTGGTTATATATTTGGCTTAACCATTAGCAAAAATCTTATCTTTAAATCATGAGAGAATAAATTAAAGATATTCATAACGAGGTTGATTTCATTACATTTTCATTATTTAAAATACTTGATTGTTTATTCCCTTGGTTTTGCTTTGAAATCATTAATCATATTTTCATCATTCATCTTTAATGTTATGTGTATACTAGAAGTAACTCATCAATAGAGTTATTGTTGTATGACTACATGCGTATTGGATCTGTAGTTAAGTATATATGGAAAAACTATTAAAATTCTATGAAGCGTGAACAATAACTTAGTTGAAGAGACGTCTCTTTAGTCTAACGGTTGAGACAAGTCGTAGAAGACTGGTGACTATTGGGTCGAAAGAAATATGTGTTGGTTCAAAGTAGGTTGGCCAACGTAAGAGTTATCGAAGAAAGCTAAGAAGAAGCACCACTCTGATCTGAAGCGTTGGACTGTAGCACCTATGCCGAAGGAAAATATTCTATTTTCCTAGGACTCATATGTTAATTGAGTTTTCCTATATTAATGGAGTATGAGTTATCTTATATGTTGATTAATGAGATTTTATGTGAGACGTCTAATGAAGAATTGGGGTTTCTCTAAACCCGTAAATTGAAAAAAAAAATATAGTTATCACATGTGTGATGTGATACAACTGTAATTGTAGAGAGACGATTACGTTAGAAGATATTTTATGGGAGAGTGAAATAACTCTAAATATTTTGAGAGATAAGTGAGGTGATATATAAACAATAAATGGAGTTTGTGTCTCATGTTATCTTTTATTCCCATGGATGTAGGATTTCTTCACAATCCGAACCACGTTAAATATCATCTTGTGTGTATGGTTTTATTATGATTTATGTTAGTTGTTCATTGTCTTGTACATGACAATTAGATTGTTCTTTCGTAGGTTCATTTAATCGTATATTGGTTATTGGCATGATAGGTCGTATATTGGTTATTAATAGTTAGAAGGGTATTATAGTATTTTGGTAGATGTTTGGTACCAAATTTGGATAATCATCTTATTTGGTACCAAATATTGATTTTGAACTAATATTGGGACTTATATGGAGTCTCCCATAATTAATTACCATATTTTAAATCTTAATTATATATAAAAAAATAATCATAAATAATAATAAAAAACAAGAATTAAATGCTTACCCATCAATTTTAAATTTTTTAACAATTAGTTGTTTTAAACCATTCTTTTTATTTTAAAAAAGTTGGAAGGTTTATTAATTAGGTATTTGTTATTTGAAATTAATTTCTTTAAATAAGTAGATTTTGTTTGTTTAAAAAATATATTAACATATATAGATAAATATGCGTGGCTCCGCCTATGCTTGTGAGTTTATGAAAACGATGTTTTTTTCCATTCTAAAAAAGACATGGGAAGCAATGTACATATCCGATAAAACTTCATATTATTTTTGGATGTGGTGGCCTTACAATTGGAGGTAAGTCTCCATGTTAAAGCAAAGGTTAACGAGGTTGATCGTTAACTATGCTTTTAAGATGCTGCGATAAATTTGGCGACTTTGGAAGATGCATATGCTCAAGACCAACCTAAAACTGATTTAGAAGCTTGCGAGGAGGTTAATATAGTTTTCTGAATGTATGCAGTGTTTTATTTTCTGTTAGAGAGGTGTAGGATCAAGAATCTCTTCAAGTCACGAAACAATAACATGAGGCTTAACGGTGAGACCATGAGGCAGGTTTAGTAGAGGATGGAAAATTAGGGTAAAAACGACTAAGGAGACAAGGGAAAATCTATAGGTTAACTTGATGCTCAATAAGTATGAGGCCTTCAAGAACCTGGACTTGGAATGGTTCTAGTTTTACATCCCTCTGATTTGGAGACTTGGAGGGATTTCTTGGACTCTGGAGGCATCCCATACTGAAGTTGGGTTTGAGGAAAATGATGAAAAGAAGAACACGATATTGTTCCTTTATGGGAAGTTGAAAATAAAAACTAATAAGTATTCGTGGTCTTTTTTGTTTTATTTGTCAAACACCGAGACAATGCTTTTTATTTTTGTAATTGTATTAAACACAAGTCACCACACAATAGAGAAATTTTTATATACAATGCTTTATCTTTTCTTGATATGTGCTTTCTTTTTTTATTCAATGTTCTAAAACTCTTCATTAATGCTTGAGGTGTTTAAAGATTTTATTTTAATTTTTTGAAAGTTTTAACCTTACTTTGGTTGTCAAACCATTAATCTAAAAGAAAAATCTATCACGTATGATATAGATCAATTTAGGTTTAGTGATTGGATATTCTTAGTTTTGAACCTCGTAGGAAAATATTTGCACCCTAATATGCAATTAGTCCTTGAAGGTAATTTTTTTAATGCTTTAGATAATCAAAGATTTTTAGCTCAAGAGATTGAGCTATCCTCCACGCAGTTATGTGAGTTTTGAAATAAAAGAAAATTATTAGTATGGTTTCGTGAAACCATAGGTCTCTTTTATATGAGGGATCATTTTTTAAGGATATAATATGATGGAGAAGCTTCAAAGCAAAATACACAGTTTGTTGTGGTATCTCGGGAATCCAATGCACATTTTCGCATGGAAGCGCGGAAGCCAACACACAGGATTTTAAGGTTTAATGATTAATTTAGTACTTTCTTTTGAGTTATTACTCAAACATAAATGTAATTGAGAAAATAATTTTTTTAAAAATATGTGCATCATTAAAAGATTCTCGTGTGATCAAGTAATTTTAAAATAAAACTAATGTCGTGTTTTTTTATGTTCGAATGATGTGGAAGTGGCAGAACCTCTTCACCCAACAATCTATAGGTACTTGCCTTGATATTTATAGCTATGGTACATGGTAATTTCCAATTTGGACCTAGATTCCCAAGAATCTTGTACTTAATATAAAAGAACATGCCTTTGAATGGAGTATGTAATTGTACTTGATATTCTATATTTTTCGATTAGGTCAAGCTCAACCATGCGACCTATGGTGTTTAATCCCATATTATAGTTATATATTAGGAATGAATGGAGTGTTGTTTCTTCTAGAACTATGACATCCTTCCATATACTAAAAAGATAGTTGTTTCGATGGTGGTACTGTGTAAGGTGGTTCAGTATGCCCACAAAACATGTTGGAAAAGTGTGGCCATTTCGGGTTGTACTTTCCGGGATATAGTTGATGCCTTCTAGGATGGTTATTTTAATTAACTCGACTTGTCTCTTCTCTAGATGACAAATTTAAAAAATAAGTATTATCATATACCCTAGGTTTGATAGAAAAATGTTAGGTGAGCATTTTGGTGTTGTAGGCCGTTGTTAGTGGTTATTGATGAGGTGAATATAGTTTTTGAGGGTAATTTCGTAACAAGTGGATTTAGTTCTTGGTAAAATTGGGAATATTATCAATAAGAAGGTCTTAAAACTAGATCTCTTAAGTTCTAAAGTTATTTTTTAGGTTTGTTTTCTCAGTCCCCTACTAATGATGCTTTTTAGAGTATTTATAGAGTTAGATTAGGATCATGGGTCGGATTAACCAAACGGGTCATGGGTCAGACCTAATTACTTAATGAGTCATTAGTGCAAGATAGGTAACTACTTGCTTAGTCACCTTTAGTGATGTGTCCATTAGGAAAGTTCAAAAATGCTTATTCGTATGTGGTTCAAATTTTACCAGTATTGTCCTTAGTATGATTACCAAACTACTTTCCGAATTGTTTAGTTATCTTGTATAATTTTACTCTAAAAGATTTTTGACCCATCATATAGCCCACATTAGTCTTTAACAAAAACTTAATTTTTTGAAGACTAATTTTGAAATGCAATTATATCAAAATGTCAAATTTGATCAGAGGGATTCAGATTTCTTACCAAACTTGGAATTCGAATCTTTACCAAAATTAGTAATGTACTATGACGCTACACCTTCTGCAATATTATTGCTGGTTTCCGCCGCCTTTCTTTTACGAATGTCAATGGCTCACCGAGTTCTGCATTTACTCTACCCTAGGTAAAGTAGAGTAATTAACGTGTGACATTTGTATTCCCTAGACATTATCTATATGGGCTCGCAAATTCGGACGAATTCATTAGCCTTATCGAAAATGAAACCAATATTTTCAGACAGTTTTGTTAAATATGTCAAAAGAATATCAAAACAAATAAACAATCATTAAAATACCTCTAGTACACGTGGGATAGCAAATAACTCAAATTTATAAAAAATGTTATTATCCTTGGTTCTTACTCTTTCACCTTCCAAGACCTTATCAAAATATTATATGAATAATATGTATCATAGTCAAGTTATATAAATTAAATATAGTTACTAGTGTAATATTAACTCTCTTTTTTTCCAAAAAATTAAACTGTTGTTGAATAAGCCAAAATAGCCAGAGTTTGTACAAAATGAATCTAGCTCAAATTTAGCTAGAAATTACATAGAGAAAAATTGAGACACAAAATTAATTGCAATAAACAAATATGTAAATTTATGTTTGGAAACAATTTAATACGAAGAAGAAACGAAATATCGTGTTCCTGGGAGAATAAGCATTCAAGCAGGTTTGACTTACAACAACTAGCTTGAAGAGTTGCAAGCCCATGGACAAGATGAAGAGATTTCAAGCTTTTGGTGACATCTGCATTCAGCTCAGCTTTGCTCATAGTCCGTTCGGATAGATTATTTGATCCTACAATTTAGACCAAAATATATCTCAGAAGTTAGGTTGCATTCAGATGTTAGAGTAATATACTTGCATATAAATAGAAGATGAAAACAATTGCACTAACTATTGTTGTTCAATCTTAAGTAGAAAATGTTAATTATGTCTAAAAATAATATAACTCAAAGTTGAGCATGGGAATCATATTGAGTTAAATTAAAGGTTGATCTACCTTTAAGAAAGTATTGTGTAAGCTAGTTGGCTGTAAAATTTGCTCTCTACATAAAAGCTTCAAAGATATAGTTGAAATTATTAGATTCCTACAACAGCTAACTAAGGAAGTTAAATACTAAAGAGAAATCCCATTAGCTAATGAATCAAAGAGGAGTTTAGATTCGATATCAATGTCCGCATGTTTATGACCAAGATTATTACACAAATACAATCCATCAAGCAAACTTCTAGTTTTGGCAATAATGGGAGATTATTTCTCATAGATTTTACTACAAAAAAATCATCATAATATCATCATAATTTCTAATTAGAAAACCACCACTTGACTTTGATAAGGGCGCAAATTATTTGGGTTAGTTTCGGGTCGACAAAATCAAATAATGTAATAATGTATTTATAATAGTATGAAACCATAACTGGTGGATTAACAAATCATATGGACTTGTTTTCTAAATAATAAAAGTATGGGTAAAATAAGCATACAATAGGGTAAGAATAAAATTAAGTGGGTCACTCATACAAAATATGACCCATAACCACCACCACTATATAAGGAAAGATTCCCATTTTGGGAGTGGGTGAAGATTTAATATAATATTTTATTTTGTCACCTTCTCTCTCTAAAATCTTGTGTTTCTCTCTCTTATCTACTGTCATGACTTTGTCTGGTAAGAGAAATTAGGTTCCAAATATTTCTAGAACCATCATTGGCGCCGTTTGTGGGAAAGGTAGTGATACCCGATGATTTATTCTCCTAAATCACGAGCCTAGGAGAGATGAATGCTGAAACGATAGAGCGTAGGTAAATAGGTAAGGATACCAACAGTATTATCTTGGATTTCGAAGACCTATGTTCTGAAGAACTACACCACGATTGTAATCAATATGGTGAGGGCTGAAGTAAACGGTCGACACTCATCATGACAATGCAATATTTGTTGGATGACATAACTAAACTAAATGTTGGAAAAAGAAGCGGTTTTAGCTGAAAGAGAGATTAGGTCGAAAGATTGCAGAGAGTAGTCTCTAGATGATGATAGCAAAGAAAATAGGGATCGAGAGTGCGATGCAAAAGATACGCAGAGAGGTCAACTCTGAGTTCATCAACAAAATACCGATCTGGAAATAAAAATTGAGCATCGATCGAGGCGAGAATATAGTTACTCTACTGATTATGATTCAGATGAATCATTGTTCCTAGAAAATGAGTTGTCCGACACCACAACAAGAATCAAAGGATCATGAGAAAGTAAGAAATCTGATGTTGCAAGACTCGTCGGGCCAAAACATAAAAACATAACAGGAACATTATCAATAAAAGAAATCTAGTTTCCTTCGAAAAGTACAGAGTGATTACAGTCAACAGAAAAGAGCAAGCTACTGTACCTCAAGTATGATGAGTCCGGATTTTGTCACTACTCTTTGAAAGAACCGGACAGGGGCAATTTGGACATCATCCATCTAACCGGACAGGGACAATTCGGATAGCCTCCACTTACTAAACTGTCCGAACATAACTAAAGTATTAAAAACTTAATCACGAAAATTGCCCATGTCCGGTTCTTTCAAAGAGTAGTGACAAAATCTGGACTCATCAGTAGCCCCTTTTTTAGGTGGTGTTCAAAGGCCTTTGGCAAGACCTAAAAAATAGCCTGCAACTATTCATAGCCATATCTGGACAGATTTTCGAACTGTGTAACAGCTTTATCCTAACTGAAAAAGTCCTCACAAACTAAACGGTTTTTTGCCAGAAATCGTGGGACACGTGTATCTCTCTGGTTCGCCATATCAGCCGTTTTTTCACCTAGAACGACGCTCCCATTTTCTCCAAAAAGTAACCTCTTCATTTAACGAAGATGACATCAGTGCCATTCCTTAATCATTGCAACCCTTTCGAATTCTCCTAGGTATCAAAACATCCTTTTGCGTATTTACTATAAATTAGTTCACTTTTCTACTGTTTTACCATCTTCATCATCCTTGCTCTACTAAACTTCAAAGCTTTCTCTCTTAAAAACAAACACTTCCTTTCGGTTGTGAGTTTATGTTCACAACTACGAATGCTTTAATCAAAGGCGGGTGGCTTAATTTATCAGAGTTAGAAAAGGCCCAAAAAGTTGATCGAGAAAGGTGCATTGTTGCAGGCCTTCCTAGTTCCCCTGTCGACAAACCAGAAACACCAAGCAGAGAGCCTGACCAGGGCTCTTCTTCAACCAAACGCGTTAAACCGAGGAGATTGTTCTAAACCAACCTTTCACCAATTGTTTCAGGCTCGTCGGTTCAGGAATCAAAGCCCACTGTTGAACCAGGGCAAGTAGTTGCCATTTTTAAGAAGCCTTCTCCATTTATTGCCATGAGATCAGATGTTGATGCCTCTCTAGAGAAATTAGTAGATCGGAGACGTGGTCGCTTGGTAAAAGGGTAAACTCTAAAAGGTACGCCTTCCAAATCAGGGGGCAAAGATAGTAATACGGGGTCAGAGGTACCCATCAAGATTCCTAAGGACAAACTGTCCGGCCCGGAGGCATCTAGTTCAAGTCTCCGGAAAGAAACTACTGCATCTGAGCCCCAGCCGGAGGTCAGAGTACAAGAAACCAGTGAAACCCAACAATTCAGAGAGCATGCTGAGCCAACCTCTAACTCCTCTCACCCAAAAACAAATGAAAACCCCTCCCTGGTAATGGAAGAAGTGATAAAGGATTCCATTGAAGAGGCTCCGTTTGAGTCCGAAGTCTCCGGGAAAACAAGTGAGGCTGTTGCTGCCAAGAAGGATAAAGGCAAAGAAAAACTATACCTAAGACATCCAGATTTGCCGGAGGTCCGTGTGGGAAAAGTGGGACCTTGTTTCCACAAGGTGAGTGTTAAGTATTTAATAGCTTTGCAAAAACTTAAATATGCCTTCATCCATACAGCCGAACTGGGTCGGATGCGAACAAAATGGGGGATTCCGGAGAATGTAAAAGTAAGGATCCTTGTAGACCTTGAAACACCGATGGACTGCAAGCTCAGTGAAATAGTTTTGTTCACTGAGCTCTTCAACTGGGGACTAAGGTTTCCCTTAGATCCGGAGATAGTCAAATACGTCCACCTCATCAAGCTTTGCCCAAGTCAACTGAGCCCTAATTCCAGGTACACTCTCATGGCCTGTATCATGGCCTCCAAGCTCTCCGGGATTCCTCTTCTAATGGAGGAGTTCACAGCTGTGGCCAGCCTCTGTAAAAACCACCATATTCCCTTCTATCACTTCAACATGGGTGATAGTTACAAAGTGGTGGATGACCTGCTCAAGTCCGAAAGGAATTGGAAGACTGAATTCTTGTTTGTGAGTGGTGCCTGGGAGAATGGGAGGAAGATTAAAGTAGGTACCAACCCGAGCCTCCTTACCAGCAGATGGCAAAGCGATGGTAAGAATCCCATCTCACATTCACATCTTTATTTTTTATAAATTTGTTCATCTGACTTGTTTTTTCTTTTTTTCTTTTTGACAGTGCTGCCTAAAGACTTCAATGACTATTTGAAGGCCGGGCAGACCACCTGCACCAAGCTAAACACTTGGGCTACTGAAAAGTGGGGGAATCGCTTCCACAACGCCTTTACCGGAGGCAATCTTGCAAGGTCCTACCTTTGGAACACCACTGACCGGAGGGACTTATCCTAGGAGAAACTTACCACCCCACCCCCTCCGGAAGTAGTCCTCAAAAGAACAAACGTACCGGACGGGACGTTGTATCTGCCTGGTAGAGCCAAGGCCCCAAGTAAGATGAAGGCAAGAAAGATAAGGGCAAGCAGAGTGCGGTTGAATCCAACCCCACAGAAGCGGAGGAAACTGCTCCAACTAACCAAGAGGGGCCAGTTCCAAGACAGATTGATGCTGCTCTCCAAGAAGTAGTGGAGCATGAGAGTACTATGGAAGAGGCAGGATCTCCAAAAACTCCAAGGGTTCCTAAGAGAGACAGGAAACGGGGGGCAGACTGCAAGGACAAGGAGGCCAAGAAGAAAAAGACCTCCAGGGGTGATGAGATTTCCCTCCGACCCCCGGAGCCCCTTTCTCTTGTTGACTCTACTGGTCCTACAAGAGCATAAGAGATCTGTGGTGACTTTCGAACTGAAGAGGTTGGAGGAGGGGATATCAGTATTGACGGTGTCGACATTACTGGGCTTGAGGGGCTTGGTGACTACTTTGAAAACCTCCCCAGAGATGATTTTCCTGGGCCATCACCTTTATCGAAACGGTGTGTCCTCCCTCTTCGCTTTAGTCCATCACCTGTATGTTGGCCCAATTGATACCCGTTAATTTACTATATATTGGTATTATAAACCTTTTCTTTCCGTTTTCCTCTTTTGTTTAGACTAACCTTAAAGGCGTATGCTTCTCCTTGTTCAAGTTTTCATCAGTTGTTTGTTCATTAACGTCAAATATCAGTCGAAGGTAAATGTTGCAATGTTTTGTTCTCTGTCATTTCTTTGTTGTTATACTTCTTATTTTATCATTTATACTGTCGTTTTCGTTTCCCCAACCCTATGCCTAGAAACCCTAGAATCTTGCATTATAGGTTTTGATTCTTCTGACATCAAATTCTCTTTGTGCCTTAGAAATGACTTGTAAAAGATCTCTAAAGAAGTCTAAAACCATTGGTAAAGCTGTTTCCAGCGCCCCACCGACGGAGACGATGGAAGACAGATAAGTTTTAGATAGCTACTTCGATTACCTCTCACACTTGGATAGAAACTTGAACCCTGAAATGTTTATTAGGTTTATATTAGTATATAAATTCCCCGAATCTGTAATTACTAGGCTTCTCGAACTTGAAGAACATCCCCATTATGTAAGAGAGGGGAAACCTGTATGTACACTACATTATTCGATTGAGGGATTCGACCACCTTTACCTAAATTGATAAATAAGGTTTTTAGGTATATCCGAATATGCCAGACACAGTTGACTGCCAATATATGACGATTTTTTATTAGTATCGTACTAAGTTTAAAATTGTTAGATAAGCAGATTAATATAGGTGACCTGTTTTCAAGTGTCGATGTATATAAGCTTCTAAAGACCATATTCTACCATATATATATATGCTTGCAATACGATTTTCACGCTTCTAGATTCTGATAAACACTTGAAACTTTCTTTTATATTTGTTTCCAGAAATTGGTTACATCATGTTGCCAAACAGATCTCAAATTGGAAAGGCGATGGATGAGCACACGTAAGGGTTGGATTGATTTGTTCATTTTCCGTGTCTATCAATACTTTATTTCTTATTGCTGATATACTACTATATTTTATTTTTTGAAGGTATAGAATCTAGGAAGTACCAAAAGTTTTCGAAAAAGGTATACTGAGAAGAAAAGCGAGCCCATTGGAAAAGTTGTGTGCTGCTTCCTATACTCAGTGGGAGTTGGAGTATTATTGTCTGCTCACATTATATTAAAAATCCATTGTGGCCCTTACCAGAGACAAAAATGTCAAAGGATGAAGATATAAGGCTTACTTCCACCACGATACATATTACTACAAAGGTTGCGGGGGCTATCTTAGCAAATAGGGTGTATGTTGATAATCCGAGGGATGTAGTGTTGGATCTTTGCCCGAGGATGCCCAAAGATGTGAGGAATAAAAAGGTGCTTAGGAAGAATGGGGCCTCTGTCAACAATAGTCATGATGGGGTTGGGGACCAGTCCTTTAATAGGTTGAATAGCTTGGAAATTATCGTTAGTGTGACCCCTCTTTCTATGTACGGGCATAAAGATTCTGGAACTCGACCAATCATAGTCGAGCCCTCATAGGTACCCTTCCTATCAAAGAAAGGAAAGTCCCTTATTTATCTTCCTTGTTGATGGGTTAAAATGACGGCCAATCTTCTGCTAGTCTCCTCACATTTGACCCTCCAAACATTATTGCGGCTGGTGGTCCAAGTGTTTTGAATTCTTTCCCCCAAGACGATCTAACTGACCGGCCCTTGATTTAAGTATTCCTCCAAGGAGGCATTGGGATAGATGAAGCCAAACCTGGAGTTGGTGAGGAAATATATTATAATCGAGTTGTGGAGACGGAATACCGACATCGAGTTATCGAGACTGAATACCGGCATCGACTCCTTGAGACTGAATACCGGCATCGAGTTGTGGAGACTGGATACCGACATGGAGGTTGTCGCCCCCTTTATTGCATAAATTCCCCCATCGATCGAGGGGTTAATTGCTTATCCCCCAACCATTTGTTCAGATATATTTTCTACCAAAACTCGATTACTGAAGGGTCCCTCTCGCAAGGTTGCGGTAATGTGGAAGATAATTTGTAATTGTATTGTATGAATGGACCGGTTTTCGTAGTGTTATTGCTTTATGTTTCATAGTTTCTGTTATATGAACCTTTATCCCTCTTACTTAATATGTATTATGACGTTTTTTTCTTTTTTTATATATACATATATTATTGCATTTAATATAATTGGAGATTATCTTCGAGGAGTATGAGTTTTTAAATAAGCATGTTATTGCTTCTTGCGTGGCTATATTAAACATAGACTTGTTCGCTCTATAGATCTTATCGACTTGGGTTCAGCATGGCCCTTACCGTGGTCTTATAGACTATGATTTTTTAGTTGTTTCTCTTTACTGAGCTATATAGCTGAGGCTCATTATGGACCCTAGTATAGACTTCAAAGCTTGTGATACAAATTATTTCGCTTTTATTGACAGTACTTAGTCAAGGCTCATGTTTTCAATACTAAAACAAATAATAAAGTAATACGCATAAAAGTTTTGAAAAAAAGGTGACTTCATTACTAACTTTGGCTTCCAATGTACCTCGTTAGAAACTCTTAAGTGCCACCAAAAGGGAAAAAGTGCACAACCGCTCTTAAGTAGCATGATAATACATTTTCATATGATTTACATTCCATGGATGTTCAATGAATTACCTTCTATGTCATCCACTATATATGCCCCATTATGTCTTTTAGAAATAATTTTGTATGGTCCATCCCAATCAGGATCCAGTTTCCATGTGTTTCTGTCTTGCACTCGTTGGAAAAACTTTTTCATGACTAAGTCACCTACGTTGAAGCTTCGATGTTTAAGCTTAGAGTTAAATAGACTTCTCATTAAGCTTTATAATGCTCTGATTGTACCTTCACTTGATCCTTTCTTTCATCTATCATATCATTTGATTATTGTCACTCTTGAATATTCACCTACTCCAAATAATTAGCCACTCTGTGGCTTGGTATAATTATTTCTACAGGTATTACTGCCTCCATTCCATATACCAGGGAGAAAGGCATATGCCCACACTACCTTAGCTAACTTTTCTGGCTATTTCCCTTTTGATCCGTCTAGTTCATTTTTTATTCCAGCTAATATAATTCTATTTGTTACCTCGACTTGTCCATTCACATTGGGGTAGTATGGCGTGGAGAAGTTTTGAATGATCTTTTGTCTGTGGTAGAATGTCTTCATTGCCTCATTATGAAATTGTGGTTCGTTGTCGGTCATGAGGATCCTTAGAATTCCAAATCTTGAGAGTATATGACTTTATATGAACTCACATAATCTTGGGACCTCATCTTTTCCAAAGCTTTGGCCTCCACCAATTTAAAGACGTAGTCAAGTGCTAGCACGAGAAACTATCGCTTACCCATAGCCATTGGGAGAGGTCATACCAAATTTATCCCCCATTTATCAAAAGGACACGGTACCCAAACTATACTCATTGGTTCACTGGGTAGATGTCGCTAGTTAAAAAATTGATGACAAAGATGACATTTTCGGACTAAAGCTTGAGCATATGAGGCCAACCTGGGGCAGTAATATCCTGCTAGTAGAAATTTCCTTATCAAGCTATTATAGCCACAATGCGCACCTGCCTTCCCCTCATGCATGTCCCGAAGTATTATATCTCTTTTCTCTTTGTTCACACAACGCAGGAACGGTTGGGTGGCATTTTTTTTGTATAGCACCTCATCTAGAATGGTATATCTGCATGCACGTATCTGCAATGATCTTTCTTCTACTTTGTCCCGTGGAAGGGTGTAGTGCTTTAAATATCCAATGTATGTATCCCTCTAGTCCGTTGATGTTGTAAGTGCATGTACTTCAAATTTATTGACTCCTATCACCACGGTCGATGATTCATGGACGATGATGGTAACGCTTTCTTCCCGAGTTACCACTTTAGCCAAGGAATATGCGACCAAGTTGTCAAAAAGTGGTATCCATTCATACTCGATGCCACCAAACTTGATCTCTTATTCCTTCAAAGATTCCAAGTACCCTGAGTACTCGCCTATTTGGCCTTGAATGAGCATGTGATATGCACCATTACTAGTTAGGAGTCCTACTTGACTATTAGTCATCGAGCTCCAAACATATGAACCATTTTGATTCCTACCAGCACTATTTTTCTGTTGCATTGTTCGCGACCTTCATTAAGAATCGTATTGCTTGTCTTATCTGCACTCCAGTTAGCGTCTGTATCATTACTCCATTCCTATCCAATTGCATTTGATGCACCATCTACTTCTACTATCCACTGAGAGGTGTTTTTATTATCCGTTGTTAGGTCTTCATCCGACCCCTGCATCCAACAAATTTGTTGATAAAATCGACTATTTCTTGTACCTTTATTGTTGCCCTGGGCTCTTTTTAATGTTGTACGCTCCAAGCTCGACTGACCACCTTCTTAGCTTGTCATAAACATATGGGTTTTGGAGTACGTTACACAATGGGAATAAAGTACAAAGAATAATGGTGTGACTTTAGAAGATGGGCGCATTTTCTTAGACGCGAAAACTAAACCGAGGCTAAATTTTCTAGCTTGAGGTACTTGGTTTCTGCATCAACAAACCCGTTTCTAAAGTAATACACTGGCCTCTGGACCCATACCATCTCTCGCACCAGCACCCCGCTCACTACATAAATTCATACCATTTCCGTTTAGAAGCGTACTACGGTACAAGAGACCCAGAAAGAAATCTAGAACAATTCTAAAATATGATGATGGCGTTCAACCTGGATGATGCCATGTTATGCCAGGCTTTATCCATGACCCTCAAAGGTAATTTCATGGATTGGTTCAATAGTTGACCTAAAGGTTCTTTTTACGATTTGTAGGGCTATGGAGCGCGTTTAGAAATAAATTTGTGAGAAACAAAGAATTTAAGGGTGGACGTAGACTCTATTATGTTCCCTCTTACAACGCCTACAGAGAGCGTAATGGTAATCAAGGTGTTAGTTGATGGGGGCAGCTGAACCAAAAGCAAGCTACGATAAAATATTGGAGGTTCTGCCATATAAACTGACGCAGCGTACCTTGATGGGATATGAAGGAAAGACGTCACAGTGTATGGGAGGTTGAAATCTTGGTTAAGGTGGGACATGTCGTTACAAAAAAGGAGGTCAAGACCCTTTTTATGATATCGGACGCACCAAGCTTTTATTACACCAACATCGGATGACCGCGGTTGCACCAGATGGAAGCAACCCCATGCAAATTTTGTCAATGCATCAAGTACCCCGTCGGTAATACCTTGGGGATCATACAAATAAATCAACGCACTGCCCGAACATGGTACTCTGTCACAGTAGACCTCAGCAAACAAATGCGATAGTAATTTCAAGGCAATGGGGAACCGAAGGAGAAACTTAAAATTCCAACCTTGCATGAATCCATAGATGATCCTTGAGAAGACGGGAAACATGATAATAACTCGGAGGAAGCCTCGGGAGAGATTATAGTAGCGGGGCGCACCCTTTGTTTTTGGTACTTCTTTGGATCCGGGTTTTAAAACTTCTCTAGTCCTTCTATTACAAAAAAAAATAGATATTTTTGCATCGGCTGCCAATGACGTAATGGGGGTCGATCCTTCTATAATTTGTCATGAGCTGACAATTGACAAATATGCTAAACCTATTCGGAAAAAGCGTAGATATTTTTGTATTACAAAACAGGAAGCAAAAAGCAGTGAGATGCCTAAACGTTTTGGCTTCAGACATATTCAAAAAGCTCAATATACGGTGTGGATAGTGAACCTCGTACTGGTAAAAAAGAATGGAGGTTAGTGGCGCATGTGCGTCAACTTTAGCGACCTAAACCAGGCCTGCCCTAAAGATGCCTTCCCCTTACCTTGCATCGACTAATTAGTAGACTCAGCCTAGGGTTGCGAATATATATCCTCCATGGATTCCTACTCTGGTTACAATCAAATTCATATGCATCAAAATGATGAGTAATATACAGCTTTTAAAACAGAGCGCGGGTTGTACTGCTATACCGTCATACCTTTCGGTTTAAAAAATGCAGGTTCCATCTTACCAATGCCTAACCAGCCAGATCTTCAAGGATCAGTTATGGCACAATATGGAAGCCTACATTGATGACATGATCTTCAAAACAAATGTCGCAATGCAACACTTAGAAGTGCTGAACAATGTCTTCACAATCCTAAGTAAGTAGAACTTAAATTTAAATCCGTTAAAATTTTCCTTTGGAGTCCGAATAAGAAATCTTTTAGGTTACGTGGTCAGTAAAAAAGGAATTGAAGCGCACCCCATTCAGTTGCAAGCGAAAACAATGCAGATGGAGCCCTCGAAAAACATAAAGGAAATTCAATGCCTCACCGGGCACGTCGCAACACTCTCCCATTTCATATCAAACGCCTCTGATAAGAGTCACCCTTTCTTTGAAATTTTGCGAGGGGAAAAAAAGTTTTAATGGAACTCAGATTGTGATGAGCCTTCATCGCTTTCAAAATCCTACCTCATATCGCCTGAAATCTTATCTGCATCGCTGACTGGTGAATCCCTCTACCTTTATTTGCCGGTCTCCAACTTTGTTATCAATGATGTCTTTGTTAAGGAAGTTGAAGGCGTCCAGCGTCTCGTTTATTATACAAGTAAAACCTTGGTAGACGCCGACACCATATATTTGAACTTGGAGAAACTCTCCCTATGATTGATGGTTGCTGCCCGAAAAATAAGACCCTCTTTTTAAGGTCACATAATCTTTGTTCGAACTTCTTTTCCTATATGTAATGTATTGCAAAAACCGGACGTCTCGGGATGCCTTGCCAAATGGTCAGTCAAACTCGTGGAATACGACATTAAATTTGAGCCCCGCACGACTATCAAGGGACTGGCTATCGCAAAAATTTTAACCGAGTTTTCCACACCTCGCCCGCACAATGGAGACACCGACACCACGGGACAAGAAAAAATGTGGATATTGGAGGCTGATTGGGCCCTCGAGTGTCTTTGAAAGAGGAGCTGGATTCGTTCTTAAGTTACCAACATGAGAAGAAATTAAACAAGCGATCCGGTTCGTCTTCCCATTAACAATAATGTGGCCGAGTACGAAACAATCATAGGCGGCATGCGACTAGTCCGTATTTATGGAGCCACAACACCTCAGGTACGAATTGATTCGTAACTAATTATTAATCAAGCTAAACGTGTAAATGATGCGAAGGAGAAGGGTACTCGCACCTATATGACAATATTAAAGGAGTGCAAGGCTGAGTTTCATAACGTTCAATATAAACAAGTACCCCCCTTGCGAACTCCGCAACAGACTCTTTGGTTAACACAACAACATTAGTCAAGCACCCATTGGTAATTTTGCAGGATCACCCTAGCACTACAACCTATATCCAACTAATAACTGTATGTTGAGTCAGTAATGCCATCGATTGGTGAGGCCCGTATTTACTCTACATAAACCATGGTACACTATCTTCGGACAAAGCACTCACTCGCACCCTATAGTTGCGGGCGGCTAAGTATTGTGTGTTAGATAACATTCTCTATAGGAAGAGTGCAACCTAGCCAGTATTGCATTGTTTGCGTCAGGAAGGAGTAACTATACTTCTCCATGATTTGCACTCGGGTGATGCAGGAGCCCACTGCGGCCATATAGGTCTCATTCATGGATTTTTACTAGTAGGGTACTATTGGCCCGAAGTGCCTGCAGATGCAGAGAAAATCGTCCAGCAATGCTATGCTTCCCAGCAATTTGCTAACACCGGCCACCTCCCAATCAAGACAATGGTCGCCAACCCCATTCCTTACCCGTTTGACAAGTGGGGAATCGATCTTGTAGGTCCTCTGCCAATGGTCATAGGAAAACGACAGTTCTTAGTGGTCGCAGTCGATCAGTTCACCAAATGGGTAGAAGTCAAGGAACTATCTAGAAGCAGATCTCGGGAGATATATGACTTCATACATCACTAGATTCTAACTTATTTTTGGAATCCCTTGAATTATGATGACAAACAATGGACCTCAATTCCAAAATTTAATGATCTTTACATTTTGAAAATATTTAGGCATCATCCAACACTTCTCTATGCCATACTATCCATAAGAAAATAGATAGGTAGAAGTCACTAACCGTACTATTCTTGATGGCATTAAGAAAAAGATCAAAGGGGCAAAAGGTAAATGGTCGGACAAACTACCAGAAGTATTATGGGCTAACCGTACCACCCCGTGAATCGCCATAAGCGAGACTTCATTTGCACCCGTTTATGGGTGAGAGGTCGTGGTCCATGCAGAATTTATCATCTCGGCCCATAGAATTGCCAATTACTCAAGAAATTCAAACAATATGGATCGAGCGGTTGATGTAGATCGCATAAAAGAGAGGTAAGATCAAGCACGAATACGAGCATAGCATTGCAAAAGCCTGAGGCAGGGGCATTTTAATTCCAAGCTCCATCCTCGCGCCTTAAATCATAGACATTGTCATGAAAAAAGGTGTTTCAGGGTGTGGGGAATAAAATGGCTGTCAAATTGGGACCTCCTTTGGAAGGAACCTATATTGTTTACTTTAACGGCCATCAAGGTTCATATCGTATTGCCGATCAAAACGTTCATGCCCTCCAGTATCCTTGGAATATAAGTCACCTTAAATTATATCATCAAGCCACGTAATGAACTGATACACTCTTTTCCCCTTCTGATGGCGCAGAGGGGTTTGTTCCGCCATTTGAATGCGTTTGTTTATACTTATTCATTGTAACTCCACGAATGATTACTGACCACGCCCACGGACTACGCAATAGGGGCCATTTTGTGCCATATTTGGACGTGATATAAAATATAATGGACGGGATAATTGGCGACACCTCATAAGGCTACATAAGGGGCTATACTGTGCCAAATACCATACTACGGTATTATTTATGCGAACTACTCCAAGCCCATTGGATTACGCAATAGGCTGAACCTATCACTCCACGAATTTTATCAAGACATATATAACTTGCCTTGGCCACGCAATGAGCCACACTGAGCTCGAACTTATAAGGAAAGTTTAACAAAATATCTATAAGTATAAACACATGCATTCTGTCAAAACCAAAAATAAATTCACTCTAGATAATCAGCCATGTCATATTACATGCTAAAATAAATACCATCATTCACAGAAAGTCTTCAGCATAATAAAAATAAAACTATAAATCCACATGCTCCATAGTAGAATCCAGATCATCCCATTTTTTAAACAAGATTTACACCCGCAAGGTCCCCCATTGTCTTCACAACGGCTGCATTGGTACTCGTAGATAATGTACCTTCCAGTACAGTCTTTTCCTTCTCTTGAGAAGCAAGTAGCTTTTGATACGATCCTGAGTTGATATGGGGATTCAAAGCCACAAGCTCAGACACAAGTTTCATCTTATCTCTTTGAATCATGCCGATGGCCACCTCCATAACCTAACATTCTCGCTCCTCCAAATCCACCTCAGCTTTCTTTATTAATACAACACACTCGCTCTTCTTTTTTCTCCGAGCACTTGCCAGTAATACGTTTAGCTCGGCTACTGCCACTGTTAAACCCACTATCCTTTCAGTCTGATCTTCTACCTTGCTAGCTTGGCTTACGTTTGGGCTATCAACATATCATTCTTCTTCAAAAACTCATTATTTTGTGCTGAAAGTAAGGTGGTGCTACTCACAACTTCCAAGCTACGCTTGCGCATGGGTCCCTCTAATCACATGTCCCAAGAAACTGCTTACATAGATCATCATTATCCTTCACAGTTTTATTTAAACGTTACTTCACATATCCGTATGCAGACTTGAAACGAGCCAACTTGGTCATCAAACCACGAACCGAGCCAAACAACAGTGGGTTCGACTTCCATTTCTTCACTAAATCGCAGTCAACAGGTGACATCTGAAGATAGGCAACGACATGAGAAGTATGGTATACATAGCCATACACACATAACATTTCCAATCACATAACAAGGCACAAATGTACGAACACATATCTCGATGCCAATTCTAGTTGTCGTTGCAGAATTTTGTTTATCAGCATTGTGTCATAATAAAACAAGTCAGGGCAGTGGTGTAACTGATCCATCATTAACTTTGAAGTCCTAGTCATCGCTAACTTTAGAGAAAGAACCTCTCGACCATCCAGGCACCTCCGTTAGCACCGCTATTTTGGCCAATGTGGGGAAAATTTCCAGGCAAGACAATATTCACGAACAATGACTCTGACCACGCCCCATTCACAGAATCCTTCATACGATATGTTACTCCTTCAGGAATCACCTTTTTCCTTTATTTCCTCTCTTCATTGATGAGGGTCGTTTCGATTCCTATGTTTTGTAGGTCTTATTAATCACCTTAACCTTAGGGATTTCTACCACAAGCTTCACATGTTCATCAACCAACACCATCTTATATTGTGAAAAATGCACAGTATTTATGACTACTTTACTCTTTTTAACCAACGGGCAGTCATCGACAACCTCCTCATCTTCTTCGGCCAACGCCCCCATTGCTCCATGCCTACCACTTCTTCAACATTATCGCCTCCCTTATATGAAAAAGACGACCCATTTGCTTCTCGTGCCCTCCACCCTTGTGGCACTAACTACACGATGCCAGCATTATTTTGTTCCATATATCTTCTCTCCATAAGAGCGCGCAACCTCTCCATCACCGTTGCATCTTTGCTCTTAGCCATTAATACTTTACCCTTCGGTGAAATTTTCAACTTAGGCACTCACCAAAGCCCAGATTTCAGGAAATTCAAAAGATAAAACACTTGTGTTGGCTCCAGTCCCCAGGCGGCTTTGGTAGCTACAACTAACTTGGTAAGGAGATTCATCGAACCTTTGGGACGCCCCTCGTTGCACCACTCTCGGTTCACCGAACCTTAGAATACTTTAACAGTTTTTAAACTCACTAAGAAGAACCATTACAATTTGACAATTTTCTTTAAAAATAGATACTCAAGGTCTAGACATTGCTTATCTACATTAGACAGTTCAAAATAATTAGTAGCAAGTATAGCATTTAAAAACTTAATATGGTCTCGTATCTCTCAATGAAAATAATATGAATACTACTTCTCACATATGATACATACCTAGACTCGCATCTATGAACATTATACCAAACGCGTCTTACATCTCAAACTCAAGATAATAAATGGGCATCGCATCTATGATGCATGATTAGGTATCACATGTACCATATAATACACGTTATAGTCTTGCATTTACCTATTATATTCTCACATCTATCAACATTATGATGCATGCACAGGTCTCGTATATATAGATCTCACATATAAGATATAGGTGCAAGTCCTACATCTCTCACATAACACATGTTATAGTCTTGTTTCCACTTAATATAGTCTCTAATATAATAATATTATGATGCATGTGTAGGTCTCGCACATCACAAGTATGTATCGTATATGAGACGTATGGTATTTATACAAGTCTCGCGTCTAATACACCTAACGTCTTTCATATTTTTACCTCAACGTCTCGTATATTTTAAAACCATAAACACAACCTGTAAAATCGATATCTTAAAGATTTCACAACCTAAAAATAACTATTTACTCAAGAAAAAACAAAAAACCATGCGTTTATAACCAATTAGCAAAACAAAATATATAAAAACTTACTCTTACAAAATCCTACATGAATCTATCACGTATTTTATTGAAACCAAATGTCACACTTTTCTGAAAGCAAAATTGAATCTCAGATTGTTCTTCATATTCACTGACTGGATCAGAAAAAAGTGAAATCGAGTCTCTCACTAACCAAATCCGATATGAATATGAACTGCAATCTAAAAGAGTTTGAAATCAAGATATTCAAAAGCTTTTATATCTAAAAATGGAAAATATTTTTAGGGTAACCGATAATTTCTCTCTCTAAAATAATGGTTCTTTAAAAAATGATTATATTGTTGGTAAAGGTATTTAGGTTATTATTAGAAAGTTGGATATTAAAAGGGAGTTTTATATAAATATTGAATATTAAAAAAGTAATATTGATAGTTGGTGTAATAAATGACAGTGAAAATTGATGTTTGATATATTTTTGTTACAATATTATATATATTTATTTATTTTTAATGGGAATTTCTCACAAAATCCTAATACCCTTGTTGTCATTTTATTTAATTATTATTTTTAGAATAATGTATTTGTTTATTTATATTATATTATATTTATCTTAATAATGATTAATGGGGAAAATGAGATTTTCGGACTTTAGGTTTGGCCCATGAATATGGTTCAACCCATTAGGTTCATTAGGCTAAATTTAGTCTATAAGTATTTTATGTTAATGCATTTAATATGATAAAAAACTTTCTCTCTCTAAATAATAACCGAAGAAGCTCAATTATCTCTCTACTTCTTACCTTACATTACCGAAAGACCATTTGAATCAGATTTATCACCATCAATTTGATGACCGCAGTGGGAGAGATTGAGTAAGGTACCTGTATAACAAAATCTAAAACCTAACATACAAAATTTACCTTCGGAGCCATTTAAAGAATGGATCATGAAATGTAGATAGATACTCTACGAGAGGATAAGGGAGTCAAGATGGAAGATGAGCATGTCCATACGCCACATGTAAATGATGACAATGAAGAAAATATTCTCATGAAAGAGGAGCGAGATCAATTAGGAGGAGAAATTAAGGTCTTGAGAGCCCAAAGATAAACTGAAAGAAATCTCTTATAGAAGATTCCATCAGAACATCAAGAGTATGAATGGCCAGATGATAATCCACAGCACAGTCTGAAGAAGTACCAAGGGGACCAATGTCCTAAAACCCTTTAAGATTCTAAGAAAAAACACTAAACCAAACATTATTCTAGCTCTTCTGAGTCTAGTTATGGCTTTACTTCAGATTCTGGAATTTCCTCATCATCTTTGAGAAGTGATCATTTCCTCACCATATTATCCTCACCAAGAGATTGAGACAACCTCATTAACCCAGACTTGTCCCTTATATCTTTTTTTTTACAAATTAAATGCCAATAACAAGCTATTTTATCCATCGTACGAAGGATTCCAAACAGAGTTCTTATCTACCCAGATTGAACCAATCTATTCAAAGGTAACAATTTAGACCGAAGGGAAATAAACAGGTTCAGAAATTTTTTTTTGTATTGTTGATTGAAAGTTTTGCGACTAATTATGATAGCTCAAAAAATTATGTGAAATTCTAAAGGCCCCCATCCATCCAGACCCTAAGGGAAAATTGAGATACATGATTCTGCAAGTATCACGATAATGTCCGAAATTTCACCAAATTTTTCTACTATCCAAAACCTTATATACGGAGATAGGAGTTTGAACAAACAAACTCAATTCATCAAGAGATTCAGAAGTTATAAGCTAGATTTAGTTGTTTTGAAAAAATATATTATACTGCTATTAAAGGTAAATCGTGTCCCTTACATCAATTAGTATTGTTCATGCTTAATGAATCCATTTTATGTTTGAATTTAGTATTTACAAAAATTAAATAGGGATGATTTCGAGAATTTGAACGATATTTTATTTGATGGTGTAAGATTTATAGTTTACTTATTAACGAGTATCTCGTTGTGGCGTCAGATATGATGTTCGATGGGGTCCTAGGTTTGGTCTAAATATCATTGGCTACGTCATATCTGATTTTGGTGTTAGCTTTAATGTCAAAATTACACTCACCGGTTTTGGTATCAAGCTTCTTGCAAAATACAAAAAAATAAAGTTATCCACTTATTTTCAGGATCTAAATTTTTTATTTTCCCTACCAATATAGTATGAGGATATAATGTACTTCCTAACTTAGCTATCTTTCACAGACCAGCCACTACTAGGTTCATTAATAAACTATCTAAATTTCAAGGATTTTTTAGTGGTATTTTCCGTCCTCCTGGAAAAGGTACGCACCTTGGCTTTCTTGTATATGAAAATCATTCGCTTATTCTCTATCTACACCTTTTCCAATAGTCAAACGGTAATGTAAGACCCTATAATAACGTTTGTTGGTTTTATTTTGCAGGTTGAAATTGGATCAGATGGATAGTGAATTTTGGATTTATATCTTTGTATATAAAACAAATTAGATAATAATCAGTCTTTTTATAATACATAGTTGGAAGTAGAAAAACATAGTGTTAAAATATTACTATATAATTTATGACAATAAGTTGGTATTTCGTATGCTTGTATTTATTTTTATATTATCTTTCCTTCAATAGAGACTGAAAAAAATAAAACTCGTAAACTTTTATGTTCAAATTACGACTAAATATTTCATTTACATCATTTATAATATACATGTATCAGTTAATAGTGATTTGAGAAAACAAAGTTGAAAAAAAATGAAAAATTTGATAGACCAATGCAGTTGTGTTTGTTAGCGAGTAGTAAGTCTAAGTAGTTGAGTGAATGGCCAAATCTTCAAAGGTTGTTTGAGTAAGAGTGTTGTTTAAAAAATAATATAGGTTATCTACAATAGAAGCAACTATATTCAATATAAATTTGAACAATATACCAAGTACATAGCACAATACTAGAAATACTATATTGAAGAGTGATCTCTCTTTTCAGGTATTAATTTATGAGTATTTATTTATTTAACGATGTTGGTGAGATACAAGTTTGAGGGAGAATAAGAGATAAACATATGAGATTATATTAATTTGTATAGGTGGTAAGTGGCCTGGATTGTTAATATCATCTATGCTTGTATTATCAAGTCACTAAAATTTAATTTATATTAGGATACTTAAACACTTCATGCAGTTTCATAAGTTTTTGTTTGAGAAACTTAGTTATGTTTTTTTTAAATCCATATTAATTTTTAAGATCTCTTGGCCAATATCATGTGGTTCATACATAATTTTCATCAATGTTTAAATGACCAACACGATAGTGATTTGAATAAAATTATGAAAACTAAGATTATTTTGTTTTATTTTATAATCTTTAACCACTTTCACATGTATCACCATGTCGATAATAGATTAAATCACTTCATCTATATAGGATTCACACATATCAATATGTAGATCGTTAATTGAATACACATTTTTCTCATTCGGTCATAATACTCAGTTTATACTTGCTTTCATTTGCAATTAAATTTTGAATTATATTTAAACCCCACAAGTTAATGATTATATAACCTTAGCATTGCCTTCATATTTGTTCCCCAAAATTATACGTATATTTTCATATATTACTTCTCTAATACCATGCAGATTGTGACATAAATATTGTCGTATACATTAAGGGTCACTTTCCTATCTTCTTTTAAAATTTAATCTACGTGTTTTTTCAGGTTAAAGAGTAAGAATTGTTACATCGATAAAATGTCTTTTGTAATCAATTATTGGTTTTGGATCATGTGTTTATTTGATTTACTTGTTTATTGGTGATACAAATTCAAGTACGCAGATAGATGAACTAAACATGTTGTAGTTTACGAAGAGGAATATGACTTAATTTACCTTGGATGATAATGTTTTTTTACATTAACATACTCAACTCTTATTAGTTAATGAAGCAATGTATTGATCCATTAGGCACAAATAGAGTTAATATAATGCTTCAAGCTGCTTTAGAGATGTGTCTCATTGTTTGTAGAACATGGGTATTTAGTTTTGGAGGCCACAATACTCTCCATATTTTTCCACGTATAAACAATGGGCATGTCTTCACTGTAATTAGATCCTACTTATATCTCTTATATTTTCGAAAGAATAAATTTGTTTCTCTCTTAAGATATGATGTTTAATATGCAATCTAGTTTTATTACTGCATTTGCCTTTAACGTTTTATGTTTATGCATCTATAGTCTATGGTTTTTTCGAAAATATTATGGATCTTAATTTCTTGAAGTAAAATTATTTCCAATAAACATGTTAGGTTAGTTTTGTAAGATTATATATTTTGAATATGATGGTTTTAACTATGAAAGAGATAACATTTTTTCTCTTAGTAGATTTCCTATTAAATCGGCCAATTTGGTGTAATAAAAGAGTTGGATATGTTATCCTAACTTATTTTTCTAATTACTTACACTCGTCTGAATGAACCCTGGGTTTGTGAAGCAAACTTATATTATCACATAGCTAAATTTTCTTAAAATATATAATATGTAGAGTGTTGTTGTACGTATTCTTAGAATGGTTGGTGATATGCTTGTGAAGAGTCTTCGTTTATAAGTTGACGTTCCAACAAAGATCATAAGTCTTCTTTATCATCTTCTTCTTCTAAGATGACGAAAAACCAGTGGCTTGATTTTGTCGAGCTTTTTTTATTTGAAACATTTCAGGTTTTGCTTAGTTTCTTTTTTCATTTGATACTCATGTGTAATTTTCAAGTGTAAAAAAATTGATATATTGTTTTACCAAATAAAGAAATTGAGATATATTGTTCAACCACAAATTATATAATGTTATACGCTATATTTTGGAATTATGAAATAGGCTTGCAATGGTGTATAATGTTTTGTATTTTTATTCAATTTAATGATAAATTTGCAATTAGGTTTGAAATCAATATTTTTAATAATGTGCAACGACCTTTATCAAGTTTGCAACGACGTTCAAGTCGCATGATCTAAATATTGGTATGATACTGGACAATGAATTTACAAGGGATTTTACAATGACGTGAACCGATTTCATTCGGGTCACATTCGCAAGATGATTTGGTTGCAATTGCCTTCCTATTACAAGCATGTTTTGTAAGCGATTATTCGGATGCAACCAACGGTTTCCATTGCAAAGTTATTGTAAAACGCCTAATTGATGTATGTAGCCCAGAAAGTCCAAACAAAAACCTTTTGAATTTAATTTTATTTTATTCAAATATCTTATGTTATTTAAATCAAATCTAATTGTTTTAAGATTTTATTTTATTTTATTTTTAAACATTTATTTTATTTCCTTGTATTCTAATTTAGGGTTTTGAGCAGCTCTTATATAAAGCCTCATATACCGTAAGTTTTAAATAAGTTTTTGGAATAATATATTTTTTATCTGTGAAAATTTTAGTTTTTTGTTACTCTTAGATTAGGGTTTCATCATGCTACCCTTGAATTAAGGGTTTTACATATCGTTGTTTTTTTTCTATTTATGTCGCATCATCGGTTTGGTATGAGAGCCTTAACTTCTGCTATGGGGAAGCATGTTTCTAAAGCTTTCATGTTCTGATTCAAGGTTTAAAGATTACTACAACACACATGGTCATGAAGATGGGGAGATCGTTTGAGTATGTGAAGGCATACCAGCCGTTTCAATAATGATCTTATTGACCGGTTACTGAAGGAGTTTAAATTGAATACCAATCGTCGGATCAAGGAGAAACTTTCTTATCGAGATGTCCTCTCAAGATATGAAGAGGTTTTGGAAATCAAATTTTTTCAACAAGTGGACATGGGGTGTTGTTTTCAGGCTATGAAAAGGCTTTCAAAACCATTTTTTTTTCATCAACTGGATGGCTTCATTGTGACTTCGAATAAGCAACACTCGAGAAGAATTTATCTTATTCCGATAAGGTCAACAATTATAATTCCCAATGTAACAATTAAAAAAATTGATTGTTGATGGTGATGGTGTTGTTAATTCGAGGATGAATTCTTGTCAACCATGGGAGGATGATGTAGCCCAGAAAGTCGAAACAAAATCTCTTTTTAATTTTATTTTATTCAAATATCTTATGTTATTTAAAGTAAATCTAATTTTATTAAGATTTTCTTTTATTTTATTTCAAACATTTCTTTTCTTTCCTTGTATTTTAATTTAAGGTTTTGAGCATCTTTTATATAAAGCCTCATATACCGTAAGTTTTAAATAAGTTCTTGAATAATATAATTTTTTAACTCTGAAAATTCTAGTATTTTTTACCCTTATATTATGGTTTCATCATGTTACCCTTGAATTAGGGGTTTCATCTATCGTTGTTTCTTCATCTATTTTTGTTGCGTCATCAGTTTGATGATGTAGCCCAGAAAGTCAAAAAAAACCTAAATTTTAGTATTTGTTACCCTTAGATTAGGGTTCCATCATGTTACCCTTGAATTAGGGGTTTCATCTATCGTTGCTTCTTATTTTATTTCTGCCACGTCATCAGTTTTTGTTACTCTTATATTAGAATTTCTCTTAAATCGCTATGGACGTCCTAAAACTAGATGGAAAACGTCCATATGAACTACGTTACACAATGTTGTATCTTTCTAATTACCAACAAAAGATGCAATTTGATAGAGTTTAGAAACTGTTACCTCAGTGTACCCTATCAGTCGTGATAGTATGTACGGGTATGGAAGAGCTTTAGTCTTCAACTCCAGTTTCTGAACAACCACCTCTGAAATCAGATTCTCATAACTATCTCAATCGATTACATACTTACAAACTCTTCCTTCAACTGTGTAGGTAGACTGGAAGATGTCGTTCTCTATTCTACTCCTCAAATCAAACAGTACCTGAAACACGATTCTTGTATCTGTGTAGAAGGAATTGCTGCTCTCTGATAAACAACGATAATACTCTAACCATAGGTTAGATAAATAAGAAGACTTAGAGAAATAATTCCCAAAATTCAATTAATCAAAGTCAAAACACTAAAATAGGGCTTTGAGACCCTAAACAGTAGAATTTGAGGTCCGAATTTCCTGATATAGTCACGCTTTGGAAAATTATTGGGCTCCTGGAGACGTATCAAGTACCAACGTCACCAAGTTATGATATTCGAATGACAAATAAGACCCATTTACGTAGGTCCAAAACTTGGATTTAACATTTTTTATTATTTACAAAATGTGATTTATCGAGTAATTTTTATATATGTAGATATATTTGGCTTATTCATGAATCAATTTATCTTCATCATTGTTTTACCAATCGGAACTTATATTTTCAATGATTATATTTTTTCGAATTTTATTTTTATGGGTTATTTATGTAGATAATAAAAAAAATGAAAGGAGATTCGAGAAGAAAAAATATTTATTCAATGTTTTTGTTGATGTTTTTTTTTCTAATCTCGTATATTGTATATCTTATATATTTATACTAGTATATTATACAATTTTAATGAAAAGATAATATCTTTACTAATATAATATTTTCTCTAAATTATGAAATAAAATCTCTAAAAGAATATCAATAATATTTTTATACCAAGAATATATTATTCAAAATCTTTCATCAATATATTAATTAATTAATATATTTTTAATCTTAATTTAATTTGGTTCGAACAATGCCTAAAAATATGAAAAGAGATAGGGGAAGAATAAATTTTTATTCAATGTTTTTGTTGATGTTTTTTAATCTGATACATTATATTAGTATATTATTTAGTTTTAATGATAAAATAATATCTTTAACTAATATAATATTTTCACTAAAATACAAAATCAAATCTCTAAAAGAATATAAATAATATTTTTACATCAATAATATATTATCCAAATCTTTGATCAATATATTAATTAATTAAATTAAATTAAATAATTAATTAATATATTTTAAACTTAATTTAATTTGGTTCCAACAATTTATAACCTTCAAAATTCTAATTTTTCAGCCACTAACTTAAAAAGAAATTCGAAAATATATATATACATTTTTAAATACGAATAAAACTAAATTCATGAGTGAAATATTTGGATATTTTTTCCAAGTCCATAATCGCAACCTAATTGTTCATAATTTCACAACTAAAGAACAATTGTTTTTCGCAACCAAATTCCACGTAATTTGCAACAATTGCTTTTCTTTAGATTTATTTCGAAATAAAATTATATGTAATTGGATAAATTAATTTTAAAAAAATTACAAAACTACATATATTTCCGCAACAAAAAAAATTAGTTGTTTCACATTCAATTAACATTATTTTTTCACAAAACAGTGAGACATATTTACCAACCAAAGTTGTTTTTCCGCAACTATTTTATATATATATTTATGCAACACATTTGCATGCATTTCTTGAACTAAACAATAATTGTTTTTTACAACCAAATTATACGTGCTTCCGCAACCAAAAAATAATTATTTTTTCGCAACCAAAAAATAATTATTTTTTCGCAACCAAATCACACTAATTTCGCAACTAAAAAATAGTTTTTTAGATGAATAAATTTACACGTAATTTTGCAACTAAAAAATCAAAAATATATTTCATGGATGTAGTTTTGTTCGTTTTAAAACAACAAAACCAATTATATTTTCAAATCTTTTTTTAGAACTATAGTTTGAAAAATATACCATTTTGAAAACCCTAAAAAGAGAAAAAAAATATTTATACATATTTCTGAATATAATTTATAATAATAATTTATCACGATGTAGTTATGTGTACTTTATCAAATTTTAAATTTTAGTTTGTTATTGATAATATGTTTTTATATATATATATAAATTGTTATACCACGTCTTCCATCCTTCCGTTCGTCGGCTTGAGTTTGGCACCTCACGAAGGTCTTGCCATAAATGACAGAATCGTCTCGATATTATCATAACATAGATCATTTTTCAGGTCTTCAATCTTCTAAAAATATCATTGTTAGGTATACAATTCTTAAAACATTACCTAAACCATTTCAATAGAAAATGCGAGAGAAAATAAGGAAAGAATATAATGTTATTACTGTATCAAATCTAATATGACTTACATCTCCAACTCAACTCCTATGTATAGGCATTATACGAGACCTTTGATCTCTCCTTATTTATTTTTATATACTACATAAAAGTTTCTCTCCACTTATTTATTTATATTCGTCACAAAATATAAATAATAAATATAAAATAATAAACACCTAATTAAATTATAAATACATTTTATTTTTATTCGGATATTATAAAAGAAATATTTCCTTATCAGGAGTCCCCATAATTAAATTATAAATACGTTGTATGTTTTGTTGAAGGGTTCTTAATGCCAAAGAAACTATGCCAATCATGTCAATTAGACTCCGAAAAGTCGTAAGGTATTCGACCAATTACGTAAACAAATGGGTTTGGAGTAGTTCGCATATTATACAGTATACAAGGTATTAGTCTCAGTATGGCCTTTATGTAGCTTGCATGTGTGGCCAATTAGCCCATTCGTGTTATAGACTTTATGGTTTGGGCTCAATATGACCCCTTGCGCAGCCCGTAGGCATGGTCAGTGATGTGTTGGCTAATTGTAAGGATGGAGAGAAGTAAGAAACAAACACATAAACAGGAGATGGAGATGAAGATCGCTTGATGTATAATATGGATATAACTTGGCTAAAACCTTTTGTGTCGTGGAGATGGAGATCACTAGGCTCATATCCTTTTTAAGCATGAAGATGGATATTACTTGGCATACAGCCTTTTTTATTATGAAGGTGGAGGTTATTTAACTTATAGACTTTTCTCTATCATGGAGATGAAGATTACTTTGGCTTATAGCCATTTCTATTATAGGTTTAATTTTTGGAAGTTCGAGTTGTAAAGAAAAGCCATTGACGATGCCTAAAAAACTATTTTGGAATATCCATTGACGAAGTCATATCAGATATTCACTTTGGTGGCGGAGAATTATTATGATTCTGGATTGTAAATCTTTTGTTTGAAGTTGTTTGGATTTGGGAGACTTGATTTGTTATGGATGCTTTACTAGACATTGTTGGAGACTAGTATTGACTAACGTTGAATTGGAGATGATTCGATCAGAGACTTTTGGGAACCCTTGCCATCAATACTCATGATTTTTCTCAAAATGTAAATTGGGGTCCAAAAATATAATTTCAATTAACAATGGAATAACTTGGTCATTTATTCATAGTTTGAATAATAAAATATTTATTCAAAATATCTAAATATGAATATTTATATTTAATGCACAATTGAAAATTATATAATTTATTGAACAAGAGATAATTTAAATATTATTTGATGCATATTTTGAAATCGTAGGCAAAATACCAATATATTTATGTCAAATTAATTTTTTGCGCAACTACATTTAAATATAAAAATTTATATTTAATGAATATTTTGAATGTCTTTCAAATTTTTGTATTTAAATATCTTTTCCAATTGGTAGAAAATTAATTTTGAAAATTAATCCATTTAGTTGATTTTAATGTATATATATATATATATATATATATATATATATATATATATATATATATATAATTTGTTATGGTGTTCAAATTAGTACACAATTATTCAATTAATGTCGAGATATATTAAAAATATAAAATGATTTTAAAATAATTTTAGTGAAAATTAGACTTATACTAAAAATATATATTTTATACAAACAAATATTAATATATTAAGAAAATATTTTTGTATTAATATATTAATTTTTAATATATAAATGTTTGTATTAATATTTAGATTGCACATATAAACTTAAAACATATATGAATTTATAACATAAAATTTTGGTCATCCATAATTTATAATTTGAAATGTAACTTAAAAACATATAATGAGTGTGCTTGATATCAATTAAGCAATTAATCACATATAAACATATAAAGAGAATATTTACTTGTGATTCCAGACTCGGTAGTCATGTCAACAAGTTTAGGGTTCTGGGAGCTCTGCCTCTTCCCTCTGATTAGTATTACGCAAAAATCGGGCTCTTGGTCGTTGACGCACTTTCATCAAAAAAGAATATGATGAACTGCCGAATCAGAGGAGAAAACGAATGTGCATTTGTGGAGAGAGCTTTGACGTGGGGGAGATAATAAAATTGTTGCAGCTGTGGGCCAACAGTGTAGTGGTAGGCGTTTTTGTAGCGATGGTTAAAAAAACTGCATTATTATTAGTGACTTGTCTTCCGATTGAGATTTTGATGGTGAATTTGACGGTGCTTTGTGGTTTTGCTTATTGTTCTTCACTTGTCGATCTGGTGCTTGCTATTCTAACGCTGATATTTCTTAAAAAAGAAAGACAGAGATTGCAAAGCAATAGAAGAAGAGAGAGTGGTGCTTATGTCGTTCTGTAGTTTATTTTCTTCCAAGAATGAAGACTAGCCTCTTCGAAAACTTATTTATTTTACCAGGAGTACGGTAAGGTCGTATTGATGTTGAGTGGCGTCTTGTTCAAGTGACTTTTATGGTCACATATGAAACGTATCTACAAACTGGTGTTGAACGGTGAATACAGATTGATAGTGCAGAGCAAACCGTTTTGGAAAATGTCGTCTGATGGTGTTATTGGAGAAGGATCTGGCTCTCTCTAACTATGGATGAAGAATTGTAATAAAATATGTTATTTGAATTCTTTTCCTTCTACCAATTTGATTCATCTGAAATTAAAAACCTTTTTTTAAACAGATGAGAATGATTTAGGTTTTTTTTAAATGAAAAACTTTGTTCCCACAGAAGGCGCCAAATTTGTTAGGGATAAAATTCCTAACAAATTACCTAAACCATTTCAATAGAAAAGGAGACAAAAAGAGACAAAAAATGATAAAAGAATATAATGTTATTACTGCATAAAATCTGATATAATTTACATCTCAAACTCAGCTCCTACTTATAGGATTTATACGAAACCTTTTGTCTCTCCTTATTTATAAAGTTTCTGCTTGCGGCAACCAAATACACGTTGATAGGGAAATTCTCCCAAGGTCTGCCAAAAAAATACATTCTCAATCAATGTTTTGAAGCCAAGAAATTCACAGAGACTACAATATATCAAATTGGGATGCAAGACATATCTTAATATAATTCTCTCTCAAATTCGATATGTCCAACCTCTAGACAAGGTATATCTGGTATGTTGGTGAATATTCAAGTGGACATCAATATTCAACCCAAAGTATGAGTGTCATATAGCTGCCACATCGATTAGAATAGAAAATGTCCATAAAACCTATATAATGAATATTTTATACATTCAATGGCTAATTCAATTGGTCAGCCACTAAAAACATGTGTTCCAGTAAAAAAGCTTCAACACCATGTATGGGTGCGTTTTGGAGAAAATGATAGTTGATGGCTCCATATCAGCTACAAAGACATCCCAAAATATTGTAACCACTATTATCATATAGGACATGATAAAGACTCATGCAAGAAACATCACTAACAAAATCAGAAAAAAAAAGATAACACGAATAAAAAAGAGGAAGAGTCTTAGCCAAATAAAGAAGAGGTCCCTCGACGCAAATTTATCATTATCAAGCCAAATAACAAAGAAATTCTCTGTAACAACCCTTCCCCTGAATATAAGATGTCACCTTTTGATAATACTACTATAGCCATTGATACTCACCAGAAAGGAAGTAAAACACTTTAAATGAAGAGATCATTGAAGTAATTAAGAATATGGAAGAAGAATATACATTTTCATTCAACCTTCAGAAAGACAAACACACATAAACAAAGAAAATATAGGCAGCTTGCCCCCACACACTTATACTCAAATACAAAGAAATTGATAACTATTTTCAGGAACTTCTCAATAAAAGACTCAAAGATGCCATTAACAAAAGGGAAAAAAAGAAAGAAATGGTGTTATTAAGTCGCTATTTGGGGCCAACCATTCCCCATATTTTAATCTTTATCGCGGTTAAATTCTTATGTTTGAATATTCATAAAATTGGTAATAAGGATCCATGATAAGACTTAAGTCTATTATCAAAAAAGAAAGGATTAACATCATTGATATCCAAGAGCCCTTCATCAAAGCTCATAATTTTCCTATTATTGCTGCCAAACTTGGTTTTAAAGATTCATGTTCTAATTTCTCTAAGAAAATATGGGTTTTTTTGGAAGGATGACTTCAGAATTAACACAATCATCAACCACCCTCAGTTGTTGTACACTTAAGTCACTCACAAATACATGAACAAAGTCCTCTACCTAACTACAGTCTACGCAAAATGCCAAAGACTAAATCAGAATTGGTATCTTGAAACACCCTCAAATCTATTTCTAATTCTGTTAAAGAATGGATTATAATTGATTACATCAACTATATTTATTCTTATTATGAAGATATTGGTTGCTCAGCCTTCTGGCTTAGCAGCTCGGATGACTTTAATGAAACTATTAGAGAGTACTTACTGGAGGATGCAGGTTATGCACACTCCAAGTTTACTTGGACTAAAAAGTATAATTGTAAAAGATTTGATCGAGCTTTATTCAACAATGTTTGGTCTGATTATTTCAACACTACTAAATTTATGCACATGTCTAGAACATGTTCATATCACACTGCTATTTGGAAACTATATCAAATGATACAAACCATACTGCAACAAGCTTTAACTTTCTAAATACGTTGACCTTAAGTGATTAGTTTCTTCGAAGTGTTCAAACTAACTCGAATTTGGATATGCACGGATACCATATGTACATTTTTGGAATAAACTCAAGAGACTCAAAGCTTCTCTCAAGTTGTGGAAAAGACTAAGCTTTGGGAAATATCTTCTATAAAGTTCTAGAGGATGAAGAAACTGTCATACGTATGAAGAGGAAGATCCAGGACAATAACAACATCGAGAACATCAACAACTTATTTAATATTAACTTTTTGCTTCTTCAGGCTATCACTAAAGAAGAATTTGACTAGCACTAAAAAAACCTATTTTAATTGGATTAAGGATGATGATAGAAACACAAATATTTATCATACCTATGTTAAAATGAAAACGAGGAAGTAATTTATTAGCATAAAAATGACTATAATTAGATTACTTATAAGCACTTATTGGGTATCTCTGCAAAGTCTTATTTCACAGAGACTCTTACTAACATTCCTAATCATGGGGAGGAAAGAAACTTCATGAATAACATTATGTTTAACATCATTCCTAAGCTGATAAATGAGGAAGATAACAATATGCTTATGAATAATCTAATAAAAGATGAAATTCTTAGTACTATAAAGGTTTCAATCCATTTAGTGCAGCAGACGTGTATGGTTTTAACAACTGTTTCTATCTAACCTATTGGCAAATCATCAAAAATGACTTCATTGCTGATATAGCTTCCTTCTTTTAGGGCCAGAACATCCTCGATGACATCTTAGCAACTGGAATTTGCCTCATCCCAAGTCTTGTAATCCTAAACAATGGAAATATTACAGATCTATTAGCGTATGTACCCTATCGAACATGATCATGTTTAAAATTATCAGCAGTAGGATTTTTAATCTTCTCCCAAAAATAATTTATGATGTCGAGGGAGATTATGTTTCTGATAAATCTATTCCGGGTAATATATTGATTGCTAAAGAGATAATTTATGATCTTAACAGGAAAAATAAAGCTAGGAACATTCTTATCAAAATGGACACGGCTAAAGCTTTTGATAGAATGTCCCACATATTTATCATTAAATTTTTGTTTGCCTATGGTTTTAACTCAAAATTTGTTTACTTAATTGACAGGATGATAAGGAATATCCATGATTTAACTCTTATCAATGGGGCGGTTGCTGGCTATTTTAAAACTAAAAACGTTTAAGATAAGGGGATCCCTTATCCCCTTGTCTCTTAATCATTGGTGACGAGGTTCTATTAAGAGGTTTAAGCAAACTCTTCGAAAAAATAAAACAATAAAATATAGTACAAGAAGGCCAATCATGATTTCTTGTTTAGATTTCGTTGACGATTTACTAATATTCATTAATAACCTTAACTCTTATATCCCTATTCTAAGTAATTTTTTGTTGGAGTATATGGAAATCTTAGGACTAACAATTAATAAAGAGAAGACAGAGATCATCTCCTCCAATAACTCTCACCTTACTAAAGCATTTAACCTTTCTAACATTACCAGTTTTAACTATGGAACTCTTTCTACAACATCCTTAGATATCACTCTTCATTCTAACAGTAATGCTAGTAACTTTGATCCCATTCTCAACAAAATAAGATAAAAGATCACTGAATGGGATGGTAAAAACCTGTCCTAGGATGGGAGACTCACTCTCATATCCTCTATTTTGATGGCCACTCAACTGTATTGTATCAAAGTTGCACCCTTCCTAAGTGTATTATGAATAGAATTGAGAAATTGTTTAATAAGTTTATTTGGGGTTTGTTAAGCATATTAAAAACTTCAATTGGACAATCTGGGCTAGTGTTTGCAAGCCTTTCAATGAAGGTGGCTTGAATGTTATGAACCTCAAGGATATTAATGATACTTATTCTTGCAAGATATGGGTCAGATTTAGACATAATAATTTTTTGGGGCTAGAAATCTTCATTGTATATACTGCAACAACATTCCTCCTCTACATGCTAACTATACTACTAAAATTGGTCCCAAATTTTGAAAATGTTGGTTGTTATAAAAAAAACTGTTGAGCCTAACATCAAATAGAAATTTGGTTGTGGGGAGATTTATTTTGGTTGGATAATTGGTTTAGACATTCCCCTCTTATTAAGCTTGATGATAATCAGGACAACAGTTGTTATAGACATGACAAAGTCAAAAACGTGTTGGAAAATAACAAATAAAATAAGCTTAAGCTCTCTAGAATTATTACCCTAATGATTTAGATACTATTGAGAATTTATCTATAAAAGACAATGAGGAAGTCTTTCTTAGCTGGTTAGCTTCTAAAGATTGTACCTACAACACTAAGGACACTTGGAATCAAATTAGAATCCACCACAAAAAAACTAGTATCTATGGCAACGTGTGAAATAACACTATACCTACTAAATGCTCATTTTTTACTTGGAGATGATTAATAATTGGCTCCCTATATACACAATAATTCGAAAGAGACATGTATCAATGGTTTTTAAAACAACTAAACATCTGTTTGTAGAGTACATATAATCTTGGGCTATATGGTCTTAGTTTTCTAGCATTATGAAGATAAAAACCAATAGATTCATGACCATTGTCCATATGATAAGAACCTGGTTCTGGACTTCTAGTAAAGAGATTCATATCAGCTAAAATATTCCTCGTATAATCTGCTGGGTTATTTGGCAAACGAGAAATAAATCTAAAGTTAAAGGCCTAACCTACACTCCTATCACGTCTCTCAACTATATCAAGAAAATTATTCTGGGTTTGGATCATGTTTTACTCCTCAAGAAGAAGAATTGGTTTCCCTCTGGTTTCGCTACTACTAAGTTGGAACATGTAATATGCTCCATACATCCTTGATTTCTATATGCTATTGAATTTATTTAACCTAAATACATAATGGGAGTTGTAGAATTTCTGACAATCATATACCATTAATGAAATAACATGTAAAACCACGTTCTGATAAGCAGTAGCTTCCCATGCTATAGTTCATATTCGTGGAGGTGGTGAAATGAGGAGACCGTGGTACGAGAATTGGAAGCTACTGTAGAAAAAGAACACATCCAAATATTTTATTTCTTATGCTGAGCTGCTCCCAAGAAAAATTATCCATTAATGGCAGGAGTGTTGGGGGATTGCTTATGTGTCATGTTCTTAACATGAGATCTGATCTGTTTAGGGTTTTTATTGTTGGAGTACCATTCGTAGATATCTTGACGATAATGCTTGATCCAACTATTCCTCTTACAACTGCAGAATGAGAGCTTATCCTCTGTGGAATGTGTTCTTGTCTCCTGGACCATATGTCGATCAAATTATCAGCCTACTATGGTCAAACTTTGTGCATAAATTTGTTTCGATGTTACCTTTGCTTAGCGATTTCATCGAGCAGATGGTATGCTCTTCTTTGATGTCTTGTTCTCAAGAGCAGTAGTTTTTGAAGACTCCATGATCTTCCAAGCGCACGCTGTCTGTGCTCTTTTAACATCCATTGATATTTCTTCTCCAAAATCATTAGTTTGAGTTCTTGTCTTGAAAGAATTTATCATGTCATTCAGGATTCCTCACATATATGGGCTCTCTTTTGCTTCAAGTCGTCTCCTTAAAATCATTATCATCTTCGCTTCACCTCGTCCTATGGAAATTGCTAGAATCGTGCTAGAATCATCCTTTTTTATGCTTTCCCGAATCTAAATTTTGCTTAAAAACATGAATTCGTCTAGGGATATTCAAGTCATCTCTTTAATTCAAATTTTGTTTTTGATAATTAGTGCCTGAATTTTTCATTTGGCACATTTTTGTTTTTCGAAGTAGTTTTGAGCACACCAATCTAGATCAAACTCATTTTCTTCGACCATAAAATGTAACATAATTGTAAAAAAAAACGTTTAGTTTTTTTTAGAAAACGTTACTGGTATATATATATATATATATATATATATATATATATATATATATATATTAAAAATTTATAGCTGATAATTAATTATTTGGTACATTGAATAAATTTGGACAAATCACATAAATGAAGTAGCCAAAATTGTGGTGCGAAGCATTCCGAAGTCAAATTTGTTAAAATGTGTGATCGGCATGTTCGACAACAATTCTCCCAAGTTCAATTTATTCGTGGACCGTGTTTTATTTATAGTTTTCAAAATTTTGTACCATCAGAAGAAGGAAATCATGAGACTATGTATTCATATTTAGGCTACAAGTAGAAAGCAAAATTCAAATTGAAATCATAACCGAAAGAGATGGCTCACGCTCGTTACTTTATCTGTATTCAAAACTTGGCCTTAAAAGTAGAAAGCAAAATTCAAATTGGAATCACGAGACTTTGTAGTTTTATATCTGCCATTTCGAATTTCAAGACCAACCGAGATACCTTTGGCTGGCTGCCAGCTTATTACTGTACACTAACGCCTTAAAAGTTCTGACAGACCGAAATCGTCATAAAAACTGGTCCAAGGTCGCTAACTTTTCATCCTAGGTGTCATCACTTTAGTGTTACGACTAGATTTCCGTTATATCGGCAAAATTAAAGTATCGAAAATATTATTTTATGACTACATTTTGGTAACAATTACTTTTGCAACATTGACAATAATGTGAAACAAAAATATTTGTATGGATATTACAATCTGAAATAGAGTTTGTTATCAAATCAAGTGGTCTTAACACTAATAAGATAAACATTATCCATTTTTTTGTACTGACCATTCATAAGAAAAAAAAATAGTAATAGTAAATGAAACTGTCAAAATTTATTCTTATATTAGCTCTTAATAAAGAATATATAATATACCAAACCTAAAAAAAAAGATATTAACCCTGATTTAATTAATAGTATATTCACTATAAATACCTTAAGAAAGTATATTAAACTTACACAGGAGAAAAAAAAAGTGAGAATATATATTTGTATTTATTAATAGAAATTGTTTTCGTTTGTTTTCAGTTGTTTTAGATGTTTTGAAGACAAACGAAAAAGATGCATTTTAAATCTCTTTTTAGTAAAAACTAATATTTAAACTGTAAATAAATGTATTAAACTAGTTGTATGTATGTTTGTGTTAACATTCAAAATGTGTAGACAAAATAAATAAATTAGGTACGAATAAAAAAAAATTATAAAAGTATTAACATGATTATTACATTTAATATGATTTTTTTTTTCTAGAGGGAATTCCTATAGCCTGCAAACCAGGCCAGAAGGTAAACCACACAATGTGACAAGGTCAGCCAAAATAGCGTATGGAAAGAGATTCGAACTCATGACCTTTGGTCAAAAGCATGTCTTACTCAACCAACTCGGCTACCCCTTGGAAGCAATTAATAGTAATTTATATAAACGATTAGGATGGAACAAATTTTGTAATATCCGTAGATGATAATTTTAAACTTATGATAAATAGTTTTATAAATATAAAAATAACATTTAAATATTTTTAAATATTTCGTCATATTTTAAATTAGTAAAGGGATGTGTTTTTATCATTGCGAGATTGTTTTGGTCTTTTAGGTTTGGGATTATGAGAATATTGATAGAAATTTCGATTCGTTGTGTGGATGATCAATTCGTGTTTGACAAGCCCTTCTACGTCGAGTATGCTGATGAGGATATCTTTGAAGTTGCATCCAGGCCGATATTTGAGAAGACAATATATGATGAGTATGATAATGAATGGTTGATGAAGATCTAATTAATGTTGAGGAGAGACTTGTAGATCGAGATATTATCTCAGGGTTAGTACATCAGACGACATCTCTCCGGATGTTGTGTTGAAAAAGGATAGTGAAAGAGTAGCTTTTATTGTCGATATTTTCTGTTATCTTAAAATTGAACCCTTCTGTCGGTTTTGCGTCGATGCATGTTGTCGTGTTGGAAAAATCGAAGATGATATATTTGTGTTTGAGATTATGAAGAGATTGATTGAAGAAAATAGTATTATTTTAATGGATAAAAGGTTAGGCTTTGTAATAGAACCTAGAGGAATTTTTAGAGGTGATGGAGTGATACATAATATTTGTAAGGGTATTGTGATACCAAATGTGCGATTGAAGGATGAGGATGAGGAATATTTTGATATACATTGACCGCAGATCACTGCAGAAGAATCAGTTGTTTACTCTGCATGGCTACGTCTACCACAAGACCTTGATAAATAAACAAAAGCATGATTTATTGAAGAAATTGAAAAGCTGGCTAATGACGATCATACTAGGAATTCAATGGCCAATTATTCTCAAATGTGAGAGGATGATATAGGCTAGACGACCCACAATTATGTTGTTGTTTTGGACAGACAAAAATGAGCATTATTTGTCACTCGGATATCAGAACTTGGAAAAATTAGTACTCGAATGAAACGTCTTGAGGAGCCTAACAATTATCAAAAGCATGACCATATTTTTATTTTATTTTTATAATATTTGATTAAGGTTTTTGGATGTCTCATATATAAAGCATCTAATATCCTAATGTTAAGACATTGTTTTTATGTGAATGAAATTTCAGATTTTGAGTCTAAAAGAATCACCGTATTCTCGAAACCTTAGAGTTTCGTTTATCTGTTTGTTCTTCTACTAATTATGCTGCATCATAAATAATGCAGTGACACAAATAGTATATTTAACAAAGTATTCATACTTGTCCGAAGATATTCAAAAGGAAAAATTTAACAAAAAAAACATAAAGTATAATACTATGACTATTTTTTACGATAATCATTATATGTTTTAAAACCTGATTAAACTAGTTTAAATTATGTTCAGAACAAGTTAGCATTTATTATATTCCATATGCATTATTATCAAATATATATATATATATATATATATATATATATATATATATTAATCAATGATCATTGAGAACCTGTAATATTTTATATTTGAAAATATTCTAGACTATAAACGTTAAAATATGAATTTAAAATTATAAGATATCATAACCTTTAAATTATTACCGTAATCTAAATCTTGAATACAATTCGGCGCATTAAGTCTGTTTCTTTTGCGGGTCAAATTTATTAATCTTCTATTTTCATTTTTTTAGGGTTCTTAATAAGTTACCAATCTACTTGACGCTTATTTTTGTTATGGCTATGAGATGCAAGCTTCTAAGGTTAAAGATGCTTAGTCCACTATCACTTTACCTGTATTTGGGAGCGGCTTTGGGATCTAAACCTCAAAACTTGGAATCAGACGATTGTCCTCAAGCATATGTGGTTCATTGTTAATAGTAACAACGAATCTACTTAGTGCGAAAAGTAAAAAAAATACTTTAAATCTTGGATCATCTCCTTCCCTCACTTAATTTTTTTTAACATCTTAGACCTCTATCTTACAACATATGCAAGCTGGCGATTAGTAATGAATACTCGATCTTCTTTTGCCATGATATATGGTTGTTCCAAAACTATTTGATAACCCACTTTAAACCAATTAGTATTCGTGATTCTACAATTTACAACAACCTCAAAGTTTCTGGATATTATTTTGGATGATCACTTAAAATTTTCGTCCCGAATAAGGTCTGAAAATGGTAGAAACTACCATAACCGTTAAAAGATCACCGACCTTATTTTCTCGATCCCCTCTCTGAGTATTAATTATAATGTGTCCAATGTTGGACATTCAAAACTTGGAATGTTTACTGAACCATCAAGTACACTTTCTATGCCATTCTGGTTTCCACTCCATGTGTCGGGTGGACTAAGTTGGTATGACAAAAATATAATAGACGATGTCACTCTTCTATTCTTTGTTTTTCCATCGAAGACAAGTTGTCTACTCTAGATATACTCATTAGTTGGAGATTAAATTATCCTTATTGTCGTGTTCGATGCAATTTTTGTGATGAATCTATCAATGATATCATCTATGGTTCTGTATTCACTTAGCGAATTTAAAACGACCATTTCGAAGCTAGGGTTTATGCTTAATGGTCATAATTGGCCTCGATTAATTAAAAAGACTACAAGCTGACCTCCTTTTTTGGCGTGCGTGTTTAGTTGCGGTCATTTATTACATTTGGTGGGGAATGAATTCAATATTTTTACACTTCTGATCTCATTGCGTCTATAATTTCAAACTGTATGCTTTCACATCTACTACTAAAATTTTTTTTACCAAGATTTTCTAACCACGGTAACTACTTTATATACTTCTAACTTGCTTTTGTTTTTTAGTTATGGTCCTTTTAGGGTTTTAGTACAAAATTTTGGATTAAACATATTTTAGTTACAGTCTTATATTCATTTTTATTTATTCAAAATTTTAAAAAATTAAATTTTATAATTTAAAATTTTAAAAAATTAAATTTTATAATTTAAAATTTAAAACTCAAATGTTATATTCTAAACTTTAATAAATAAATAAATTATTATTATTAAAATACATTTGTTAATAATTAATTAGTTATTAGATATATAATAATAGTTTAATTTAACATCAAATACATTTATTTTGTTATTCAAATGCGGATTTACTCATGATATAAAAATATATTAATGAAAAATGATGTATATATTTTACTGTTATTGTAAAATAAAATATAAGGGTGCTATTATTAAAATTATGAATAAATAAATGATAGTATTAATATTGTATTTTAAACTCCTAAATGAGTATTTCATAAAGCAAAAAGACAAGAAAGGTGAGACACAAAAGAATGTTACAAGAAGCTTTATATATTGCGGTCTCGCTTTGTCTTTGGTTTACAATCACACAAACAAAACATCTAAATCGGAATTCTACTGTTTCGAGCTCATTTATGGTCAACACTGGTTAGTAAAATTTATAAGATTTCATTAGAGTATGAATGCTTTAATAGCTGGAAACTGGCGGTTTATGTGTTGGATTTGTCTTCTCCATAAAAGATTGAGAAAAGATTATTTACATGGTTAGTGATATCATGGTAAATTATTTTATGATATTTTTCGCTTTATCTATCATAATCCATCACCAATTTATATCGTCCTTCCTTTCATAATAGTTATCAACATGCAGCACATTTAAATTTAATCCCATTTCATTTTATCTTAATTAAATTAGGATAGTTTGCTTTCTTTTAAACCTAAAAACTAAAACACAACAACCTTATATTTGAATGCATTTTCAACTTTATATATTTTAATTTCTATAAAAGAATAGTACCCTTTTATCGATATGGATTTTGCCAAAATATCTTTTATATATTATTGATTTTTATTTTTTATTTTTTAATAACATAAAATTTATTATAAATTGAATCTAACACAATGAAAAATTTGAATCTTTTTAAGAATCAAATATAGGTTTTTGAAATTATTATTTTGAAACAATTCTTTTTTGTTTTGAAACTTTACACAAATGTTTTATTAGTGAAAAATAAAAATTTGAGAATAAATTTATAAAATAAGTTTTTTTTAAACCGACTAAATTTAATAAATGTCAAAATCGTAGAAATTAATTCGTATTTGGGATGTTTTTCTAAAGAAAAAGTCGAACTTTAAAAATTCGTTGTCCATGCGCAATACATACAATGCTCAACTAAAACAATAGAAAATAAAAAAAACGGTCGTTCACAGTTATAATATTTGTTAGGTGAACTAAGATGGTTAAATAATTACGAATGATAAAGGCAGTCGTTTCATATACGTTTTTGTTATTAAAAGCGTTGAATTCGAACTTAATGACTAAATTTAGAATGTCCTTTAAAAATTTCAATTGTACTTCGACACCTAATCCAAAATCTCTCTACACCAATGATGTTGGCTAATATGGATTCTTGGTTGTGGGACATCGCATGATGTACGAGTGCATTGGCATTCCTTTTCCGTGGTTTGGGTGATGCTTTGAAAGCATCGAAGCATAACCTTTATGGATTTGTAGCTATGGTTGATTGTTGGATTTATGACCACTTCCCCGCGTTTAGAGCCTCAGAGAATGCGGACCCGTAGTGAGGGAGCCTAGGATTGTGAAGTGGCTAACTAAGCGGATTGTTGGGCAAAACATCCGTCCCAAATCGGTTGTGCGTACTGTCCTTGCATATCAGAAAGAGACAAATGTAAGTGTTTAAATTTTAGCAGTCATGAACATTTTAATATTAAGTTTTATTTTTTAAAACAGTTTAAGTGTTTTACTTTTTTGGAACATGTCATATTTGAGCCATACCAGGACATTAAAGTCCAGTTCCCTGTGCAAGAGATCCGCACCATCGTTTATCCTTTGCGGATGATGAGTACGGTCGAGGGCTACATGCCTGATCGGGTTATGCGCCAGTTCGGACGGGTTCAGGATGAGCCCAAACTCCCACTTGTACTCCGACCGGGTTACAAGAAAGGAGATTTGGCGAGGTACACGTGGCGAGACAGCGCATGGCTAGATTGGCGTTAGCACTTGCTTTCTGAGGATCGGTTGACCGTTATCATTGCCACATATAGACAGTCTGCGACGAACACCTACTGGAGGTACCTGACTGAGTATGGTTGGCATACTATTACTCCACCACCACGTACTACGGACGATAGATTGCTAGACGATGTTCGCTCGATTGTTATTATATCTGTAGATCGCGGGGAAGCGGGTGCGCTTAGGTGGAGAGATCAAGTCCTACAGCTCTTCTCTCCTTGGTTGTTTGTCCTCATTATTGGACTTGTTTTAGCTTTGTTGTGATCTATCTTTTTCATGGACGTGATAGTTGTTTATCCATTCGTAGGATTTGTTAAACTATCATATTTTGTATTATGACATCTACTATGTTATTTCTATCGTTTCCTTAAGATTTGTTAAACATTATTTGAATTCTTAATTACAATTTAGAATCCACAAAACACATAAATCGTACCATTCTTACCATCCAACCTTTAAAACATAACAATAATTTAACAAAATTCATCAACCGTTATAAAAAAACACCATCAAACCCACTACAATCCATGGCATAAGGCTTACCTTTTTAAACCAAAACAAAAAAAAATTCAAAAAATTACAAGTTATTGTCCACCATTGGTACGCAGTCAATAGTACCTATGGTGCACACTACTGCGTACCAATGGTACAATAGTGTGTGCACCATGGGTACTGTAGAAGGCGTACCCATGGTGCACTGTACCATCGGTAAAATGGGCATGTACCGATGGCACCACCCCCTTTTACCGATGGTACCATGCACCGGTCGACATGCCATGTACCGGCCGGTGCATGGCACCATGGGTACACAACAGTGTGCACCGATGGTGCCTCACACTGTGTACCTATGGTGCAACCTTCGTGCACCATAGGTACACAGTGTGGTGTATCATCGGTACACTCGACTGTGCACCATAGGTACACTCCACTGTGTAGCATAGGTACACAGTAGACAGTACCTATGGTGCGTAATTGAAACTTGGAATTTTTTCCCGGTTTTTTTCCCGCGTCTTCTTTTTTCGCACTCTTTAATTCCCGCCAAAGTAATCTTTCATTTTTCTAGTTAAAGAAGTCTATCTTACAACACCAAACACATAAAACTCTCCTTCAAACATAGTTGAGGTCTTTGTTAATGGGTTGGAGTGCGTTTGATGATGCTCATCTACTCAAGGCTGCGAAAGGTGTGAAGTTCAAACGGCCGGACGATAATACCGATGAGTTCTTCGATGAAGTTTTGTGTATGATGTATTTCATGTACGACGAAATGTCTACGTCTAGACAAATGCCTCAATCTCGTACTCGTAAGGAGGTAGCCACGAGGTACAAGTGTATAACTAGTGGACCGATGTTCTTGGTGTTTAACGAGCCCCCAACAGTTATGAACGAGGCATTCGACTCCTTCGGTTTAATGATCACTTTGTCTTTAGAAATGGCAGAATACGTTCATTCTCAAATTGCCATGAAAGAGGAAACAATGCGTATTCTCAGCGACAATGGAGGCTACGATTTTGACTAACTGTCTGTTCAATCTCAAGTTATCTACTCATGTTTGTGCGATGTTGTTGTTGCTTGTTTGTAACGTTTGATATTAAGTTATGAAATGATTAGTTGCTTATCGTTATAAGTTGGAAAATTTCATGAATCACGGTCAAATAACTAAAATACAAAACGTTATGATAAAGTAAACAAAGTTCTAAACAACATAAATCCGTCCAAAAGATATAAAGCGACCAAAAGACATAAATGTGTTCGAAACATGAACATAAATCCGACCAATAGATATAAATTGACCACTAAAATTCATCAAGATTAGTTACTTCTGGGAATGAACAAACTGGCTTTCTCCCTTCGAGTTCCGTGTATTTTTTACAGCGACCAACTATTGGTAGCTCCCAATAGGTAGCCTCTTCACTCTTCAACTTCTGCCACGTAGGATGTATGTGTGCGCAAGGGCAAAAGGGCTTGATTGATAGCTGTTTAATACTACTTAAATTAGAACCAATAATTGAGTAATATAGTTGTAAGTAAAAACATAGCCATAAATCGAATGACTTACATTGACGAAGTGGTTAGTATCAACGAATCCAAACCCAATCTCACGTCTTTGGGCCATAATGGGGGGTTTACCGCGTAGAGGTAAAAAATTATGACTACAGTTGTGAGACTCCACGAGTTACACAAAATGAACAATGCATTCGAACTTGGTTGCAATCCCAATCCCCATTTCAAGCATTGTCATCCAATATTTGGGTGATGCTGGTGTCTCGTAGTAGTTTATACTTTCTGCAACCTTCAGGTAATCCTTTTTACCTTTATAAATCTTCTTGTATGTGTCATAGTTTTCCATGAGTTCATCGTATATTGCCTTCCGAACATATTGCCAACCTTCTTCATGACCATACAACCCAAATGAAACTGCTCTAAATCCACAATGACCATCTGCCTTAACATAATTTATACCCGATATAAAAGGGTTGAAGTGAGTCGGAAACCAATGCAAAAAACCTTACGGGTCGTGTATTAGTTCTATGACTCGATCAATGGATGATTGTACGATGTTGCTAGCGAGCGAGGCAATAGAAGAACTACGGGTACGAGGTACTTTAGGCACATCTGCCCGAATCGTATTTGCACTAGCAACTGCTTTACCTCTTTTAACTTTTGGTGGTTTTAAAGAGTTCATGACTGAGTCATGACTAGCCTTATCCTCATCTAGCTCGTGTTCCCAGAAGCATTTGTCCCGTTTAGTGGATGATGTATCGACAACTAACTTTCTTTTCACTTGTGGGCGGCTTTGGTCTTTCTGCTTTTCCAATGGCTCTAGCAATGAGGATGTTTCAGGATAAACAATTTCAAACCATTTCTTGTAAATGTGTTTTATACGGCTTTCATCTTTTGTCTCCATAACATCGGTTACTAGCTTTAGCAGATCATCTTTGAGAATCTCCATGGTCGTACGGAATGAACGAGGCATTATTTCTAACCTTGTCCAGTGGATGTGAAAAGCATCTAGAGAGGCAGAAATTCCGTCTTTACGCCACTTGCGGACCTGGTGATAGCACGGTATACCATGGGTAGATTTTATAGCGCATATACAGACGACATTGTCTTTAACATTCGACCCATCTTCAATAGCGAACATATTACTATCTTCGGCCTTCTCTACTTCGTCGAAAAATAGTTCTAACGCCATGTGGGAAACCTTGCCTCGAATTTCATCAAAAAGTTTATCCGCGAACTTATGCAATGCTATGTAACGACTCTTCTCGAACGACGACCTAATGGCAGCATGTTGGATTTCAACAAGCGAATGAACCCTCCCCCAAAATAACTCGAAGTTTAATTTGCTTGTACGCATGTAACGCTTTAGGTTAGAATGAGCACTCTCGACGCGGTTAGTCGTGCAATGTCCCAAATACAAGTTATTGTTCGTCTTCCAAACAACGAATTTGTCCATGTATCTATCGAGCCACGATTTTTCAGTGTATTCAATTGCAAGAGGGTAATATTTGTACTCCAATAGCATGTCCCGTCGGGCGTGATCGAATTCAATCTCTGATGCTGCATACGCAATCTTCTTCCAAGCAGAAACAAATTTCACATGATCACTTTTCTCGAGGAAGTATTTTCTTGTTTGCCCCTGAACATTCTATGCTATGTGCCATCGACATAACATATGCGTTGTCTCTGGGAATACAACTTCTATGGCGTTCATCAACGCTAAATCTCAGTCGGTTAGGATGACCCGAGGTTCTTCAATTCCGTGAATGGAAATCAACGACTTCAAACACTCTAACACCCATTTGAAGTTGTTTAACTTCTCACCGGACATGAAGGCAAATGCCGCACAGAAAGTCAATCTGGTACACGTTACACCCACTATCTCGAACAATGGCATACTATATCGTATGACTTTATATGTACTATCCATTATCAAAACTGTTGGAAATGTTCGCAAAAGGTCAACACTGACTGGATGGGCAAAAAACAAATCTGTAATGATTTGTCCATCGTCTTCACCAGATTTATGCCATTCATAATAATTATGTGACCTACCCGCCTTTTTAAAACCCTACTTTTCTATCGTGCATTGTAGATGGTCCGCATGGTAGAAACATTATCTTCGTTCAACTTCTTAACACCATTCAGTATATCTCTGGGGTTAGTACCAATGTAGGTCGCTCGTTCAACATATTCCATTTCTTCATCATTCAAACGGCTAGCAAAAGAATGACCATCTAGATGTTTTGAAGTCTCATGGTTATGAATACCATATTTCACTTCTAACTTCCATTGATCTGGTTCAACCATTAACCCGAGAAACTGAAATGGGCAGTCAATCTTTTTCGTTCCTGTAGACTTCCGTTTACGGTCTTTTTCTGCTACTCTTGGAGTATATTTCCCCCCCTCTCACACTGGAAATACATCCTCGGACTTATTCTACTGTTTACTTTGTCGCGGCAACTTATGTTGATAACCATACCATAGAGTTTTCCTGTCTTCGTAACCCATTTTACCAACGCGTCGTGTGTGTAGAACTTGGTAGTGAAGAACAAATGACTGTAGTCAGTAGCGGAAGGTGCCTCAGTCCCATTGGCGACATTTGTCCCCTGTTCCACAACAACAAACCACAATAAGCATTCAAGTATAGTTAAAACGGAAAAAACCTTGATTTGTTTCGGAAAATCTGCGCAAACCCAAGGTTAAGAGGCCTAGAACCAGCCGGACACGACCAGGTGCACCACCGGTTCTGAGGCCATGAACCAGTGGTGCAGGGGCCTCAGAAACGAGCGGACTGAGGCCCCTGCACCATCGGTTCATGCCCTCAGAACCGGTGGTACTTAGGCCCCGGTACCGACTGGCAGGTGGCCCTTGCACCATCGGTTCCTGGCCATGGAACTGGTGGTGCGTAGGTGACGCACAACCGGTTCTTGGCCTTTGAACCTTCTCCTCCGGCGATGGGTGCTTCTCTGGCGACTCCAACTCGTTTTCCGGCAAAATTTCATCATCCCTTTTTTCCGGCGACATCAACTCCTCCACACTGATCCCTAGTTCTGCTTAAGTCATGATCGATTTTGTGTTTTAGGTTGAATGTTCTTGATTTTGTTATGAAGTTTGAAGTTGGTTTCAAATTTTTTAAGAAAACTATACTATTTGGATCATAAATTCATTAAAGAAGAATGTTGGTTTGGATATAGATAGTGAAATAGGTTATTTGGTGAATTGGGTATACTCAGGATACACTTAGTAGTTTTTTTTACTTAATCATAGTTTGGATATTAATTTTCTTATCGAAGGTAAAAAGGTAAAAAAAAAGTCAAACGAAAGTCAAACGGAAATTTTGGGTATACTTAAACCTGAATTGGGTATATATAGCCATACCCTTAACTAAAATGGATCTTTCTTAGAAAATAATGAAAATATAAATCTTAAATGGATAATAGTTTGGGTTTTGGTTCTTAAATTGTACTTTACTCTTTAAAAAATTCTATAATCGTATTATATTAGTGCAATATAATTTTAATTTATTGTTTTAAAAATTTTAAACTCTATTCCACTATTAAATTTTGTTAATCAAATAAAATTTTAATTTGTACTAATTTTGAAATATTTTTCATTACAACTATAAATTTTTCTTTAAATTAATTATGATATCATATATGTATACATTTATATAAAGTAAATAATAGATAGTAAAAAAGGATATATAATTCTCTCGTTTTACATTATTAGATAATATATTTAATCTAAGTTGAACTTAATATTCTAGTCTGAGTATCTTTAATATAAGTTCTCTACGAAGAAGAAAGGTGGATCGACGAAGAAGACAGGTGGATCGATTACAGGAGTATATATATACAGGACAGGAGTCACACGACACAACAAATTCGTCTACAAACTACAGTTCTTATAACTTATTACTTGAAGTTTATAAAACCAAAGAAAGTGTTTTCATTTAAATTTTGAGTTTTCTAAACTATGAAAAATGGGTTTCAAAAAACAGACACGGAGAGATAAAGGAGGAGTGACCCATTGTTACTTCGAATTGGATCACGTAACACCTCTCTCTGTATATATATTCTTATATTTATCTAGATTTTTACATATTGATTAGATTATTTGTTGATACACTTTATTATAAGCAAGTCCACAAATGAGTTTATATTCTGTCCATTCGTATAAACAATGGGTGTGATTTCTCCACAATTTAATAACTCCTAATTCTACAGAATATTCAAGGTTTTATGTGGGATGAGGACAACTTGAACCTCCAGAGCATTCCCAGGTGCAAAAGATATATATGGGTAAGATCTAGTTTTCTACATATTGGTAAGCATCTAGTTTGGAGTCTACAAAGTAATTAATCTGGATCATGAATGTGATCGGACATTCCCCAATAAAGTATTTTCAAAAGTTTATCAATTTGGTTTGGCCAAATCCTTTGGAGGTTGCATGCTTAAAATTCTATTTCAAATTCACATGTATGTATGCATGTATAAATTATGGTTTTGTTTCTCCATCCAACATATTAATGTCTACTACAAAACTTGTATGATCGATCCGATATTTTGAGCTGAAATATGATAATCTTTAACTTAACTATTGATAATTTTGATTTTTTTTGGTTGTGTTGATAGGTTGAATGTACAATATCCAGAGATAATGGTCATTATCCAAAATACATAAATATAACTAGTTTTGTCACATATAAATATAATCTTATATTATTTTCATTTTCTTTCTCTTTTGAGAACAGACCTGGGCATGGATTGTGGACAACACAAGTTGTGACTGGGAACCCAATTGTAAGTATATGATCACAATTAATACTTTACTCGAAACCCATTACATAATAACATATATAAATTAGTTCTTAAGTTGATATTGTGGTTCATATGTGATGCAGCCTTCGTTCATATTGTCGCATCTTTTGTGGGGTCTAGGGTCCGGCATGATAATGCAAGAGGCCCTATGAAAGGAGGAATCAGATATCACCCCGAGGTTCTTAAAACAATATACCCTTATTTTTCATTTAAACCATTTTTGCATACCAAATGCCCTAATAAGTTTTTATACAAAACAATTCCAGGTAGACCCGGACAAAGTTTATGCTTTAGCGCAGCTGATGACATGGAAAACCGCTGCGCTACAGCGGACTGGAAAACCAATTGTAAGTCAATGCCTTATTCGAAAGCCATTATATAAAACATATATAAATTTGTTCTTCTTCAGTTGATATTGTTGTTCATGTAATGTTGTGTTGTGTTTCGTGTGCAAAACAGCCATTAGTTGGATCACTTGGCAGAGATGCGGCGACTGATCGTGGAGTGTTGTTCGCAATTCGAGCTCTGCTTAAGGAATATGGGAAGACCATATCATTCCAAATTCGATTTTGATGTAGCCCAGAAAGTCCAAACAAAAGCCTTGTTTATTTTATTTTATTTTATTCAAATATCTTATGTATTTAAATCAAATCTAATTATATTAAGATTTTATTTTATTTTATTTTATTTTATTTTATTTTAGAATATTTATTTTATTTCCTTGTATTCTAATTTAGGGTTTTGAGAAGCTATTATATAAAGCCTCTTATGCCTTAAGTTATTTTAAGTTTTTGGAATAATAGATTTTTTATCTCTGAAAATTTCACTATTTGTTACCCTTAGATTAGGGTTGCATCATGTTACCCTTGAATTAGGGTTTCATCTATCGTTGCTTCTTCTTCTGTTTCCGCCGCGTCATCAGATTTTAACTATGGATTTAACTGATTGCACTACCTCAATGAAAATCTAAGCAAAAATTAATACAAAACTAAAATTAATATTAAGCAATTAACTATTGAAGCAGCTAATGCTCTTAACCAAATTGGCAAGACATTGATCCAACACGCGCTAAATAGAATTACTTAGAAAGTGTAACTTATGTAGCCAAGATGTGTAATACATGAACAAGATGTGTAATACTTTTCATGTTGGTTGTATTTTTTCAATATAGCGTTTGAATGTAAATTTTATAAAGTTTGAACAAGATGTGTAATACTTTTCATGTTGGTTGTATTTTTTCAATATAGTGTTTGAATGTAAATTTTATAAAGTAGACTTGCAAATTTCGTAGATTAATGGTCTTTTTTTTAATATTATTATTTGAGTTGCAGTGATTTAAAGTATCTCTTCTTTGTTAAGAGTGAGTAAACTTGATCCTTTATCCCAGATCGCTTAGACCGAACAAGTACTTACAATATATAAGTGAATGGAATATCTCAACTAGGGTGAGGTCTTTTGGGAGTGAACCAAGAGCAAAACCGTGCGGGACTAATCGCCCAAAGCGGACAATATCACATTAGTTGGTGGAAATATTTCTAATTTGGTATCATAGCCTTTAAATTAAAAGAGAAAGAGAGCAAGCAAACACATAGAAAAGTTGGGAGAATCGAGTAATTTGTATACCAAAATTCGATGGAGATTATGACCATTGGAGTCTCCTTATGGAAAATCTTCTTCGGTCAAAGGAGTATTTTGATGTTGTGGAAGATGGAATTGATGAACCAATTAACAAAGAAGGATTGACCAAAGCAGAGAAGAAGACCTTTGCCGATGCAAGGTTAAAGGATTTGAAGGCAAAGAATTATTTGTTCAGTGCGATTGAGAAATCAATTCTTAAGACGATAACTTTGAAAGAGACGTCAAAGCAGTTGCGGGATTCTATGAAGACCAAATATCACGGAAATGCAAGAGTGAAGCGTGCGCAGTTACAAACTTTGAGGAGAACGTTTGAATTGCTGAAGATGAAAAATGGAGAATCCATCTCCAATTACTTCACAAGGGTGATGGTGGTAGCAAACGACATGAGAAACTGTGGGGATGATATGCAAGATGTCAAAATTGTGGAAAAGATCTTGCGAACTCTGACTGAAAACTTCAACTACATTGTGTGTTCAATTGAAGAATCGAAAGATATTGACAGTTTATCAGTCGATACCTTGCAAAGCTCATTACTTGTTCATGAGCAGAAATAAGAAAGCCAATAATAGTAAAAGAAGAAGAACAGGTACTCAAAGTTTCATACGAGTATCGAAATGGAAGAGGCAGAGGAAGACAATTTGGCCGAGGAAGAGGAAGAGGTAGATTTAACAAGGAAACGGTGGAATGCTATCGTTGTCACAAACTTGGACATTTTTCATACGAATGTCCTATGGAAGAGAAGACGAACTATGCATAGATTAGAGAAGAGGAATGTGATGTTTTGTTAATGGCGTACACACCAGTTCCAGAAGAAAGAAAATTTGTGTGGTATCTTGATTCAGGCTGTTCCAACCACATGACAGGAGACAAATCATGGTTTTCAAAGCTTGATGAAGAGTTTCAATCCTCCGTAAAACTCAGTAACAATTCTATTCTTTCGGTAATTGGAAAAGGTGATGTAACTTTACGTGTCAATGGAAGGACTCATGTCATTTCAGATGTATATCTAGTACCAAAATTAACGAGTAACTTGGTAAGCTTGGGACAACTTGTACAAAAAGACTACAAGATTTTGATACATCATGAAGTATGCAAGCTTTATCATCCGAAGTTAGGGCTGGTTATGGAAGCAAAAATGACAGAAAATAAATTGTTCAAGATTTTGGCCTCAAAAGGTAACTTGTTTACGGCTGAGAAATGTTTGAAAATAATAGCAATGGATGAGCTTAAACTTTGGCATTGAAGGTATGGGCACTTAAGTTACAAAGGTTTAAGAACTCTCAAATATCAGAAGCAAATCTGTTCAATAAAAAGAGATCCTAAAACTGTTCAATAATTATCATTGTTTATTCTCCCTTGGAGATATTCGAAGCAAATCTCAGCACACCATGTGCACTAATTTGTTCTTCGCTAATTCTTGAGTTGGGTATGTTCAAAACTTGATTTCTATTTGTGCCATGATTCTTTACAATGGTTGCCAGCTTCCTATTTTCGATCAGTAACTGAATCTCTTGCTGAAGGGCTATACAATCTTTCGTATCATGACCCGTGTCTTCATGGTATTTACAAAAACGGGTATTATGGTTCTCCCTTAGGGTCTGGATACATAAATCCCTTCGAAATTGTATGTGATCTTTGGTTTTATCATATATTATGCCCACGTTTTCTAATTAACTCTACAAAGTAACTAGGCTGAACCCACTGGCTCTCCCTTTGTCTAGACTGCTGGGTTTGATTCGATCTAGATCATCCTGATCCTTGACATGATTCCAGAGGTCAAGAAGTAGAAGAAACATGCGACTGGCTAATAGCTTGCTGATCCATCTTTATGCCTTTTCCTTGTAACCGTGTCAGCCAACTTTCCCGCCAACAACCCTTGTCTAAATGGAAGCTGTGGCCACCTGCTCATAACAATCAACCAGACCATTCTTAGTTACACGAACCGACTAACAATTTTTTCAAGGTTTCCAATGCCATCTGGTGATAATGAACTATGGTATCACCATTTCCTCTTCATTCCTGACTCCATACGAACTTTCGTCGGAAGGCCATCGAGAACATATCAAACATTTTAATTGATCCCTCCAAAGTCTATTATACTATTTCAAAGAAATATCTTTGAATGTTTGAGAAAAACCATACATAAAACTTTGTAATCATCATTGAAGCTCATCATAATCTTTTAAGTTGTTCTATATGGTTATCTGGGTCGTTAATCTCATCATACTTTTCCATTTTGGACACATCTAGCCGTTGTGGCAGGCCTCCAGTTACGTCCATGGCTAAACTGATGTACTTCATTAGAATATGCAAAAATACATAGTTTGGATCAGAAAGCGAACATGTTACTTAGCAACTAATCTATACTTTGATTACCCGAACCCCTCATCTTTCCTTTATAATCCACCCTCTTCCCTTTCTTAAGCCTTTTTACCGACGTTTCCCCATCCTTTGGGTTTCTATCTTTACTAGCAATTTTCTTTCAGAGATATTTATCCCAATGTTTATCTCTTGTTATTTGTTGATAAAAATGACTGCTAGTGGAAGAAGAAAATGAATCATACGATAAAGATAAAATCTTAACGGATTCTGAAAAGCTAGAACCCTTTTCTTCATGAGGTTCTTCCCTCGAAAGTTGAAGATTTTTAGGGGAATGATCTGTCAAGGCTTGCTCCGGATATCCGACCGGATTATCATCCGGATCCACCAAGTCTCTTTCATCTTGCCAATGTATTTCTATTGCTTCAATCTCTTTTCTTAACTCAGCAAGCTTATTTCTTAGTTGAGTTCTTTCTATTTATTCATTGTTTTTTACGGAGCACTTCTTATTTGGGCCTCTCCGACCTGATCATCTCTATTTATCAAGAAGAAGGTCTTAAAACCAAAGTTCTTAAGTTTTTTTTAATGTTTTTTTCTTTGTCCCCCACTAGTGATGCTTTTTAGAGTATTTATAAAGTTAGATTAGGGTGATGGGTCGGGTTTAAGAGTCTTAGTTCTTTGAATTAACCAAACGGGTCATGGATAATGCCCAATTACTTAATGATACATTAGTCACCTTTAGTGATGTGTACATTAGGAAAGTTCGGAAATGCTTATTCAAATGTGGTTCAAATTTTACTAGTACTTCCCTTCTTATAATTACTGAACTACCTTCCAAATTGTGTAGCTATCTAGTCTAATTTCACTCTAAAAGATTTCTGACATATTAGTGTTCATTTTAAACTGGATATCAAAGTCTCTTAGTTATACTGACCATTTTTTCAATCAACCAGATATGTCTGGCTTATGAATTATATTTTTAGTAAAATTGATATGCATGTATTCTTTATATGTGCCTACAAATATGACTTCATCTATGTTGTTGTTATAACTAAAACTAGGGCTAACTTTTTAAAATTTTAGGTAATGCATTTCATCATTTAGAATTATTTTACTAACATAATATATTGCTTTGAGGATATTATATACATCTAGATAGTTATTTAGGAGATCTTTGATTTTTATGTATGTTGCATCTCATTTTGGAGTCTAGTTGAACCAGCCGACCCCTTTTGAGAATTAAAAAAATAGGAAATTTTATCAGAGCATGCTAATATTATTATGTTTTTTGGTTAGTGTTCATGTAAATATTTGGACCTATAGTGTTTGCTACTTTTTAGTTCTAGAGAAGTATAATATAATTCTTTGGTAATTTTCTAGTTTTTTAGATAACATTGATCCAGTTATTCATCATGTGATTGAGGGATTGGTAGACCATTTACATGATTGCATGCATCTGGTTGAGAAAAATGTTGGTGAAGATGATATTGTATGATGGAGGAGAATCTATAACTTGAACATGCTCATGACTGGGGTGTTCATCCTAGTAAATCTAGTTAAAATCATTTTGTATTGCGTCAAAAGTAGGATATCGTACATTTTATCACAAGTGATGTTCAATAGGATCTTTGTAAAATTCCATGTTTCCACAATGATCATTTGATTCTTTATTCCAACAATATGAATGCATCCTCATGTGATGTAGCGATCCCCTAGAGGTCGTTATCATCAAACTATTTATTAGATATGATTTTTGTAAATACGTGCACAAGTTTCTTTTTAGGATTCAATAGTACCGTGTTAGATATTTTACATCATCTTGTTATTTATAGAACTTTCTTGTATCATGAAAATATTTGGAAGTGAACATCTATATGGGCTCGCAAATTCAGACGAAATCATTGGCCCTATCGAAAATGACACCAATATTTTCAGACAGTTTTGTTAAATATGTCAAAAGAATATCAAAACAAATAAAGAATCATTAAAATACCTCTAGTACAGGTGGGATAGCAAATAACTCAAATTTATCAAAACCTTTATTATCCTTGGTTCTTACTCTTTTACCTTCCAAGACCTTATCAAAATATTATATTGATAGTATTTATCATAATCAAGTTATATAAATTAAATATAGTTATTAGTGTAATATTAACTCTCCATTTTTTCCAAAAATTTAAAATGTTATTGAATAAGCCAAAATAGCCAGAGTTTGTACAAAACAAATCTAGCTCAAATTTAGCTAGAAATTACATAGAGAAATATTGAGACACAAAATTAATTGTAACAAACAAAGATGTAAGGTTATGTTTGAAAACAATTTAATACGAAGAAGAAACGAAATATCTTGTTCCTGGGAGAATAAGCATTCAAGCAGGTTTGACTTACAACAAATAGCTTGAAGAGTTGCAAGGCCATGGATAAGATGAAGAGATTTTAAGCTTTTGGTGACATCAGCATTCAACTCAGCTTTCCTCATAGTCCGTTTGGATAGATGATTTGATCCTGCAATTTAGACCAAAATATATCTCAGGAGTTAGGTTGCATTCAGATGTTAGAGTAATATACTTGCTTATAAATAGAAGATGAAAACAATTGCATTAACTATTGTTGTTCTATCTTAAGTAGAAAAGGTTAATACTTTCTAAAAGTAATATAACTTTAAAGTTGAGCATGGGCATCACATTGAGTTAAATTAAAGGTTGATCTGCTTTTAAGAAAGTATTTTGTAAGCTAGTTGGCTGCAAAATTTTGCTCTCTACATAAAAGCTTCAAAGACATAGTAGAAATTATTAGATTCCTACAACGACATAGTATAAATTATTAGATTCCCACAACAGCTAACTAAGGGAGTTAAATACTAGAGAGAAATCTCATTAGCTAATGAATCAAAGAGGATTTTAAAGTCGATATCAGTGTCTGTATGTTTATGACCAAGATTATTACACAAATACAATCCATCAAGCAAAGTTCTAGTTTTGGCAATAATGGGAGATTATTTCCCACAGATTTTACTATAAAACACCATAATATCATCTATATTTTACTATAAAACACCACTTGACTTTGATAAGGGCGCAAATTATCTGGGTTAGTTTCGGGTCGGCAAAGTCAAATAATGTAATAATGTATTTATAATAGTATGAAACCATAACTAGTGGACTGACAAATCATAGGACTTGTTATCTAAATAATAAAAGTATGGGTAAAATAAGCATACAATAGGGTAAGAATATAATTAAGTGGGCCACTCATACAAAATAAGGCCCACAACCACCACCACTATATAAGGAAAGATTCCCTTTTTGGGAGTGAGTGGAGATTTAATATAATATTTACTTTTGTCACCTTCTCTCTCTAAAATCTTGTGTTTCTCTCTCTTATCTACTGTCGTGACTTTGTCTGGTAAGAGAAATTAGGTTCCAAATATTTCTAGAACCATCATTGGCATCGTTTTTGGGAAACGTAGTGATACCCGATGATTTAGGTCGAGAGATTGCAGAGAGTAGTCGCTTGATGATGATAGCGAAGAAAAACGCGATCGGGAGTGCGATGTAGAAGATACGCAGAGAGGTCAACCCTGAGTTTGTCAACAAAATACCGATCTGGAAAGAAAAATTGAGCATCGATCAAGGCGAGAATATAGTTACTTTACTGATTATGATTCAGATGAATCATCGTTCCTAGAACGAGTTGTCCGACACCACAACAAGAACCAAATGATCACGAGAAAGCAAGAAATCTGATGCTGCAAGACTCGTCGGGCCAAAATATCAAAGCATAACGGAAACATTATCAATAAAAGGATTCCAGTTTCTGTCGACAAAGACGGAGTGATTACAGTCAACAGAAAAGAGCAAGCTACTGTACCTCAAGTATAGTTAATTTCGGGCATTCACACTTATGGATATAGGTTCTAAATTGAATTCGCTAACCCAAATGAAGAAGGATTATATGCGACTATACAGAGGGCCAAGGGAGTGGTGCCTTCAGATTTGGACATAATTGGAGGTCTTTCCCGCTTTCTAATGAAATTCTCTCGGGGGACCTCCCGAAGAATTTTGACATTTATATATTGGAGAAATATGATGGAAAGAAATACTCAGACAATTATTTGGAGGCGGTCAAGAATTTCAGGCTTAAGTTTTGATAACGATGACAAGCTAATCTACCGAGATTTTACAATGACCTTTAAAGATCGAGCCTCAAAATGGTATAATCGATTTCCCCAGGGGTGTATAAAATGTTTTATTATTTTTTGGGTAATGTTTAGACAACGATTTATGGGAAGCAAGAACTTCCGAGAAAATATGGACACAATCGTAAACTATCTGCAAAAGTTAGGAGAAAGTTTGAGCGATTACACTCGACACTATGTCGATGCTAAGCCCGACCTTGACCACTGTGAGGAGAGCATCAATTTAACATGTTAAAGGCTAGGGTTGTTTCCCGGTCCTATAAAAAAACGGTTATAAAGAAACAAGTCTTCATGTTCTCTTCCAAATAGAGAAGAAGATTTTGATTCAAGAGACCGAAGCATCCGAATTAGCAGTGCAAATACAGCAAAGTGCGCAAGCTGTGGTTGTATCATGCCAACAAAACTTGCAGAGGCCTAGCCCCATTCCATAGCCTCAACCGATAAGCACCCTACCACTAGTAGCACATCACTTTATGGCAAAGGCATCTAGCTCGAAGCAACAAAGACCTAAGATTAATAATAAGATAGTCAACTGACCCATTTTGAAGAAGTGGATTTGACCAGCGCATTCTTCCGATTTAATCGAATATGTATCGACCATTTTTGGAAAGTAAAAAAATGGCCATGTTCGAAAACCTTTTCCTATCCAAATCCTTCGAGAGAACCGTAATAACCAATACTGCAAATATCATGAAGGTATTAGCCATCATACGAGGGACTGTCTCACTCTAAATAAGGAAATTCAAATGTAGAAAGAAAATTGAAAGTTGACGACCTACATGAAAGGCAGGCTCACCAATTTCTAAAGAAGTTGTGACAGTCCCAAAACAAGAGATGGCGATGGTCATCTCTGAGGCCACCGACCTATTTAATGTGTCAATAGCGTATTTGGATCCTGTAATTCTCGAAAATAGAAAAAACATTAGTAGTTTTTGTATGTTTTTTGAGTTATTAACTATTTTTTGGAGGCGATTCAATGGCAGGAATCACCAATGCCTCTAAAAAACACGTCGTGAATCTAGCTACACAGTTGGAGGAAATAAAATGACCTCACCTATACAGAAGCCTGTCCTCCATACTTTGCTTTGATGATGATCACTTGAGAGATATCACCGGATCACACGAAGATGCGGTGGTTATCGTAACCGCAATTGCTCGTGAGGAAGTACGAAGAATTCTGATCGATACGGAGAGTTCAGTAAATATTATTTGCTTGATGACTTACGAAAACTTTAAAAGAACACCAATTATTTTAAAATCCGAGCAAACCATAGTAGGATTCACGGGAGCTACAACTAATGTAGTTGGGAAATTTGAAGGGCTTGCACAGCAAGGTCCAAGTCCTTTTAAAAAAGAGGTAGTAGTACTGTTTACAGTCGTAGATGTGCCGACCTCCTACAATGCAATTTTGGGTAGATCATGACTTTGTAGGATGCACGCAGTGACGTCCACAATCCACCAATGTAAGATATATGGTTGTCAACAATGTCGACTTAGTCAGAAGCAGCTAGAAAATGGTTAGAGAATGCTACCGAGCGGCTTTACCAATGAAGGTCGACAAGGAAATAATTTAAGTAAAATATTAGCAATTAGCGGGGTCAAAGTCAGGGTTGGAACCTGTAGACGATCCTAGGGAGACCCCCATATTATTATTGACGAATGAAAAGTATGAAAATTAAGGATTCTTCGGAGGAAGAATTTTGAAGATCAGATAAATTTGTCCTCTAGTTTTTTGGAAATGTTAATTTCTTTTCTTAAACAAGATTGCATTTATTTTCATGCTGTTCAGAATATATAACATGAGTACGTGATAGTGTAATCTACCAAAGCCTTGTTTTACGACGAAACATCCTACCTATAACTCAAAGGTGGTGAGCCTTTTTCTAAGAAAAGATAGGGGTTATTATTACCGAAGTAAAAAGATTGACAAGAGTAAGCCTTATCCGAGTATCCTAGTACCCGTAGTGGACGGCCAATCCGGTTTTAGTTACAAAAAGATACTAAATGGATAATATGTGTGGATTTTATTGACCTCAACACGACATGTTCCGAAGACCCTTTTTCTATGCCACGAATGAACCAACTGGTAGATTCAATGTCGAGAAACAGAATTTTGTCCTTTATGGACGCCTCTGTTGGGTACAATCATACAAAATTAAATGCAAAAGACCAGGAACGCACGACTTCCATAACTAGACGAGGCATTTCAAAAGTCATATCAGATGAAACGTTGAGGTTTATATACATGATATGTTAGTTCAAAATGTGACCGATGAGGATCATTTTACCGACCTAGAAGAGATGTTTAATAATATGGGAAAAATAAATCTCAATTATTGGGATTTATGATTAGTAAAAAGGGAATATAGGCAGACCCGATACAGTTGAATGCGTTAAATAGCATCGTGCCCCCAAGGAATGTTAAAGATGTGCAAATTTTAACGGGACGATTGACGGCCATGAATAGGTTTATATCTAGATCCTCTAAATAATGTGCACCATTTTTTCAGGTGCTAAGAAATGCCAAGACATTCCATTGGACCCCTGTTTGTACCGAGACTTTCCTCAGTTTAAAAGATTATCTATCGTCCCTAACTTTCTTAACAAAAGTTTTGCTTCGAGACCTTTTTTGTATATTGCACTATAAGATTACACGATCATTATTGCACTAGTTCATGAGGAACATCGGACCCCCAAGTCGGGTCAGAACACGATCATTATTGCTCTAGTTCATTATTGCCAAATATGTAGTCAAGTTTCTCTGGTCAAACATCTGTTGTCGGTAGGAGGTCCCACAAATATAAACTCTGGATAATCGTCCACAGTTTGACAACAGCGAAAGGTGAAACTTTTACTCATATCATGAAATACATAAGTGTTTCTCTCCATATTTTCACACGCAATCGAATGGTCAGGTTGAAGTTACAAACATGCGAGTTGTTGATGGTCTTAAGAAGAATCTTAAAGATAAAGTTGGGAAGTGGCCAGACTACTTACAAGAAGTACTATGGGCGTATTGAACCACACCCCTAATTGCTACTAGAGAATCGCCCAACACCTTGTTCTATAGTATGGACGCAGTCACGCCTGCAGAAACAATGTTGTCGTATTTCAAGGTCGAGCATAATGATGAAGACAGTAATGACGAGAGTCGGCGTCTTCCTCTAGATCTGATTGAATAAAGAAAAATTCGTGCTCATTTTAACACATTACATTATCAGACCTTGATGAGAAGTAGATACGTTTAGAAAGTTCAAAAAAGAGAGTTCAAGGTTGGCAACAAGGTCCTACTGAAAGATTTTTACACATGATAGAAAAAAAGCCTCGATAAGTTGGCTCCCAATTGGGAAGGACCCTACCAGATGGTGGAAAGATAAAACCAGTTACCTACAGGCTAAAGTATATGTAGGATCGGCCTTTACGGCTCCCTTGGAACATTGAACATCTAAAGTTTTACTTAAAGTAATCTTGAATTTCTATTGTATTATAAAAAAAGGGTAAAAAGTACTGTTAGCCCCCCATTTTTACCACTTGTATCAACATAGTTCCTTTCGTTCACTTCTGCATAAAACTCATCCCCTTTGTTTTAAAAATTTGCAAATATAGCCCCCCCCCCCCCCCCCCCCCCCCCCGCATATATAAACTATTTAAAAACTAACAAGTGGCACTTAAATTCTAAGTTTTGTATCACTTTTGGTCCCCAAATCCCATGTTTTGTATCACTTTTGGTCTCCTAGATTATGCGGAGTGACTAATCGTGCAAATTTTAAAACGAAGGGGATGCGTTTTATGCAGAAGTGAACGAAAGGGACTATGTTGATACAAGTAGTAAACATGGGGGAGTAACATTGTTTTTTAGCCAAAACAAAATTGGTGGGGGACATACTATTTCCTACATTGGTGGCGCGGGGAAATTTTAATGAGGTGTCTATGGAAACCGACTTATTAATATGATTTGAAGCCTTTATTCAAATGTTTGCAGGACAGTTAACCTAAGGTTTTTTCAACTGATAAGTTGATCTTCATGATTTATACGTTTGCACCTTAAGGGTCTGGCAATTGATAAGTTGATCTGCATGATTTCTACGTTCAAATCTTAATGGTTTTTTTAGCAAATAAGTTAATATACATCATTTATACGTTCAAACCTTAAGGGTTTTTCAACTGATATGTTGATCTAAATGATTTATTCGTTCACACCTTAAGGGTTTTTCAACTGATAAATTAATCTACATGATTTGTACGTTTGAACCTTAAAGGTTTTTCAACTGATAAGTTGATCTACATGATTTATATGGTCGAACCTTAAAGGTTTTTCAACTAATAAGTTGATCTACATGATTTATATGTTCGAACCTTAAGGGGTTTTCAACTAATAAGTTGATCTACATGATTTTATAAGTTTGAACACTCCAGCTTATTTATGTATTTTTTCTTGCATTTATAATATTTTTTAACAATTATGTTTTTAATATCAAAATTGATCACTTTCGATCTTTAAAATTGTTGAACGAGAATTAGGTACATTAACCGATACGACGAATTTCAACGATTATAAAAGCCAAAGTACAAAAAAACGTGTCTACAAAGTTTGGAACAAAAAAGAACAAACTCAAACAACAATGACGAGTAAAAACAACTCAAACTTAAGAATTGGATGCTCTTTTGGATGAAAATGTTTGATCATTCTCGTCATTGTTATCATCTTCACAAATAACCCTGTTAGGCAATCTTGTTCTGAAAAATCCAACCACAACGAACCTAGCGGAAAATTGGGATACCGACAATTAAAAGCAAGAATAAAAGAAACCTTGGCATCAGCAACTTCTTTCTCCATAACCCTCGAACACTTAGCAGCAAATTTATTATTATTTTTTACTTGTCTTCTCCATTTCAACCTGGAGTTTGCGAAGATCCTTAGCCGCCTTAGGCGTCTACCATCAACGAAAATGGTTTTGGATTCATTGAGAACCTGGATCTTGCACCGCCATATCCTGATCCTTTTCAGTTTTTGATAAGGAAGTGCGTAGAGATTGAATAAGCTGTTTTTATTGAGTTTTTGTTTTCTACCTTTCTGACTATTTTCCCTAAATAGTCTAATTGTTGGTTTCAGCTAATGTAGCTCGAGCTTTTGCGCAATCCATCGCTTCCTGAGAATATTTTTCTAGCTTTTGATGGTGAAGGATTTTCTCTTTCAACGTTTCTTTTAGGTCGCATAAACGCTTCTTGACATCCGACAGTTCATCGATGAGCTGCTCTTCCTTTGTTTATTTTGATGCTAGAGGATCTAAGATGTGGTATAAAGTGGTGGCCATTACAGGAAATGGATTATCGCATGTTATACCTCCCAATTATGGGTTCACATCCCATGAAGGATTTGAGCAAAATTTTTATGGGGATGTGGCTGCATAAGAGAGCTTTGACTCAATCAGAGCGGGGCTTTGCAATAGGTTAAGACATCCAGGCGCTCCACCATCGTGGTATTACGATTTGACTCTCTAACTGGCGTAGTGGTTTTGGAACCCCCCTCCCGTATTGTCAAACAACGTCGTGATAGTTGGGCATCGGTACCTTAGACAAACGTGAAGCCATTATAAATGACATCAGCGTATACCAGGCGTTAGGAGTAAGTTGGGTCGGGCAAAGTTCGACGATCTCAAAATATCGTACTATATCAGGATCAAGTGGGAGCCTAAGTTCCTAGTTAAAGACATAACTAAATAAGACTGTCTTCTTTTTTCTGTACGGACAACAGCGTATACTCAGTTGCCAGGAAATGAATATTCACACAATCTGGAATGCCGTAAATAGTCTTCAACTCGGACGTCTCCTTAGGACTATAATATAGATATTTACCTTTAAAGAGAGTGATAATATCTTCCCTAGATTAGTCGACGTGATAGCCATATAGCACTGCGGTGATTTTATTTGACAACGGTCTATTGCCACAGCAGCAGCACCATCTCCCTCGATAGCAATTTATTTTCAATATCCAGGCCAACCTTCCCCTTTTCGACGCCAATCTCTCCCATAGAGTCGGAGAAATGAAACTGAGCATTGATGAGTCCGAATTCAGCATGCTCCCCGGAAGGGCAAATCAGCCTAAGTCTCTCCGAAAACCGGACAAGCTACAAGCACATAAATCGGACAGATCATTCGGACCGGACAGATCACTTTGAGCACTGTAAACATTAAGGCTGTTCGAACTATGACTAAAGTACTAAAAAACCTAAACACTTCTTGATTAAGCTACCTACCCTCCTGCTTAGAACTCATGGGTCTTTAAACATGACCCGGGTCCATTAAACATGACCCGAAAGCCCATAAGGGCCCAAACATCACACTATAAATACCCAACCACCAGCATTAACTATGGGTAATGAAACTTAACTGCTACCAAGCTGCTTAATTATCTCTCTACCGTTAAACACCCTTACACCACCATTAAACACCCTTACACCACCGTTAAACACCCTTACACCACCATTAAACACCCTTACACCACCTTGAAACTCCACTTAAAATTACTAGCCTACCCTCAGGCAATTATTTTCCACACCAAATTGGCGACCACAGTGGGAGGAGAGAGGTGCCCGAATCAAGCATTCAAAACCTGCCAAGAAATTCTGTCCGTATGAATCCGGACAATCCAGAGCTTCCACCAGCTTTGCTCGAAGTGGTGGAAGAAAACGATGAATATACTGTCCAAGAGCGCGACAGGTTAAAGCTTGAAATAGAAGCTCTGAGGGCTGAAAAGGCCAAAATGGGCGTGAAAGAAAAATCCAAGGCATCGGTTGTTCATCACACCGACAACCCTAGAGAGCCTGAGGCTTCGAAAACTCATGTGAGTACCAAAAAGACACATGCTAGTTCTAAAAAGTCTCATCGGTCCAAGCCTGTGGAGAGCTCTGACTCAAGTTCAGAATCTTCGGGCAGCTCTTCGGACAGTGAGGGAAATGAAAAATCCTTGTCCTCTAGTAGTGATGAGGGTCGAACCAAGAAAAAGCAAAAGCAGGTTAAGAAATATTCGAGAAAAAGAGATCACCATGGAAGAATGAAAAGGCATATTGGAAAGGGGTCATCTCACCACCGGAGGTATACGGACAAGATGCTGATGGATCCCTTTGCTTTCCACGATGAGCCAGGTATCTTTGCAACTCCCAATGAGGATACCATGTTCAGTCGTGGAAGGAATTGGAGGCAGTCTCCATTGTCTTCTAAAATCCTGTCCGGAAACCTCCCCAAGAGGTTTGACAGTACTAAGATGGAGAAGTACGATGGCAGTACTGATCCGGACAATCATCTGGAGCAATTCAAGAACTTCATGATGAACTTTGATGATGATGATAAACTACTGTGTAGGGAATTCTTCTAATCTTTTACGGGGAGTGCTCTGAAATGGTACAACAGCCTGCCTCAAGGTTGTATTAAAGATTTTGATACGTTTTGGGTGGCCTTTCGAAGGCAGTTTGTGGGGAGTAAAGAGCTGAAGGGCAATGGAGACACAATAATCCATTGTGCCCAGGAGCCAAATGAGTCATTAAAGGAGTACATAAGTCGTTTTGTGAACACAAAGAATGGGTTGGCTGATTGCTTCGAACAGGTGGCAATAGCATCCCTAAGACAAGGTTTGAACCCAGGCAACCTGGCTGATTCGGTGACCAGAAAGAAGGCCATGACCTGGGGAGGATTGCTAAACCAAGTTGGCAAGCAAATAAACGTTGATGAAACAAAAAAGACTAGGGTGCACAGACAGGTGAGATCCACCCCGGTGGCACCAACTCCAAATCAAAACCAGTCTGGGAATAAAACAAGAGAAACCGGACAGGGGAATGGTAGGGCAAAAGCTCAGTCTCAGCCAGCTGCTCCTGCTCAAAGTCAACAATCCAGAAACAAAAGAGGGCCATGGGTCCAACCGGAGTGGTTCGCAGAACTCAAAGAAAGCGTGGCCACCATTTTCGATAAAACAAAAGATGAGGTACACTACCGGAGACCAGCAACCTTGCAGTCTCCCAGAGAGCATCGTAACAACTCCTTTTACCAATACCACAATGATATTAGCCATACCACTGATGATTGCATAGCGTTGAAACAAGAGGTTCAAAACTTGATTGAAAGGGGAAAGTTGGGTGCATACGTTAAAAGAAGAGGAGGCAACAGGCCTGACAACACTCACCGGGTTGGTCCAAGTAATGCTGCCCCGGAGGGGGCCATGGTAATAGTTGAAAGGTTTGATGTGGAATCTGAATACTTGGATCCTGATCCAACACGAAATAGGGTGGGTGCTATAGAGGAGTGTTCTAGGACGGTCTCCGGGCTCATTAAATTCTTCGAGTCACTGACGATTTTCGGAGGGGACACAATGACTGCTCCTACTGCTTCTTCAAGAAAGAGGCATGTTCATAATTTAGCCTCCCAGCTAGAAGGAGGCATGACATCTTATCAATCACCAAACTCATTCCCATTCATAGTCTTCGATGAGGATTATTTGAGAGATATTGCTGGCCCTCATGAGGATGCTGTTGTCATAGGAGCATCTATAGGGGGCAATGAGATAAGGCGAATTCTGGTGGATACTGGAAGCTCTGCCAATATCCTTTTCCTAACCACTTACAAGAAAATGAAAAATCCAGCTGTGATTCAGAAGTCAGACAGATCGATCGTGGGTTTCACGGGCAGCTCAGCCGATGTGATCGGGGAGTTTGAGAAGAAGTATTATTGAGCAGGGGCCCTTTCAAGAAAATGGTTAGAATACTCTTCATCGTGGTGGATTGTCCCACTTGCTATAATGCTATTCTAGGGAGATCTTGGCTCTCTAGGATGCATGCAGTGGCTTCAACAGTCCATCAGTGTTTAAAATATGCTGTTCAGGGACAGGTTGGGGTTGTCCGGAGCAGCCAAAAGGTTGCAAGAGAATGCTATGCCACTGCCTTGGCTCCACGAACGCTGGGGGAAATCCGAATAAATGATCAATAGCAGTTTGAGGGCCTTTCTAGGGGTGAGGGTGAGATTGATGAGCCCAGGGAGACCCCCGGAGTGTTGATCCCAATTGAAGAGGTTGAAACACACTGTTTGGAAGAAGGCAAAAGTGTCAAGATAGGGTCCAAGATGCCACCAATATTGAAACAAGAGATGTTGAAATTGTTGAAAGACCATCAGCACGTTTTTGCTTGGTGCAATGCTGATGTTACTGGAGTTCCATCAGAGGTGATATCCCATCACCTATCTGTCCGAAGAGATGTGGCACCAGTGGTTCAAAAGAGAAGAGCTTTCTCGAAAGAAAAGGCTGATGTCATAGTACAAGAGGTTGACAGACTCACAAAGATGGGGCATATTAAAGAATCTCAATATCCTTTGTGGACTGCAAATCTTGTCCTGGTAAAGAAGAAAAATGGCAAGTGGCCCATGTGCATTGACTTCACAGATCTTAATAGAGCTTGCCCAAAAGATTTGTATCCGGTTCCCCGGATAGATCAGTTAGTAGACTCTACTTCTGGGAACAAACTGATCTCCTTCATGGATGCCTTCTCCGGGTACAATCAGATCCAAGTAGATCCAAAAGATCAAGAACATACCACGTTTATCACTGATAGGGGTCTACATTGCTACAAGGTGATGCCTTTTGGCTTGAAAAATGCTGGGGCTACTTATCAAAGGTTAGTCAACAAGGCATTTGCTGATAAAATTGGAAGAAATATGGAGGTTTACATTGACGATATGATGGTGAAAAGCGTGGATGAGCAGTTGCACTTGTCCGATCTCCAAGAAACTTTTGCCAACTTGGCAAAAGTGAATTTAAAACTAAACCCTGAAAAGTGTGTATTCGGAGTGCAGTCCGGGAAGTTCTTAGGGTATATCATAAGTGAGCATGGAATACAGCCCGACCCGGACCAACTCAATGCCTTATTACAGATGGAGCCCCCTCGAAACATTAAAGAAGTACAACAATTGACGGGGAGATTAGCTGCCTTGAACAGATTCATCTCCAGGTCTTCGGACAGGTGTGCTCCATTCTTTCAAACTTTGAAGGGTGCAAAAGGGTTCGAATGGACCCCGCAGTGTGGTGAGGCATTCAATGAAATCAAGAAACATCTCTCCTCTCCTAAAACTTTGTTCAAACCAGTTGACGGGGAGACTCTTATTGTGTATCTGTCCGTTTCAAGTTGTACCATCAGTGTTGTGTTGGTAAGAGAGGTCGATGGTTGTCCCTACCCAGTGTACTACATCAGCAAAAGATTGATTGATGCTGAGAGGCGTTACTTGAAACTCGAAAAACTGGCATTAGCTCTGGTGATAGCTGCAAGAAAAATGAGGCCTTACTTCCAGGCTCATCCTATCGTCGTCCGGACATCTTTCCCTTTAAAGAATGTCCTTCAAAAAGCAGACATTTCAAGCAGAATGACGAAGTGGTCAGTGGAGTTGGGGGACTTCGACATAGACTTTGCCTCCCGAACAGCAGTAAAAGCCCAAGCTGTGGCTGATTTTCTGGTTGAATTCCACTCCGATAGGGATTCAGAGCAACCTACTGATTTAAAAGACAAGAAAGTATGGATTGTCCGAACAGACGGAGGGTCTAGCACCATGGGATGTGGTGCAGGAATATGTCTCACTTCCCCATATGGGGACAACATGTACCAAGCTATTTGTTTTGCTTTCAGGGCGTCTAATAACGAGTCCGAATACGAAGCAACTATAGCTGGGTTGAAATTGGCCCACATATGTGGGGCTAAAAGGGTCAAGCTTCTGAGTGACTCCCAGCTACTTGTCCAGCATGCCTTAGGCCCATCTGAGGCTAGAAAGGAGCAGTTGGTAAAATATTTACTCCTCCTCAAAAATGAAGCGCTAAAGTTTAAAGCTGTTGTCTATGAGCATATTCCCCGGGCAGAAAATGAGCTAGCAGACTCATTGGCAACAATAGCATATACGGAGTCCTACCCATGGATCCATGTGCTTGAAAGCCCTTCTATTCAACTCAGTGAGGGTGGAAAAGAGGAGGTTTTTGAAATACAAGTGAGCCGGCCTCAAGACTGGAGATCTCCTCTCATACGATATATGTCTGATGGTATTGTTCCCTCAGATAAGTCACAAGCCAGAACATTGAAACACAAGGCTCGTGGTTTCATTATGTTGAGAGAAGTGTTGTACAAAAAATCCTATAGTAAACCTCTCGTACGCTGTTTAGGGGATAATGAGTCACAAATGGTCCTCTCCGAATTGCATGATGGTGAGGGATCAGCCCATTGTGGATTCAGAGCTTTAACAAGAAGAGTGTTACTCTCCGGATACTATTGGCCATCGATCATGAAAGATGCTAAGGAGATGGTAAGAAGGTGTGACCCATGCCAGAGGTACAACAATGAAATTCATGTACCAGCTATTCCTTTGGAGTCAATTTCTGAGCCCATCCCTTTTGCTCGATGGGGATTGGACTTGGTTGGGCCTCTCCCCGTGGCGTCCGGAGGGCGTAAAACTATAATTGTGGCCATTGACTACTTCTCAAAGTGGGTAGAAGCAGCTCCCCTGGCAGGGACAACATCGAAAGCTGTCATAAAATTCATTCTGTCCAACATATGTTGCAGATTCGGTGTTCCACAGAAGATAACAACAGACAATGGGCCACAGTTTGACAATAGAGAAATGGAAAGCTTCTGTGCCTCAAGGGGTATACAGCACTGCTTTTCTTCACCTTTCCACCCACAAGCCAATGGGCAGGTTGAAATGGATAATAGAACTATACTGTCCGGTTTAAGGAAGAATCTAGAAGGGGCTGCTGGGAAGTGGCCTAGTTATCTACAAGAGGTCTTGTGGGTCTACCGAACAACGCCTGGGGCTGCAACACAAGAGTCTCCCTTTGCCTTAGTCTATGGAATGGATGCAGTAGCTCCCATAGAGAAAACACTCCCTTCCTTTCGTATTCACAACTTCTCCGGACACGCTAATGAAATGGCAGTTAGAAATCAACTTGATTTGATAGAAGAAAGATGGGTTAAAGCTCATCTTAGAGTGGCACACTATCAGGGCTTGATGAGAAGCAGGTTTGCTTCTAAGGTTAAAAGAAGAGATTTCCAACCAGGGGATAAAGTATTAAGGAAAGTCTTCTTGCATACTAAGGAAAAGCTCTTCGGAAAGTTGGCCCCAACCTGGGAGGGTCCCTATACTGTGGTTGAAAGAATCAAGCCTGGGACTTATTGGTTGGAAGACAAAGATGGCAGGGTTTTAACTCACCCTTGAAATATTGAACACCTTCGAATGTACTTGGAATAACACTTGTGTAAATATTTACTTGTTTAAACATCCATGTAAATATTTGGGGGCATATCTTCCCCTCTTTGGTGGCACGGAGAGCTTTCAATGAAATTTGGTGCCTTCTTCAAAATTCTCTAAGTATTTTCAAAATTTTATCTCTTGTCATATTACCCGGACTAAAAGGTCTAAGGGCTATTTAAACTCTAGCCGGAGAATCTTAACACTCTCACAATGCAATAACTCAAAGCTACTTAAATTCCAGCTATCTAAACTAAAACAAATAATGAAAGAAGATGATGGTTGAACAAAATAGAAACATTCATTCAACAACTTAAACAAGTTTGGGTACAGTACAAAAAAAATCTGTCCGAATAATACCGGACACCACAACAAAAATAAGTGTCTTGGCCTTCCAAGGACTTTAGTTTGAGTAAAGGATAAGTAAAGTACACAATAAATTAAGCTTGAGCCTTTGAAGATGGCTCACCCTCATCTACTTTCTTGCCTTTGATGTCGCTCCCCCCTTCGACCACTTTTTTGCCGTTGGGATCATTCTCCTCTTCACCTGGGCTCTCTCCGGTTTTCTCTTCATTATCAGAAGATGACTCACCGGAATATCCCTCATCAACCATAGTATAATATGGAAGGTCATCATCATCCACATAAAGCCATAAGTCCCCCAGTCTCCTCTTCGGGAATTTTTTGTGAAAAAGGAGAACCATATCAGACTTCACCCTTTGAATCATTAGCTCTTCGCTTTATGTCATCTCCCTGGCATAGGCGTTGATCTTGACCTTGATTGTGGCCTCTTGGTCCCTTACCAAAGCAGCCTTCTCTTCAGCAGCCTGAGTCACTGCATTTTCCAAAGCGATCTTGTCAGTGGTCAGGTTGGTGATGAGCTTCTCCTTTGCAGTGGTCTCTCCCCGTGAGACCGTGAGATCTTTCTCCATACCAGACAACTTCTCCTGGAGATCTTTTATGGTCTGGTCTAGGGTGACAACTTTTGTGTTGCTCTCATCATGACTCCTCTTCAGCTCCTCGTGTGCTTCCTTAAGTAAATCGGCATTGGTAATAGCAATGCGGAGGTCTTCGGACAGCTTATCCTTCTCAGACTTGAGGTCTTTGATGGTGTCTGCTTGGCTCCGGACTTGTCTTTCCAGTGTAAGAACTGGCTGCACATTACTAAGCAGGGAATGGGCTATAGGGTCCCTCTCACTAGAAACCATAAAAGTCTTACCGTTAAAGTTGACCATATTGGAGCTGCTCGGAGGGATGTAGGGCCCTGCGAACTCGTCTCTGGGCAGGCCAAGGAAATATTCACCAAGTCCGCCCAGACCGGTGATGTCCACTTCATCCAAGTTGAGCTCTCCCCCCTCGACTTCATCAGTATGAAACTCTCTGGGGATCTATTCGGCCAGCGTTGGGTCTGAAGGGCCAGTGGGAAAAGAGGGCTCCGGATCCCAGAGAGCGAGCTCATCCCCTTGTGAAGTCTTTTTCTTTTTAACTACCCGGTCAGCGCTTTCACTGGCTTGTTTGCGAGTCCTCTTGGGAGCCCTTGGAGGTTTTGGAAGGTCTACTTCCTGCCTCTCGGTCTCCTGCTCCACCACCTGCAAGAGGGTTACCACAATTTGAACTTGGGCTGGCCCCTCTGGCTCTATTGGGGCATCCTTCTCAGCATCACCTGCCACCTTCTTACATTTTCTTCTGGCCTTCATTTTGCTTGGGGCTTTGGCCCGGGCAGGCAGGTAGAGTGTCCCATCCAACTCGTGGGACCTTCTCAGCACAATGTCTTCATCAGGCTGGGTGGTGAACTCCTCCCAAGTTAGTCTCTTCGGCCTGTGGTGTTCCACAGGTGAGACCTCGCTAGATTCCCGGGAGTGAAGGCCTTATGGAATCGATTCTCCCAATTCTCTGCGGCCCAAGCGTTGATTTTGCCCCAGGTAGTCTGTCCGGCCTTCAGGTAGTCCCCGAACTCCTTTGGCAGCTCTGATAGAACAGAAGAGAAATTGGTTAATAAAAACTTAACTTAAAAAAAAAGAGAAAAACGGACAGAGACTCAAGTTGAGAAACTTACGGTCACTCCTCCACCTACTCCTGAGGAGGCTTGGGTTCTCTCCGGCCTTGATTTTCCTGCCGTTTTCCCAGGCACCACTAACGAACAGGAATTGGCTTCTCCACTTACTCTCCGATTCCAGGAGATCATCAACAGCCTTGAGATCGTTCCCCATGTTGAAATGGTAGAAGGGGAACTGATGATGCTTGCACAGGTTGGCCACTGCAGCGAACTCTTCCATAGGAAGAGGGATCCCTGATAACCTAGACGCCATAATACATGACATTAAGGTGAACCAACCATTGGGGCTTAGCTGTGTTGGGCAGAGCTTGACCAGGTGGAAGTAGCGCACAATCTCCGGGTCTAGTGGGAACCTGAGCCCCCAGTTAAATAGCTCCGTAAAGAAGACTATCTCGTTTCGTTTACAATCCATTGGGGTCTCCGGATCAATGGGGATCGTTATCTTCACGTTTTCAGGGATCCCCCATTTGGTGCGCATTCTACCCAGATCAGAGGTATGGATGAATGCATACTTGGTCTTATGCAAGGCCAAGAGGTACTTAAACTCGACCTTGTGGAAGCACGACCCCACTCTCCCCTCAAGGCACTCCGGCAGGTCCAGGCGCCTTAGGTACAAATTCTCTTTGCTCTTTTTGGTAGCAGCAGTAGTGGTATCAGCCTGTCCGGAGGACTCGGACTCAAAGGGGACCTCTTCAGTAGAGTCCTCCATTCTCTCCTCCATAATTGTTGGAGGGACTTCTGTGGAAGTGGTTCGGGGAGGATTGATGCTTGGCATAGCCTGCCCTCCGGACTGTTGCCTCCCCGTATTCATCTGACTTCTCACCTCGAGTTGAGTTTCTGAGGCAGAAGATTCTTTGGGGGGTGCCGGGCTGCTCGCCTCCGGACCAGAAAGTCTCTCCGGGGGAGCTCTAAAGGGCACTCCAGACCCAGAGTCACTATTCTTTGCCCCCGATTTTGAGGGAGTATTTTTAGAAGTTAGCCCCTTGACTAACCGGCTTGGCCTCTTGATGACTAATTTCTCCAGAGAGTGGTCAGAGTCAGACCCCCTGGCAATAAAAGATGATTTTTTCCTAACGCTTGTAGCGGTGACTCCTGGTTCAACAGCAGGTCTTGACTCCTGAACTGAGGATCCAGATACAATGGGAGAAAGGGTGGATTGAAAGAGCTTTTTGGGCTTGGTACCTTTAGAAGAGGATGAGCCTCTATCAGATTCTGCAACAGAGGAGGCTGGTTTCTCAACAGGTGACAATGGTAGCCCTGCTGCTATTCGCTTTTCCTTCTCGACCCTTTGTGCTTTCTCCAACTCCGAAAGGTTGAGCCAACCGCCTTTGATCAATGTTGTTCTTGTTGTAAACATAAAACAGCCAAGGGAATTTTTGTTCTAGAGAGAGAAAGCTCTGAGTAAAATTGCAGAGTAAGATTTGAGAGAGATAGTAAAACAGTGAAAAATGAATGTGAATTTATAGTAGATTTGAAGAAGAAGGAGTTGATTCCTAGGAGAATCCGAAAAGTTGGGTAATAATTAAAAGACGGCGCTGATGTCATTATTGGCAATTAAAGAGGTTACTTGTTAAAGAAGGTGGTGCGGAATTCAAGGTGAAAAAACGGCTGGAGTGGCCAATCAGAAAGCGACACGTGTCCCACTATCTTTGGCAAAAACCGTTTGAAATTCGTAACGTTTAATCTGTCCGAGTATACCCACAACTCTGTCCGGATTAAGAACCACTTCATGCAATCGGACTGTTTTTCAGTTCTTTGACAAGGACACTTGTTCAAACACCTAAAAAATGGGCTCCTGATGAGTCCGAATTCAGCATGCTCCCCGGAAGGGCAAATCAGCCTAAGTCTCTCCGAAAACCGGACAGGCTACAAGCACATAAATCGGACAGATCATTCGGACCGGACAGATCACTTTGAGCACTGTAAACATTAAGGCTGTTCGAACTATGACTAAAGTACTAAAAAACCTAAACACTTCTTGACTAAGCTACCTACCCTCCTGCTTAGAACTCATGGGTCTTTAAACATGACCCGGGTCCATTAAACATGACCCGAAAGCCCATAAGGGCCCAAACATCACACTATAAATACCCAACCACCAGCATTAACTATGGGTAATGAAACTTAACTGCTACCAAGCTGCTTAATTATCTCTCCACCGTTAAACACCCTTACACCACCATTAAACACCCTTACACCACCGTTAAACACCCTTACACCACCATTAAACACCCTTACACCACCTTGAAACTCCACTTAAAATTAATAGCCTACCCTCAGGCAATTATTTTCCACACCAAGCATGATTTGCACCACCAAAGTTTGGATCAACCGATTGCTAGTTTTGGTTTTTTCAACGGCCCTTGACACGATCGGTTCAGTACCGACAACAGTTGGATCAACTCTATATTTTTTTTTCCGGAGGGAACCCGCAGCCGCTACTCAGAGTGCAATGAGTGCGCACAGGGTAAACCCTCAGTCTCACGCGATAGCCTGCAAACCAACGCCTGAAGGTAAAGCACACAAGGTGACAGGCTCAGCCGAAAAAGCGTATGTAAAGGGACTCGAACTCATGACCTTTTGATTATAAAAATGCCATACTCAACCAACTCGACTACCCCTTGGGGCTGGATCAACTATATATATATATATATATAGTAAACAAGGATATATAAGTCTCTTCGGTTTTACATCATAACATAACGTTTAAGCAAACTTGAGAATTCCACCTAATATTCTATTCCAGATTCTGTAATATAATCTCTCTGCTTAAAATGACATGTGATTCCACCTAATATTCTATTCCAGATTCTGTAATATAATCTCTCTGCTTAAAATGACATGTGTTAAAATGACATGTGATTCCACCTAATATTCTATTCCAGCATCTGTAATATAATTTATCTGCTTTAAAATGACATGTGACTAGTCATAGTAAATATATATATATAGAGGACAAGACCCAACGAATTCTAAACTTTGAAATAGATTTTAAAGAACGCGATATTGGCAAACTCAAGACTAAGGGTGACTCTGTATGGGTTCAGATTATTTTTACATATTGATTAGATTATTTGTTAAAACACTTAATTATATGCAAGTCCACAAATGGGTTTATATTCTGTCCATTCATAAAAACAATGGATGTGATTTCTCCGCAATTCAATGACTCTTACTTTTAGCAGAATATTCAAGGTTTTATGTGAGATTAAGACAATGTGAACCTGGTGCAGTGCATTCGCAAGCTCAAAAGATATATGTGGGTAAGATTTATTTTCGTACATATTGGTAGGTATTTAGTTTTGGGTTTACAAAGCAATTAATCTGGATCACGAATATGACCCGGGGATGGGGATCTTGAAATATGCATGGTATTTTTTTTATCAATATGCATTGATTTAGGGATTTACATTTACTGTCTTTTTTAAAGATAGGATTATATATACCCAATTCCGGTTTAAGCATATCCAAGAACATTCAAGCTCATTCTAAAGAAAAATGCAAGATCAATCATGAATTATTCGGAATTACGGATTAGCGTGGAGGAGTTGATGTTGCTGGAGAAAAAATATGATGAAATATCGCCGGAAAAGGAACTTCAGTCGCCGGAGAAGAAACCGTCGTCGCCGGAGAAAGTAAGATTTTGGCCGATTTCGCCACGCACCATCGGTTCCACGCCATGAAACCGGTGGTGCGTAGGTCACGCACGACCGGTTCTGGGGCCTCAATCCGCTCGGTTCTAGGCCTAGAACCACCGGTTCAAGGGCCCCGAACCGGTGGTTCACACAAATATATCAAAAAAACGTTTTTACCCCTTTAAATTATACCTGATTGCGAGTTGTGTTTTGTTGTTGTATAAGAGGGGACGGATATTGCTCATGGAACTGAGGAAGCTTTTGCTACTAACTACAGTCATTTGTTCTTCACCACCGAGTTCTATAGACGAGAAGCGTTGATTAAGTGGGTGACGAAGACAGGAAAACACAATGGTTTGGTTATCAACCTAAGTCGGTGCGATAAAGTAAATAATAGAAAAAGTCCTATGATGTTTTTCCAGTGTGAGAGGCGGGAAATTATACTCAAAGAGTAGCTGAGAAAGAACATAAATGGAAGTCTACGGGAACCAAAATGATTGGCTGCCCATTTGAGCTTCTCGGGTTAATGGCGGAACCAAATCAATGGAAGTTAGAAGTGAAATGTGGTATTCACAACCACGAGAGTTCAAAACAGTTAGACGGTCATTCTTTTGTTGGCCGTTTGAACGATGAAGAGATGGAATATGTTGAACGAGCGACCTATATTGGAACTAACCGTAGAGATATACTGAAAATGGTGTTAAGAAGCTAAATGAAGATAATGTTTCTTCTATACGCACCATCTACAATGCACGACAGAAATGCAGGATTTTGAAGAAGGCGGGTAGATCACAACTCCAGTTCTTGTTGGGAGAGCTTAAGTCACATAATTACTATGAATGACATAAAAACGGAAAAGTTGCATCGTTAGGCGCGTTTTACAGCCACTGGACAAGGTTATAAATAATGTATCGTTTATACCGTACGACGATAGAGATTCTCAAAGATGATCTCGAAAAGCTAGTAATCGATGTTATGGAGACAAAAGATGAAAGTCGTATAGAACATATTTACAAAAAAATGGTTTGAAATTGTTTATCCAGAAACATCCTCCTTATGAGAGCCATTGGAGAATCAGAAACACTGAGGTCGTCCGCAAGTTAAACAAAAACTTGTTGTCGATACATCATCCACCAAACTGGACAAATTCCATTGGGAACATGTGGATGATGCTGATAAGGCCAGTCTTGACTCAGTGATGAAATTTTTAAAAGTACCAAAAGTTAAAAAGGGTAAAGCGGTTGCTAGTGCAAATACAATTCGGGAAGATGCGCCTAAAGTACCTCGTGCTCGTAGTTCTTCCATTGCCTCGCTTGATAGCAACATCGTACAATCATCTATTGGTGGAGTCAAAGAACTTATATACGACCCGAAAGGTTTGTTGTGTTGGTTTATGACTCACTTCAATCCTTTTATATTGGGCATAAATGATGTTAGGGCAGATGGTCACTATGGATATAGAGTAGTTTCGTTTGGGTTGTACGGTCATGAAGAAGGTTGGCAAGGTGTTCTGAAGGAAATGTATGATGAACTAATGGACAACTTTGACCAATATAACAAGATATATAACGGTAAAGAGGAGTACATTAAGGTTGCAGAAAGTATAAACTACCACGACACTCCAGGATCCCCAAATATTGGATGACAATACCGGAAATGGGCATTGCGATTGCAACCAAGTTCGAATGCATTGTTTATTTTGTGTCACTCGTGGGGTCTCACAACTGCAGTCAAACATTTCTACCTATGCGCGGTAAACCACCCATTATGGCCCAAAGACGTGAAATTGGGTTTGGATTCGTTGATACTAATTACTTCGTCAATGCAAGTCATTCGATTTATGGTTTTGTTATTAATTTTGATTGTATTACTCAATGTTTAGTTCTAATTCGAGTCTTATTTAACAGCTATCAATCAAGCCTCTATGCGCTTGCGCACGCATACATCCTACGTGGCAAAAGTTGAAGAGTGAAGAGGCTAAAACTTGGGAGCTACCAATAGTTGGTCGCTGCAAAACATACACGGAGCTCGAAGGGAGAAAGCCAGTTTGTTCATTCCCAGAAGCAACTAATTTTGATGAATTTGTTTAGTCGGTTTATGTCTTTTGGTCGGTTTTATGTTGTTTAGCACTTTGTTTACGTTTTCATAACATTTTGTACTTTATTTGTTAGTAGTTTGTGTTTTGGTAATTTTTTTAATATTGACGGTAATTCATGAAATTTTCCAACTTATAAAATTAAGCAACTCATCATTTCATAACTTAAAATTTTACATTACAAATAAGAAACAATAACCTGAAAAAACAAGAGTACATAACTTAAAATTAAACATTACAAATAAGCAACAATAAAATCATAAAACAGGGGTACATAACTTGAGCATACGTACTTTTCCCTCCTTCATGGAGATTTGAGAATGAACATATTCTACCATTTCTAAAGATAAATAATTTGTGATTATTAAACCAAACGAGTCGAATTCCTCATTCCTAACTTCTGGGGGCTAACTGAACACCAAGAACATTGGTCCACTAGTTATACACATATACGTAGTGGCTACCTCCAGACGAGTACGAGATTGAGGCATTTGTGTAGACATAGATATCTCACCGTACATGAAATACATCATACACAAAACATCATCGAAAAACTCATCGGTATCATCGTCCGGACTTTTAAACTTCATGTGTTTTGCAGCCTTGAGTAGATGAGCATCATCAAACACACTCCACGCCATAAAGGAACAATTGAGTTAGGTTTGACGAAGAGATTTGTGTGTTTGGTGTATCAAACTTAGACCTCCTTATATAGAAAATTAAAATATTATTTTGGCGAGAATTAGAGAGGGCGAAAAAAACTAAGCGGAAATAACAAAGTGGGAAAATTTGTCATGAAAAAACTGCGCACCATAGGTACAGCCTACTGTGTACCTATGGTGCACAGTAGGGTGTATCGATGGTGCCAAGTCTACAGCACCATCGGTACACCACCCTACGTACCTATAGTGCATTCATGGTGCACCATCGGTACACAGGGTGAGGCACCATCGGTGCGCCTTACTGCGTACCAATGGTGCTATGCACCGGCCGGTACATGGTATGCCGGTCGGTGCAGTGTACCATCGGTAAAGAGGGCATGTACCATCGGTACATGTATAATCTACAAGACATAATTTTTTATTAAAAAATATTACAAGTAAATTTTTGTTAACAATGTTATCAATGATGTATTATTTTTAATATTAATTAAAGTCTATATAATTTTTTGTTGTTTTTACTTAAGTTTTATTTGTATTTTGTTTTCGTTCGGTGCGGTTCTAATATGGTTTAGAATTTAATAGATTTTTTGTTTGGATCGTTTTCAGTTTTAAAAATCTAATAAGAAGATAAAGTTTATCACGCAAAATGCGTGAGTTTTGAAATAATTAGTCAATAGGATTCACATCTGATATTGTACAACCAATATTAGTAGTATTTTTTTGAAAAACCCATTATTAATTATAGTTCAATTGAATAATTAGTTTGCATGAGACTCCATAGACTCGAAACATGATCCGACTGTATATTTGACAAACTTTTTGAATTTGTTTTTAGTATAATAGAGTTTATGTAGGTGCAATTCAAATGCGTCTTTTACTTTTCACTTTGTAAGGAAAAGCAAATGTTTCATTACTTTTTATATCTTCTGGATATATCACAAGATGAGACAAGTTGATACAACTCTCCTTACAAAATTTCGACTATAAAGTTTAAAAAGCTAAGAAACATTATTATATATTTCTCGCATCGAGAAATAAATTATTGTACGACTTTTGAGGAATTTACAAGGAGTTGCTGAAAGAGTCTTGCATTATTATATCCCCACATGGATGATAGTTCAAACATTCTAAAACGGCAAAAGTCTAACAACAAGTTGATGATAAATACACTAAGTGAAGGGTCCATCAAAAGAGAAATCCATAAAGAAACATACCAATCCAACTAGTGAGCTTATTTTCCAAATTCTTTAAGAATCTACTAGAACAAATTATTACCAAAACTTAAATTTCCATCAAGTTTTACTATACTTTGAAAACTTGTTATTGTTAATCTTAAAAACCAATAATGGTACTGAGGTGTTATTGTAAATTTGATATCATTTCAATTTATAAAAACTTAAAAATATAAGAAATTAGACCTACAATTGGGTCAATTCAACTAGCTAATAAATCTTTTAGATGTCTTACAAGAGTAATAGAAGATGTTCTAATGAAAGTAGATAAATTCATGTTATATATGTACTTAATTATTTTAGATTTGGAGTAAGATAAAATTGTACCCTTAATTTTACGATGGTCATTTTAACCACTATTAGCACGATAATAGATGTTGAGACCGTTAAACCAATTATTCAGATAGATAGCAAATAATAGAGTTTAGTGCATTTACATCTATAAAAAAAGGATAATAATTCTTGTTTATCAATAAATGTGATAAATACATTATTTAAATATATGCCAAATCTTTCGTTTTGTTTGAAATTAATTAAAAAACATGTTTGAAACCTTTCCTTTTTCTGAAATTAATTTAAAAAATATGCATAAAAAATATGCATGAAACTTTTCCTATTATGTATTAAAAATTTATTACTAAATTTCTAGACTATATGATAATGATATTTATAGCTAGAGGTAATTGAGTGTGTAAAAGATTTGAATAATCTACCAAATTTAAATCTTACCACTAAGCTTAAAATATTTCAAATTGTAAAAATACAGTGAATTTCCTTCATATTGGAATTTCTTAAGGTATTACAAAAATAATTATCTTCACATTTAAGTTATGTGTATTTAGAAGAGCCTAAATATTTACCAGTTATCATTAATACTTCTCTAAATAGGACAAATTCATAGGAATTTCTAAGAGTATTAAAACAATTTAAGGAAATAGTTCTCAGAGTATTAAGACAATTTAAGGAAGTCATTTGATGCACAATTTGTCATATTATAGAGATCAACCCTTCAATATGCCAACATAAAATTTTGATGGAAGAAACATACAAACCAATTGTATAATCCAAATGTGCAGGAGGTGGCGATGAAATAAGTGTTACTATTTTTGAATGTTGACATTATTTATCCAATTTTAGATGGAACTTGGGTGAGCATGATACAAATTATCTAAAAAAAGAATGAAGATGATCACAGACTACATGAATGAACTAATACCAACCAAAAGAGTTACTAGATGGAGAATATACATTCATTATAGGAGATTAAATTACACAACACGTAAAAATAATTTTTCCACCTTCAATCACTGATTAGATGTTGAACATATGTGTTGATACTAGCCTTCTTTTTAATTGGAAAAATTACATTCTATAGTACATGATGGAAATGATTTAGGTCATCGCATCTTGCTGAAATCGGAAAGTCTGTAAATTTTAAAGCGAAAGAGTACTTATGAGAATATTTAGGAAAATCAACCATAACCGAGTGATGGTTTATTTAACCTTATTTTTCAGCCCAACTTGAAGCGATCATTATAGACCAACGATGAACAATGTATTGTAGATCCCTCCGTACTAATTCAACTTATGCGCGTATTACTTTCAATTTTTTTGTACTTGGACAAAACGAGCCTGTTGTATCGATTATGGATAATAATGTAGCGTTTACAACAATTTTGGTTAATATATTATTTTGTTTGCTTCTAAATCAAATGATTGGTATTCTCATAAATTCAATATTAATTATAATCTCTAAAGGATCACCAACTTGGAATTTTCTTCCGAAGAATCCCTTTTGAATTTCACTCTTTTGTTTTATTTTTATTTTCTGTATATTTTGTTTTGTTTTATTTTATCTTAATTTTATATTTTGTGGTTTATTTTCTATGACTTGTATGCATAATTATTTAACTAATTTTCCATGTTCTGCGATATTTTAATTGTTTTTCATTTTTTATATATTTATAAACAAAATATATTTGTTTTCAATCCAAACTACTTAGTCGAAAACGATTTACAAGAATATTGTCAACTTATACTTATTTTTATAGAGATTATTTAAAATGTTAGAGATAATATTCAACCTTAAGTATAGAACATGCGATATTACACCTTAGTCTAGCATTGTCACACATACAATTATACGATCTTAAATACTAAAAATCGTATACTTTATGAGCTTATGAATCCAATTTAGATTTAGTGAATTGTTCCTTAGTAGAAACTAAATAATTGTATGTTTAAGTTTTTATTTGATAATGTTTTTATCATATTTTCTTGTTGGGATAAAATTTGATATATATATCGTTTTAGTAGTAATGATTATATGGTGAATACAAAATTTCGCAGCGAAATCAATAGATTAAATAATATGTTTTTTTAGTTAGTAGTTTTCATATGAAAAAGAAAATAAATAAATAAACAAACAAAAATTCATAACGTTTTACAAAGTAATCGGGTTTCATGTTTAATCAAAATAGAAATTTGCATAAAAAGATAAGAGATTTATGTTAATTTTTTGTGTGTACTTTGTTCCGTTTTATATCTTATATAGTCTAAATTATTAGATTTTTAGGTGCTTCATCAGTTAAGATCTATACCGAACGGGACGCAAGACATTGATCCAACACTCATGAAATAAATTAGTTAGAAAATAGTAACTTATGTACCCAAGATACGTAACATTTTTCATGTTGGTCATATTATTTTTCTTATAGTGTTTGGCAAATTTCATACAGTAGACTTGCACAATTCATAGATTAATATTCTATGTTTTTTAATATTATTTCATACAGTAGACTTGCACAATTCATACCTTTTCTGAAGACTGAATCATAACTATCGTGGAAGTATCCAGTCTAGTTAAGCTCTAATGTTTGTATCCATCTAGTTAAGTCCAACACAATGATTTTTCATTTTTTACAAAGTGATAACAAGAGTAGTCACTTTTAATATGTTTTTGCTTGAGTGGGTCATCAATCTTTAATTTTTTATAGGTGAATGTCATGATAGTTTTCTTAATATATTTGATCCTATTGTTCTTTTAGAAATATTATTGTTTGTCTTCATAATTGACTCTTTTATTTTAGTCATTTATTCGCTAAGATTTTCATCAAATTATCAAAAAGATACTTATACGATTCTTGTAGTTCATTGATACAAATTTTATCATCATATGTTTTGCTTGTATCATCATAGTGAGTGTTTGTATTACATGAGATGGTAAATGCAACATGATGACTAACAATTATTTCTTCCACATCTTTTCCATTAGAGTCAATATTCCTCAATATGGCATTGTCCAATGTAGACTTCTAATTATGGTATGTGTTAGCACACTTAGATATAATATGCATATAACCATCACAATTACAACACTTGATTTCACATCCTCTAGCCTTGTCCTCACAATCATAGTCTTTTAAGAAAGATATTGCACCACTACTTACCTTAGTTAATTATTATAGGAAGTATTTTATAGCACTATTGAATTTCATTTTTTATAATTTGTTTTAGACATATTCATTTCAAAATTTTGAGGTGATCTTATGGGTTCACCCATATTTGTCTTGGTTATATATTTGGCTTTATCATTAGCGAAAATCTTAATAATCAGAGAATAAATCAAAGAGTTTCATAACGAGGTTGATTTAATTATATTTCTTAATTGAAACACTTGGTTGTTTATGTTGAGTTTAGAATTATATTTCTAGAGAGAGAACTAAATTGTAAAGAGAGAAAGTAGTTTTAGAGATCAATATTTTACTAATGAAAAGTGTCATACTTCATTCATCACCTCATATCCTATTTATAGGGGTGTCAGGCTTCTATAACTGAATCAGTTATATAAATGGGTAAATTGTACTACAACCCCTTATATTTAAAAATAGTTTGAAATATCCTCTTCCAACTATAGAATTTATCATAAATAACATTAGTATTATTACATTAGGTACTCAATATTTCATATTATTATCAATTAGCCCTCTAGTTCTTATGAAGAACAATAAATAAGAACTAGCAATCGTCGAAAATCATAGTAAATGAAAACTGTTAATTGTCAAAATCTAATTCACTTCGAATTTATCTTTCACATCTCCTCATTAAAATAATTTGCTTCAACATATTTTTTCTTTGAATGGTAGAATATCTAGATTTTTCCTCGTATGTAATCCATTTATTAATTGAATCAAAACTGCTAAATTACATACTTGTCGTCCTCGAAAAAATTATACCCATGTTCACTTCGAATCTGACCTAATCGTTTCTCATCACCCTTTGTATCTACTTCGAATTCTCAAACGTAGAGACTTTAGCTACCCTTTTGTAATGGTTTGAAATGTTTAGAATACACTAGTACGCATGTGAAAATCTGCTAGTTCTTCCACTATGTCTGACAACTAATAGGTGTCACGCTTTCCCACTACAAGTAATCGTTTGGCATTCTTTCTTTCCACCCAATAGCCACCATCACTTCTCCAACTTATCTTACCATTTTCTCACCGGATCATCAATTGAGGACTTCGTTTCTCACCAGATCCAATGATAGTTGAGTACTTCGAACTCTTAGATCTCTTCCCTTCACAAGCTACACCAAATTTGTGGTCCACGCTCCTGTCGGTAATCATGGCTTCTAGACTAAGCCAAACCCCTCTCTCCATCAAAAACTTCATCGTGATGACTGATCCTTCCAAATATCAGGTTTTTCTCTTCTACTATCTAAAACTTATGGATGATTTTAAAATAATCGATGACCTGCTCGAGGATGACAAATTCTGGAAGCAAAAGTTTGTCTTTATATCTTGAGCATGGGAGAATAGGAAAGACATATTCAAGGAGAACCCTTCCATACTCAACCTTGTTTTGAAAAACAATATAAAGTTCTGTCATCTTTTCTTCTCTTCTTTACAATTTATATTGATTTTTGACATGTATTGCTACTGTATGCAGAAATTCCGAGGAAATACTTAGCTCGCAAGAAGAATGCAAAAAATATCTTTGCCAAGTTAGCCACTTGGGTAGAAAATGAATGGGGCAATGGGTTCCACTCAACTTTTATGCCCATAAACTTCATTAATAGTCATTTGTGGAGGATCTCCTCGGATTTTGATCTCCCAGAAAATTTGATAGAACCACCCAAACCAAAGATTGTTGTGAAGATATTGATAACACATCATGGTAAGATCACTCTCCTAGTTCGAAACAAGTCTCAAAATCATTTGTTTTCGAAAAAGAAGTTTAAAAAAAACAACAACTAGTACTGTTGGTGCTAGGTCTTCAACAGATCCGGCCCAGAGAAAAAAGCAAAAAAAAAGCAAAAAAAAAGCAAAGGAAGCTAGTCTTCCAACACTTAAAGAAGGAGTTGAGGCTAAACCTTCTCTACAAAAAGAAAGCTTTTGCAGCAAATAAAAAAAGAACACTTCAAAAACTCCTCCAACTAAGAGGGCATAAAGAATTCTGAAAAAGCTCCCTCAGAAGTGCCTCCTTTCGAAGCTGAAGGGACTGCAGTTGAAGATCATCGAGAATGTGACAACTTTAAAGAACTGATTGGTGTAGAAGAGCTACAAGAACTATACCAAGATATGGATCCCTCAGTTTGACAGATCCAAGAGCAACTTCAACAGATTGGACATTAAGTTAGTGCTCGTCTTCTGTCTGAGATTTTTGACTCAAACCTTCCACCAGTTTCCTCATTTTATGCTCTCATGCCTTATAATAATTAGAGTTGCATCCCTATTGAAGATCCATATCAAGAAGTTTCAATTGCACTACAACCGTTTTCTAACTCGAAACAACAACTAAAACGTTATGCACAGAAGTCGACTATGCTCAAATTCACTTGGAAACTATGAATAAAGATAGGTTTCGATGGAAGAAACAAGCTGTAGGAGAAAAGAAAATAAAGGAAATATTTGGCAATCATATTATGGAAACAGGTTGGAATTTATATAAGAAGCCATCTAACTCAAATGTCATCTACGATCTTTGTATGATAAAAAATAGAAGAGCTAAAAACTTCCCATCATATTGAAATTGGTGAACTTAAAGCCAAACATGCCCTGGAGATATCCGAGGAACAACAAAAGTATTCTTCTCTTCAAGAGTCTTTAAACAAAAGAGAAGAATAAAAAAGGAAATTGACTAAAGACATGACAACACTGAACATATCATTCGAGGGAGAAAAAAAACGCTGTGAAAGCTGCTAAAACTAATGTGGATGGGACATTCTTACTGCGATAAAAAATATCGAGAAACAAAAAATAATCGAATTGCTCCGCGAATTCCATGCAGCATTCCTAAACACAAATTTGTCAAGATTCTAGGAATTAATCCCCATGGAGTAGTCTTTGAAGTTATGCCATCTGATTCATCAGAAGAAACAGACTCAGAAGAAGATGAAGAAAATTTATCTGAAGGGAACTCCGAAGAGAATGATTAACTGTTGTTTCTTTATTTTTATTTTGTTTTAAGAAGTCATTATTTCTTGTCGGTGACTCATTTTTGTGAATGCTTAACTGCTTGGCATTCAAACCCATGTTTTTGTAACATTGGAAATTTACTTCAATTAACAAACACTTTACTCTTTCCAAATTTATTTTCCAAGTCACGAATTATTTTCCATTTCATGAACAAGTCATTATTACCTCGAACTCCAATATATGTCACAAATGAATTTGTAATATATTAAATAAACATAGTGCATTTAAAGAACGTATAGCACTTCGAATACAACCAGTGCATTTATCAAACGTTAGCACCTTGAATACTACCAGTGTGTTTTGAAAATGTTAGCACCTCGAATACAACTAGTGCATTTAGAGAATGGTAGGACATTCAATACAACCAGTTACATTTGGTCAACAGCTTCGAAGAAGATCAATATTTGACCAATTACCAAAATAATATACATATTTTTATTATAAAAAATTATTTTCCAAAATATAATTTTATTGATGTGTTCGAATATATACATGACACCTCATTAAAACCTTCATAGGCCAACAGGATTGGAAAGAGTATGTCAATTATTAAAGAAAAAACATTATTCCTAATATAGATTTAGATGTTCTATATTCCAAAGATCTTGAAGTAATCTTCCATGCTCATCACAAAGTAAATATGTACCTGGCTTTATTCGCTTCATTACCATATACGTACCCTTCCAATTCGGGGCCATCTTACCAAGTCGTTTGTTCTTTGTATGGAGGAATATCTTCATCAAGGCTATATCACCTACTTTAAAATCATTCCTTCTCACCTTCAAAATATAGTGGCGCCTCATCAAAGTTTGATAATAAGTCTTATTCAAATGTGCCCTAACTCTTTTCTCTTCTATTTTTTCCCTTTTCATTTAGCTCTTCGGAATAATGAAGTAATCTATAAAAAGTTAAAGTAGATTTTGCAAGGGTAACAGCATCTATACCATACACCAAGTCAAAATAATTTTCTTAAGTGACCTCTCTAGGAGTTGTACGATAAGCCCACAACACCTCTTGCAAATAGTTAGGCAATTTCCCTAGAACACTTGCTAAATTTTGTGTCAACCCCTTAAAAATAGTTCTATTAGTTAGCTCCACTTGACCATTTTCTTGAGGATGAAAAGATGTAGAAAACATTGTATAATATCACTCGAAGCACAAAAAGAAGTCATTTATATGTTATTAAATTGAGGACCATTATCAGTGGTGATTTTGGAAGGAACTCTAGAGTGACAACATATATTATTCACAATGAACTTAACAACATCCTTGGATTTTGTACCAGATAATGGTTCAACTTCAACCCACTTTGAAAAGTGATCTACCACCATTAGAATCATCTAACGTCCTCGAGAGGCCATTAGCAATGGCCCTACCAAACGTATTCCCCATCTATCAAAAGTGATAGCTTCGGATATGGAAGTGAGTGTGATGTAGCGACGACTGCGAACAGACTGGTTTCTCGCCCAGATTCGACCTGTAAAACCTTCGAAAACCAGTTTTAATATTTTAGCGTTAATTTTATTTATTTATTTATTTTAAAACATTTATGTAATTTCCCTCATTTGGAATTAGGGTTTTGGGTAGTGCTATATAAAGCATCCTATACCATATTTTGCCGTCAGACTTTGATTAATATATTTTTGAGATTATTTGTCCGAGTCTCCTTTATTCTCTAACCTAGGGTTAGGGTCATATCTACTTTTTCTTTTTTTAATATTCCGCCACCCCATCAGAGTGGTACTACTGGTTTTTGAATAGAATTGGCAAAGCATTGACAAGTATCACAGCCTCGAACTAAGACCTTAACATCAGTCATAATTGAAGGCCAATAATAACATGTCAACGAAACTTTACGCGTCAAATAATTACACCCACAGTGAGCTAAACCTTAACTATCATGCAACTCAGACAAAATCTCCTGAGATTCTTGCCTACCCAAAAAACGCAGCAATAGTCTATTCAATGATTTTTTTATATAAGAATCATCTAATACAACATAACCATGGGTCTTGAACCTTAACGTTTTAGCCAACTATGCATCTTGAGGTAACGTACCTCTTAATAAAAAGTTAAGGATAGTAGACTTCCAATAACTTTGAATTATGTCTGGAGTAACAAATACTTCTTTAATATATTTATATTGTTAAGAACATGTTAAAATCGAAGGACTGTCCTATAGCAATATCCATGGATATTCTTCTGTATAAAAAATTATTCCCAAAGAATCCGCAATTGTATTATCTCCTGGGTTAATATGCTATACAATCACTTTGTCAAGCAAAAGAGTCAAATTTTGAAGCTCGTGTAGATACAAAATTAATTGATCTTTCTTGGCCTCAGATACATGTGCCATATGATTTGCCACTAGCTGCGAATCTGTTTCCGAACGAACTATTATCACTCCAAAGATATTTGAAAGCCTTAAAGCCATCTAACGCAACCTCATACTCAACCTCATTATTTGATGCATGAAATCCAAACCGAATAGCTTGATACATTGCCTGTAAAGGAGGATGACCTAATCGAACCCATGCACTACATCCCAATATGCTAGATCACCATCAGTTCGAACCACCCACGTCGAAGTTTCTGGTAAGGCCTCTTTATTTGTCCTCTCATCTCTTCGGGTCGAATAAAATTCGACTAGAAAATCAGCTAAATCTTGAGCATTAATATCCGTTCAAGGAGAAAAAATGGTGTCAAAATCTATAAATTCTACTGACTATTTGGTTATTTTACCAGAAATGTCTGGTCGTTGTAAAACATTCTTTAGTGGGAAAGAAGTTCGAACCACAATGGTATAAGCTTGAAAATAAGGGCGCATTTTGATAATATCCACTAGTAAAACCAAAGCCAATTTTTTAAGTTTCAGATACCTTTTCTCTGATGCCAACAAATCTTTACTAACATAATAGACTGGCTTTGAAACTTCCTTGTTTTCATATATCAAAAAATCCCTCACAACAAAATTAGACATTGTTATATATAACAACAGAAGTTCTTTAATCTTTGAAAAAATTGCTACACAATCTGGTGTACGTTCAAACTTCGTGGGTCTTCGTAACACTTTAAAAAAGGAAAACATTTGTTAGAAAATCTTCAAATAAATCGATTAAGGCCAGTTAACCTTCCTGTCAAGACTTGCACCTTCTTTATAGTTCGAGGAGATGTCATCAAAATCAAAGCCTTCAGCTATTCAGGATTTGTCTCTATCTCTTTTCGCTAATGATATACCCTAAAAATTTCCATGATCAGAGAGAAAAATTACATTTTTCAGGATTCAACTTCAAACGAATGGCCCTTAAATTTAAAAAGGTCTCCTTCAAATCTTTCAGGTATTCACCATCTTTCGGGACTTTAACTAACATATCATTAATGTATACCTCCATAAACCTTCTAATCTAAGGAGCAAAAGCCTTATTCATCAACCTTTGATATGTCGCTCAACATTCTTCAACCCAAACAGCATGACTCTATAACAATATAGTCCTCGATCAATAATGAATGTAGTACTTTCTTGATATTTTGGATCCATTTGAATCTGATTATAACCTCCAAAGGCATCCATAAAAGAGAGAATTTTATTCCATGAAGTAGAATCAACCAACTTATATATTCGAGGGATATGCAATGGATCTTTAAGGCAAGCTCAACTCAAATGTGGAAGTCAACAAACATTTGCCACTTTCGATTCTTCTTTGTTACTAGCACCGGGTTTGCAGTCCATAAAGGATATTGCACCTCTCGAATATATCTGACCCGAGAGAGACGGTCCACATCTTCCCTAATAGTCTCTCACTTTTCTACAGAAAAAGGCTTATATATTTTGAATAACAGGATTTATCCTCGACTTTATAGCTAGGTTGTGGCATATTATTTCAGATAGAACTCATATTACATCCTCTGTTTTCCAAGCGAAAACATCCAAATTATCAACCAAAAATTATAACAACTGATAACGTAAAGTAGAAGACAACAATGTTCATATTCGTAAAAAAAGTATACTCTTCAATATCCTCACTCACTCTTAAAGAACCTAGGTCTCCCTCGGATTATATATTCCTTCTTCATCCGAGGTTCACCCGCTTTGTTGCGATTCAACCATCTGATCCTCAAAATTAGAACCTCCAACCCAGAGTGTTGTTGCATAACATTCTCTTGCCAGATTTTGGTCACTTTGAACCATCAAACACGATCTCCAATAACAATATTTCAAACATTGAAGAACTGTAGACACAACAACATATATTATTGAAATCTAAGATCTCCAAAAAATTGGATTGTAGTTGGTTGGGCATTCAACCACCATGAACAAGACTTGAACTTTCTTTTTTAAACGACATTTTCCCAAACACTCTTCATGTTAGAATTCACCAATTACATGAGTTGTTACCCTTGTAAACCGAGTTATAGTAGGATCATATCGACAAATTTGAGGCGGATTACGCATCCTATCATATATATAATTGAATAACACATTTGCATAGAGTTTAGCTTTAAGTTCATCCATCTCACGCTAATGAGAAGTTTTTAGGTCTTTTGTTTTTCGTTCATGTAAAGAGCGTAGATTATGTTTGAGTTGGATGGATCCTTTAATGAATTCTGAACTATTCGCCTGAAATGCATGTAATTATTCCTCAATTTGTTTGCAAAATATTTCTCTCATCTTTCCTCTGCAGCATCATCTTTTTTATTTCGGACCATATCGTTAGCCATGGTTTCCAAATGGATTATAGCATAATTTACTTATGTGTATAATGTTTTTGTTGTTGTTTCAAGATTGGAAAAAGGTTACAGCGGAAGTCAAACTTCTTCATATGGAACTTTTATAGGGATGAACCTTTGATTATTACAAGGCGTGAGAGAAAATGACGAAGCTAGGGGAATATCTGAATTCAGAATTTCTGGTAAAAGAGGAGCAGTAACCTGATGGCCAATTTGTTGAAGTTGTTCTTGAATTTGTTAGACCCTTGGATCCATATCTTTTTAGAGGTCTTGAAGCTCATCAAAACTAATGGGTTCATCCAGAGTAAAGTGGATATCTCCTCAGTGATCTTCCACAACCGTTTCTTCAGCTTCGGAAGGAGGCACTTCTGAGACAGCCTTTTCTGAATTCTTTTCTTTTCTCTTAGTTGGTGAAGTTTTCAAAGTACTCTTTTTCTTTGAGACAACCATTTTCTTTCTTTAATTATTGGAAGACTAGCTTCAATTGTATTCTTTTTGGCATTTTTCTCATTCTTTTTTTGTTTTGGATTAGCTGAAGGGCTAGTACCAGATGTACTAGCTGTTTTTTCCTTTTCCCTTTCTTTTTTGAGGGTATATGACTTTTAGATCTCTTTCTCACAGGTAGAGTAACCTTACCATCAGCTGCTACCAATCTCTTCACAAAACAAATCTGGGTTTGGTGGCTCCATTAAATTTTTGGGGACGTCGGCACCCAACGAGATCCTCCATAGATGACTAATGATGAAGTTTATTGGCAGAAAAGTTGAGTAGAACCCACTGCCCCATTCATTTTCTGCCCAAGTGGCCAACTTGGCCAAAATATCTTTTGCATCTTTCTTATGACTATTGTACCTCTTCAAAATTCCCAAGTACAGTAGCAATACATGTGAAAAAATAATATAAGTTATAAAAGATCATAAGTAAAGATGAGAAAACTTACTGTTAATTCTCCAGACAAGGTTAAGTTTGGAATCTTTCTCCTCGCATATTTAGCTTCGAGCAGATCCTCGATTATTTTGAAGTCATCCACTAGTGTTAGATGGAAGAATAGTAGTACCGGTCCCTTTGAAACACTAGTCTTGGCAATGAAGTCTTTGATTGAGAGGGGGGTTTGGCTTAGTCTCGAAGCCATAATCAGTGACAGGAGTGTAAAACACAAATTCGGTGTTGGTTGTGTACAGCAGAGGTCCATGAGTTTGAAGTAATCCACTATCATTGGATCCAGTGGGAACCAAAGACCCTAATGGATAATCCCAGGATAGACCGCTAATTTATCTGCTCCACAATCAAGTGAAATTTCCTCCTCTTTTGGTAGTTGAAGCGTTATGTTGTCTGGAATTCCTCATTTCTTTTTTAGAAGACCAGCTTAAGCTTCACTTTAATCATATATGACATGTTTTTCAGTGGCATGGTGTATTTGGGGAGGAGTGGTTTCAAATTCACACTTACTGAGGCAACAACATTGTCAGGAATTTCAATCAGAGCCTTCTTTTTCTTTTTGTTTTTCTCAGGTGCTCCTTTCTTCAAAGCATCGTCTTTAGTATCAGATGCAACACCACTCCTTTTAGCCTCGACATTTGACATAGTTACCTCTAAATCATCTTCTTCTTCAGAAGCTTCGTCTATTAGTTGAGGAGGATTCCAGTTCGACGTTGGATTTTCTTTTTGAGTATTTGAGGGAGTTTGTTGTGACTCCATATTGGTCTCAACAATCAGCCTCAGGGGAAAGATGGTAGTGTAAAGTTATTTGTGATGTTTTGCGTATTATATTTGGAAGAATTTTATGAAGTGTGGTCAGCCTCGAGGTCTCCCATAACTATGAATGGTATGGTTTATTTTATGCTGAAAAAGTGTTTAGTTATTTAATACTTTTTTCCTGTCCGGATAGTTCAGTCGGTAATATATGTCCGGATTAGCCCTGTCCGGATATCTCAGTAAGAAATGGTGGAATTATCCAGACTCATCAGTAGCCCCTTTTTTAGGCTTGGTCAAAAATCTTTGGTAGGACTAAAAAATTCACTTAGTCAGTAACGATATTTTCTGGCCCGTTCGTGTGTTTGGTTCGAGGTTTTTCCAGATTGATTTCTTCTCAGAACTCTAAGAGTTTTTCTTTGGATCGTCGGACACGTGTCGCATCCTGATTTGACCTACCAGCCGTTTTTACCTAGATCGACGCTCCTACTAAGCCTAAAAAGTAATCTCTACATTTAATATTTCCTACGTCAGCGCCGTCTTCAATCATTTCTCGAATCTTTTTGTCTTCTCCTAGGTATCAGTTGCTCTTTTCTTACTAATATATAAACAATTTTATTTTACTGTTTCACTATCTTCATCACTCTTCAAATCTTTTACACAACTTTCACCTTTTCTTTCAAAATCGTTCTTGGGTAGTTTTATGTTCACAACTAGAAACGCTCTTGTAAAAGGTGGCTGGTTGAACCTGTCTGAATTACAAAAGGCAAAGAAAGTTGAACGAGAGAGACGTATTATTGCTGGTCTCCCAGTCTCCCCAAGAGACAAGTCTGATAACCCATCTCAAGAAGCTGATCAAGGATCATCTTCTACCAGAAATCCAAAACCCAAACGTCTATTCTAGCCAAACCTTTCGCCAATCCCATCAGGCTCCTCTATCCAGGAGTCCCAACCTTCCAGTGCCCAAGAAAAAACAGTATCAAGTGTTAGAAAACCCTCCCCGTTCATTGCCATGGGATCTGATATTGAAAAATCTCCAGAGAAAACCAATCCACGCCGGACAACTCACTTGGTGAAAGCCCAAGTAACTGGTTCATAATCAAAGTCCTCCAACCAGGGTGCCTCTAAGTCTGCAACCAAAGACTAACCCTCCGGATCAGAGATTTCTATAAGAGCCCCTCGAAATAAGCCCTCCAGATCAGAGGCATCCAAAGTCGCTTTTCAAACAAAATCCTCTGGAGCTGAGCCCCAACCGGACACCAGACCTCTAGAAAAAACTGGTGCTCAACCATCTGGACAGACCATTGAGCCAGAAGCTGAAACTCTTCCATCCACAACAACCAATAAACCATCCACAGTTATGGAAGAAGTGATGGAGGATAGTGTCGAAGAGGCCCCATTTGAAACGGAAACCTTAGGGAAAAGTGGTGATGCTGCCTTTGACAAGAAAGGGAAAGGAAAAGTAAAGGTTGGAATGGTTCATCCGGATCTTCCGGAGTGCTTAGAGGGAAAGGTAGGACCTTGCTTTCAGAAGGTCAACGTTAAGTATCTGTTGGCCATGCAGAACATCAACTACTTTTATACTCATATTGTCGAGCTGGGCCAGATCCGGACTAAGTGGGGGATCCCAAAATCAGTGAAGGTGAGGATACCAGTCCCATCGGAGACTCCGATGGACTGCAAACTCAATGAAATTGTCATCTTCGCAGAGTTGTTCAATTCGGGGCTCAAATTCCACTTAGACCCAGAGATCGTCAGGTATTTTCACCTTATTAAGCTTTGCCCAAGCCAGTTAAGTCCAAATGCTTGGTATTCTCTCATTTCCTGCATAATGGCATCGAGACTGTTCGACTTTCCTCTCCTTATGGAGCAATTCGCCGCTGTGGCCAGCCTATGCAAAAATCATCGCATCCTATTTTATCACCACAACATGGGAGACAATTTCAAGGTGGTAGATGATTTGTTGGAATCGGAGAAGAACTGGAAAACTCAGTTCTTGTTCATCAGTGGGTCATGGGAGAAAGATCAAAGCCCAGACTAAACCTAGCATGCTCACTAGTAGGTGGAAGAGCACAAGTAAGTATTCCATCTTGTTTTTCGTTTTCTCTTTCTCACTTTTACAAACATTCCAGTCCTGAATCACTCATTTCTTTCTTATCAGTATTATCGAAAGAGTATACCGGATATCTGGAGGAGGAGCAGACTACATGTGCCAAACTGAATGCATGGGCCGCAGAACGTTGGGGGAATGCTTTCCACAAGTGTTTTACCTCTGGCAATCTGGTGAGATCTTATTTGTGGAATACCACAGGCCGGAGGGATCTTACATGGGAAGAATTGACCACTCCACCTCCCCCAGCTGTCATTCTTAAGCGAACAGAGGAAAAAGATAGCAAACTGGTCTTGTCCTCTAGAGTCAAAGCTCCTAGCAAGATGAAGGGAAAAGGAAAGAAGAAGAAGGTTGCAGTAGAGGCAGTTCGGGTTGCTGCAGAAGAGATCGGTCCGAGTAACCCTGGAGGGATCGATGCTACCTTGCTCAAGGTAGTTGAAACTGAGACTGTTAAGGAGGCAGGTGAATCGTAAAATCCACCAAGCCCCCCTAAAAAGGACCGAAAGAGGGGAGTAAGGAGCGATGAGAGGACTACTAAGAAGAAAAAGGTCACCTTAGGGGAAGAAGTAATCCTTCTCCCTTTGGAGCCTCTACCTCCAACAGACCCAACTGATCCCACCTTAGCAGAGAAGATTCCCATCGATCTACAATCTTGGGAAGGTACCGGAAGAGAGATTGATGGAGTAGACATCAATGCCTTCCAAAACATTGATCTTTATTTCAATGATTTTGAGAAAGATAACTTCGCTAGCACCTACCGTCCTCCAAGCTCTTCTAATATGGTGACTTAAAATGGAAATTCCTACACTGTCTCCAGGGAGAACGACGTGGTGGCTCATTCTCTTATGGGTCATATTCAACCAGTACTTAACTTGGAAAGGCAAGTGAAAAATCAGTCCACCCTTATCAACACTCTCCAAACAGAAAAAGAGACTCTGTCAACTAACCTCCTCAATGTTAACCAGAGCATTGAGGCACTAAATAAGGAGCTTGAAGAGTTGAAGAAGGACAAGGAAGATCTGTCAACCAGGCTGACCACTTCGGAGAAAGCTAAAGCAGAGTTCCAAACTAAGTGCTCTGGTTTGGAGAAAGATATCTCCACCTTAAAGAAAGATGTGAAGACCAAAGATAGTGTTATTCAAACCCTGTCCGGCGAAAAGACTTCCATTGAAGAGGTTGTGTCCAAGGAAAATAAGGAGAAAGAAGATTTGGAGAAAGAACAGGAATAAAAAATTCAAGACAACATCGATAAATACACCAACGAGGTGATAGATTCCTTGGAGAAAAGGTATGCTGAAGTGAAGTCTGACATGGTACTGCTCTTTCATGAGAAGTTTCTGAAGAGGACGTTTGGTCCCTTGTGGTAATACGTAGAGTATGAAGAAATCCCGTTCCACACGATGGCAGATGGTAATAAAAAGAACTACTCTAGTGGAATTGATTCCACCACCGATGAAGAAGAAGGAACCGGGGAGAGTTCAAGTGCTGAGCTCAAAAGCCCTAAGAAAGGAGGTGACATAGGAACATCTGAAGGGAATAATCTTTGAGGTTTAATTATCTTTTTTATTTTCTTTATTTTGTGAGCTATAAAAGTCCTTGGATGGCCAAGGCATTTTTGTAATCGTATCCGATTTGAGTCCGGTTGAGCCTTTCTCAAAACCTAAAGTCCTTGGATGGTCAAGGCATTTATTATGTTCTAATATCATCGTCCGGTTCTTACCCGGACAGGCTTATCCTACCCAATTTTTGTTTTGTTTCATACTTGCTTTCAATTTTAATGGCTAATGTTTAAATAATCCTTCTTTACTTTACAAATATTTAAAATGAAAGTATTTAAAATCTCCAATGACATGTATTTAATGGTCATCATGCAACCAGATTAATTTGGTCTCTCAAAGATCCTTAGTATTAGATTGGAGAATCGAAAGGAATTGTAATTAAATGACACCAAATATTTTAAGAAGGCATCATATTTCATTGGAAAAACTAGACATCTCATTAAAACCTCCCTGCGCCATCGGGGTAGGAAAGAGTATACCCCCTAATATTTACATGGACTTTAAACAAGTAAATATTTACATAACTTTCATTCAAGATATAACAGCAGGTGTTTAATATTCCATGGGTGCTTTAGGATTCTTCCATCTTTATCTTGAAGCCTATATGTCCCACGCTTAAGCTTTTCGGAGACCTCATAAGGGCCTTCCCAGTTCGGAGCTAGTTTGCGGAACTGCTTTTCCTTAGTATGCAAGAAAACCTTTCTTAATACTTTATCTCCTGGTTGAAAATCCCTTCTCTTGATTCTGGAAGCAAATCTACTTCTCATCAAGCCTTGGTAATGAGTGGTTCTAAGATGAGCCTTAACTCTTATTTCTTCTATTAAGTCCAACTGACTTCTAATTGCCAATTCATTGGCCTGTTCGGAATAGTTGTGGACTTTGTATGATGGAAGAGTTTCTTCTATAGGAGTGATTGCATCTATCCCATATACCAGGGCAAAAGGAGACTCATGTGTAGTAATTTCAGGAGTAGTCTGCTATGCCCACAACACTTCTTGCAAATAGCTTGGCCACTTTCCTACAGCCCCTTCTAAATTCTTTTTCAGACCGGACATAATAGTTCTGTTTGCCACTTCAACTTGACCATTCGCTTGTGGGTGGAAAGGAGAAGAGCAGCAATGTTGAATGCCCCTAGAGGCACAGAAACTCTCCATATCCTTGTTATTAAATTGTGGCCCATTATCTGTGGTTATCTTTTGTGGAACCCCAAATCTGCAACAAATGTTAGACAAAATAAATTTTATAACAGCTTTCGAAGTAGTTCCTGCCAAGGGGGCTGCTTCTATCCACTTTGAGAAATAATCAATGGCTACAATAATAGTCCTACACCCTCCGGACACCATTGGTAGAAGCCCTACTAAATCCAGTCCCCAACGAGCAAAAAGCATTGGCTCAGAAATTGACTCCATATGAACAACTGGGATATGAATTTTGTTACCATATCTTTGGCATGGGTCACATTTCTTCACCAATTCCTTAGCATCTGCCATTATGGATGGCCAATAGTATCCGGCTAACAAAACCCTCCGGGTGAGAGCTCTATAGCCACAGTGTGCTTAACCATCTCCATCGTGTAGTTTGGATCAAATAATTTGGGATTCCTCAGCCCCCAAACAACGTAGAAGTGGCATACTGAATGACTTCTTATAAATAATCTCTCTTATGATCAAGAAACCACGAGCCCTGTGTTTCATTTTCTTTGCCAAAGCCTTCTCCGGAGGCAAAATTCCATCAGAGATGTATTGAAGAAGGGGAAATCTCCAACCTTTGGGTTGAACAATCTGTACGCTTAAACTCTCCTCCTCTTTCTTGCTTTGATTTGGTTGTATGGATTGACATTCTTGTACATGAATCCATGGGTAGGACTCATAATATGCTATGGTAGCTAAGGAGTCGATCAGTTTCCGATCTGGGAATATGCTCATAGCTAACATTTTTTAAGTTGGCTGCTACCTCTTTAAGAATGAACAAGTATTTGATCAACTGCTCCTTCTTGGCTTCAGACTGACCTTGAGCATGGTGGATAAGAAGCTGAGAATCACTCATTAATCTAACTCTTTTAGCTCCACACAGAAAAGCTAACTTTAGACCAACTATAGTTGCCTCATATTCAGACTCATTGTTAGAATCCCTAAAAGGAAAGCATATAGCCTGGTATAACTTATCATTATACAGAGAGTTTAAAAAAATCCTAGCCCCACAACCCATTTTGCTTGATCCACCATATGTCCGGACAACCCACTCTTTTTTAGTCTACTCTTCGGTAGCTTGCTTAGTATTCCTGTTCAAATGAAATTCTACCAAGAAATCAGCAACAGACTGAGCTTTAATTGCAGTTCGTGGGGAAAATAGATATCATAATCACCCAACTCTACTGACCATTTCGTCATCCTTCTTGATATGTCTGCCTTCTGAAGCCCATTCTTCATAGGAAAAGATGTGCGGAAAATGATGGAATGAGACTGAAAATGTGGCCTCATTTTTTTGGCAGCAATTATTAAGGCTAGTACTAGCTATTCAAGCTTTAGGTACCTCTTTTCATCATCTATCAGACTCTTGCTGATGTAGTACACCGGATGAGGATAATTGTCTACTTCTCTGACCAAAACCGCACTTATAGCACATTCTGACATAGCCAAGTATACATATAGTGTTTCTCCGTGAACGGGTTTTAAAAGGGTATTGGGAGAAGACAAATGCTTCTTTATTTCATCAAACGCCTAGTCACACTGTGGAGACCAGTTGAAGTCTTTAGCACCCTTCAAGGTCTGAAAAAACGGAGCACATTTATCTGAAGACCTCGAAATGAAACGATTCAAAGAAGCCAGCCTTCCTGTTAGCCTCTGCACTTCTTTAATATTTCAAGGAGGGTCCATTTTTAACAGAGCATCAATCTGATCTAGATCAGGCTGTATTCCTTTTTCACTTATTACATAACCCAAGAATTTCCAGGACCGCACCCCAAACACACACTTCTCTGGATTCAATTTTGAAATTGACATTTGTCAAGTTGGCAAAAGTTTCTTGAAGATCAGTCAGGTGCAACTCTTCTCCTAAACTTCTAACCATCATATTATCGATATATACTTTCATATTTCTTCCAATCTGATCAGCAAATTCTTTGTTCACCAATCTCTGATAAGTAGCCCCAACGTTTTTCAACCGAAAAGGCATCACCTTATAAAAATGGAGACCCCTATCTATAACAAAGGTATTATGTTCTTGGTCCTTCCGATCCACCTGTATCTGGTTATAGCCGGAGAAGGCATCCATGAACGATAATAGCTTGTTTCCAGACGTAGAATCCAACAACTGATCTATCCGGGGGACTGGATAGAGATCCTTTGGGCAAGCTTTGTTGAGGTCAGTGAAGTCAATACACATTCGCCATTTTCCATTCTTTTTCTTAACTAGCACTGGATTGGCAGTCCATAAAGGATACCGAGACTCCTTTATGTCCCCCATCTTGGTAAGCCGATCAACTTCTTGTACTATTACATCAGTTTTTTTCTTAGAAAAGGCTCTCCTTTTTTGCACGACAGGTGCCACATCACTCCGGATAGACAGCTTGTGTGATATAACTCCTCCCGGTACTCCGGTCACATCTGCATTACACCAAGCGAAAACATGTTGGTGATCTGCTAAAAAGGATAATAATATTTTCTTTAATTTCGGTGCCATTTTGGAGCCAACTTTAAGACTCTTTCCTTCAGCCATAAAGTGGGTTTCAACTTCTTCGATCGGTATAAAAACACCAAAGGTCTCTCTGGGGTCATCAATTTCACCCTCACCCAAGAGGGCCCTAACAACTGCTAATCTTCATTAATCCCAACTTCCCCCAAAGTTTTAGGAGCAAGTGCAGTTGCATAATACTCTCTTGCTATCTTTTGGCTACTCCAGACAACTCCCACTTGTCCTTGAACAACATACTTTAAACACTGATGGACTGTTGAAGCCACAACATGCATCCTAGAGAGCCAGGACCTCCCAAATATCGCATTGTAACATGTGGGGTAATCCACCATACGAATAGTACCATCGCCATATTCTTGAAATGGCCTTTGCCCAACGGTACCTCCTCCTTGAATTCTCCGATTACATCCGCAGAGCTCCCAGTGAAGCCCACAACGGACCGGTTCGAACGCTGAATCACCGCCAGATTCTTCATTTGTTTATAAGAACTTAAAAAGAGAATATTGGCTGAGCCACCAGTGTCAATCAGGATTCGCCTGATGTCGTTACCCCCAATTGAAGCTCCTATCACCACTGCATCCTCATAGGGCCCAGCTATATTTTTTAGATCATCTTCATCAAAAACAATGAAGGGAAAATGAATTTGGCATTGATAAGAAGACATGCCTCCCTCTAACTGAGTAGCTAGAGTGTGAACATGCCTATTCCTTGAAAAAGGAGTTTGCGCAGTCATAGTGTCCCCTCAAAATATAGTGAGTGACTTAAAAAAGCTTACGAGTCCGGACACTGTTTTAGTTTGTTTTGTTATAACTCCCACTTTATTCCGGGTTGGATCAGGATCCAAATACTCCGATTCGACATCAAATTTTTCAAGGATTACCGTTGCCCCTTCCGGAGCGGGTGTCCCCATTTATTCGTTGGGCCAGTCCGGTGAGCATTGTCAAGCCTGTTTCCACTTATTCTCTAGACATAAGCTCCCAGCTGGCCCCTTTCAATAAGATTTTGAACTTCTTATTTCAAAGCGATGCAGTCTTCGGTGTCATGGCCAATATCATGATGATATTGGCAAAATCAGGTATTACGACTTTCCCTAGGAGATTGAAGCGTTGTCAGCTTCCTGAAATGCACTTCATCTTTTGTTTTGTCATAAATGGTTGCCACATTCTCTGTTAATTTTGCAAACCACTCCGGTTGGATCCAAGGTCCTTGTTTATTTCAGGACTGCTGGCTCTGAGCTGGATTTGGGTGGGATTAAGTTTTGTTTGGCCCTATTGGGCCCCTGTCCGGGTTCTTTGGCATTGTATCCGGACTGGTTCTTGTTTGGAGTAGTTGGGGCAGACCTCACTTGCTTTTGTACCCTAACCTTATTTGTTTCATCTACGTTGATTTGCTTTCCCACCTGATTCAGCAAACCGTCCTAAGTCATGGCCTTCTTCCTGGTTACCGAATCAGCCAGATTCCCAAGGTTTAGCCCTTGTCTTAAAGAAGCTATTGATACCTAATCAAAGGAATAAGTTAACCCATTATTAGTTTTTGCGAACCGGCTTATATAGTCTTTTAGTGATTCATTTGGCTCTTAGTCACAATGGATAATAGTATCCCCATTGCCCTTCACTTCTTTACTCCCCACAAACTGCCTTCGAAAGGCCACCCAAAATGTATCAAAGTTCTTGATACAACCTTACGGCAAGCTGTCGTACCATTTTAAAGAACTTCCCGTAAAAGATTGGGAGAAGGCTCTATAAAGAAGTTTGTCATCATCATCAAAATTCATTATAAAAAATTTAAACTGTTCCGGATGGTTGTCCGGATCTTTGCTACCATTATACTTCTCCAATTTAGTACTGTCAAACCTCTTAGGAAGGTTTCCGGACCGTATTTTGGATGACAATGGCAATTGCCTCCAATTGCGACTATGACTAAAAACTGTTTCTTCATTAGGTGTTGCAAAAATACGTGGCTTATCATGGAAAGCAAAAGGATCAATCAACAGCTGATCCACATGCCTGTGACTATGGTTGTGGCTGTGAGACGACCCTTTTCCCAGATGCCTATTTAGTCTCCCATGCCTATCTCTCTTTCTTGAATATTTTTCCACCAGCTTTTGTTTCTTTCTGGACCTCCCCCCAGCACTACTTGATGACAAAGACTCCTCAAGTTCATCATCATTTGAGGAGCTACTGGAGGACTCAGATTCTGAGCTCTCCACCGGCTTGGACTAGTGAGATTTCTTGGAGCTGACATGGGTCTTTTTTGTTCTCAAATGAGTTTTTCCGATGGGTCGTTCTCCCTTGGGTTGTTAGTATGGTGAATTGCTGAGTCTTTTGACTTTTCCTGTAAACCCATCTCTGCCTTTCTAGTAGCACTTAATGCTTCTATTTCAGCTTTCAATGTGTCTCGCTCTTCGGTCGTGTACTCATTTTTTTCTCCCACCACCTCCACCAAAGGTGGTGGAATTTCTTGCTCGTCCGGATTCATCCGAACTGGTTTTTCTTGTTGGTTTTGAATGCTAGATTTAGGCACCTTCCTTCTCCCATTGTGGTCGCCAGTTTGGTGTGGTTTATTTTATTCTGAGGGTAATTTTGTCAAGTGTTTTGGAAAGTTTTAGGAGTATTAAATGTTTGGGTGTTTTGTAGTGAGAGATTTAAGCTGCCTAGTTGTATTAAATGCTCATTACCCTTATTAATGAAAGTAGTTGGGATATTTATACCTTTAATTATGGACCCATGGGATTTCGGGTCTAGTTTAAGGACCCATTTACTTAATAAGCTAATTAGCACCTAGCTTAGTTAAAATATGTTTAGTTATTTAGTACTTTTGTCATGTCCGGATAGTTGAGTGGGTAGTTTATGTTCGGATTACAACTGTCCGGATATCTTATTAAGTAGTGGTGGATTTATCCGGACTCATCAATGAATTTTTTTCTTTTAACATGAAGTCTTTGGGAGAGATAAGCTTCTAGTTAAAACTGAGGAGTCTCCTCGTGTAATGTTCGAGGTGGATCAGAATTGATGGGTGATGAAACTATTTCTGATCTTTTGTGAGTACATGTGCTTTGTTTTACTTTGTGGATCTTCTGATGAGAAGTAGATGTGGAGCCAGAAACTGCTCGCGAAGAATTTCGAGGCACTGATTGTGAGGAATTTGCTGGTAAAAGGTGTTGAAGTTGTTGTGGTGAAGGCGATTGTCGATGAGATTTAGGTGAATGGTTTTTTATGGGTTGGATGAACTTTGAAACTCATGGGAACTTTGATTGGGATTTAAATTACCGTAAATAGTAGTTGTAGTTGAAAATTGAGGTGAATTGTCTATTACCCATGCGGCTTTATTTTTTGGTAGTTGGGGATTTTTTCATAAACTAAAAAGAAGAAGCTTCAAGATGAGTTCAATATTTTGAACATTTGCTGGAAAAGATGAGTTTTCCGATGATGGTAGCCAAGAAATTGGGATTTCAGATGAGGATAGCCAAAAAATTAAGTCTCAGGTGAAGGTAGCTGGGGATTTCTCAGCAAAATGCAACTTTCTCTTACTACAAGGTCTATTTGTTTCAAAAATAATGAGTGAGAAAAGTATTTATAAAATAGAGGATAAAGAGAAAATGGCCAGAGAAGTTGGAGAGGTGGTGATGACTATTGGGTAGAAAGAGGGAATGTCAAACGGTTACTTGTAAAGGATTAATCTGACACCAGTCAATTATCAGAACTAATGGCAAGCCTAGTGGGTCTACTTGTAAACGGTTCCACAACTGTTTTACCTCCTCCAATTTGGTAAGATCCTACTTGTGGAATACCACGGGTCGGATAGATCTTACCTGCGAGAAACTGACTACACCACCTCCTCCAGCCGTCATACTTAAGAGAACAGAGGAGAAGGATGGAAAACTAGCCTTGCCCTCAAGAGCCAAAGCCCCAAGCAAAATGAACGGGAAGGGCAAAAATCAAGGAGAACAGAGGAAGTTCCGGGTGCTGCAGAGGAGACTGCTCCGGAGAATCAAGGAGGGCAGGCCCAAAGAGAGTTTAATGCTACTTTGCTTAAAGTATTCATGGATGAAACCATTAAGGAGGCAGGTGAACCCCAAAATCCACCAAAAGCTGCCTAAAAAGGACAAAAAATGGGAGCTAGCAACGATGAGAGGACTGTTAAGAAGAAGAAAGTCATCTTCGGAGATGAAGTAATCATTCAACCTTCGGAGTCTCTACCTCCGGCAGACCCTATTGATCCCACCTTGGCAGAGCAGATCCCCACCGATCTACACACCGAGGAGGGTATCGGAGGCGATATTGATGGAGTAGACATTAGTGGCCTCCAAAATATCGGTCTCTATTTCAATGATTTTGAGAAAGATGACTTTGATGGCCCCTACCTTCCTCCAAGATCCTCCAATATGGTGACTTTCAATGGTATGTCCTTCACTGTCTCAAGGGAACACGATGTGGTGACTCACTCTCTGCTGGGCCATATTCAGCCAGTGCTCAACTTGGAAAGGCAAGTAAAAAATCAGTCTGCCCTCATCAACACCCTCAACACAGACAAGGAGAGTTTGTCTACTGACCTCCTCAATTCCAACCAGAAAATTGAGGCATTGAAGAAGGAGCTTGAGGAGTTGAAGAAGGAGAAAGAAGATCTGGTAACCAAGCTGGTCACTTCGGAGATAGCTAACACAGAGCTCCGAACCAAATGCTCCGGGTTGGAAAAAGATCTTTCCACCTTGAAGGGAGACATAAATACCAAGGACAATATCATCCAAACCTTTTCCGGTGACAAGACTTCTCTTAAAGAGGCTGTGTTCAAGGTTACCAAAGAGAAATAAGATCTGGTGAAAGAGCAGGATCAGAGAATTCATGCCCGCGTCGATGTATATACCAACAAGGTGATAGATTCCCTAGAAAAAAGGTATGCCAAAGTTAAGTCTGACATGGTTTTGCTTTTCCACCAAACGTTCCCGAAGAGAACGCTTGGTACTTTGTGGCAATATGTTGAATATGAAGATATCCCATTCCATACGATGGTGGATGGTGATAAGAAGAACTATTCTAGTGGAATTGATGATACTACCGATGAGGAAGAAGGAACTGGAGAGAGTTCCAGTGGTGAACCCAAAGATCCCAAGAAAAAAAAAATGATGCAGGAACATCCGAAGGGAATAAGCCCTGAGGTTTTAACTATCTTTTCTTACTTTTTTTTCTTAGTTTTGTGAAATACTAAAGTCCTTGGATGGCCAAGGAATTTTTGTAACTGTGTCCGGTTAAACCTTTCTTCAAACTCAAAGTCCTTGGATGACTAAGGCCTATTTTATGTTCTAATATTATCACCTGGTTTTTAGCCAGACAAGTTTACCTTGCTAAATTTTTTCTTTGTTTCATACTTGCTTAATTTTAATGGCTGATTTTTAAAGAGCCCTTATTTATTTTACCAGTATTTAAGATGAGAGTGTTTAAAATCTCTGATGGCAAGCGTTTAATGGTCATCATTCAATTAAGCCAATCCGATTTTCCAAAGATCCTTAGAATAATTTTAAATAAATTTCAATCAAATCACTCTGAATATTCTAAAAAGGCATCAAATTTTATTGGAAAAACCCGACACCTCATTAAAACCTCCCCGCGCCACCAGGGTAGGAAATAGTGTGCCCCTTAATATTTGCATGGACTTTAAACAAGTAAATATTTAAACAACTTTCACTCCAGATATAAGCGGAGGTGTTCAATATTCCAAGGGTGCTTTAAGATTCTTCCATATTTGTCTTGAACCCTGTATGTTCCAGGCTTAAGTTTTCCGGAGACCTCATAAGTCCCTTCCCAATTTTGAGCTAGCTTGTCGAACTGCTTTTCCTTAGTATGCAAGAAAACGTTTCTCAGCACTTTGTCTCCGGCCAAAAGTCTCTTCTTTTGACTTTGGAAGCAAATATACTCCTCATCAAGCCTTGGTAATGGGTGGTTCTAAGATGAGCCTTAACCCTATTTTCTTCTATTAAATCCAACTGACTTCTAATTGCCATCTCATTAGCCTGTTCGGAATAATTCTTGACTCTGTATGATGGAAGAGTTGTCTCTATAGGAGAAATTTAATCCATCCCATATACCAAGGCAAAAGGAGATTCTTGTATAGCAGCACCATGAGTAGTCCGGTATACCCATAATACTTCTTGCAAATAACTTGGCCACTTTCCTGCAGCCCCTTCTAAATTCTTCTTCAAACCGGACATAATGGTTATGTTTGCCACTTCAACTTGAATATTTTCTTGTGGATGGAAAGGAGAAGAGAAGCAATGCTGAATACCTCTAGAGGAACAAAAATTCTCCAAATCCTTGTTATCAAATTGTGGCCGATTATCTGTGGTTATCTTTTGTGGAACCCCAAATCTGCAACAAATGTTAGATATAATAAATTTTATGACAACTTTTGAAGTAGTTCCTGCCAGGGGGGCTGCTTCTATCCACTTTGAGAAATAATCAATGGCTACGATAATAGTCCTGCATCTTCCGGACGCCATTGGTAGAGGCCCTACTAAATCCAGCTCCCAGCGAGCAAAAGGCATCGGCTCAGAAATTGATTCCAGAGGAACAGTTGGGATATGAATTTCATTACCATATCTTTGGCATGGGTCACATTTATTCACCAAGTCCTTGGAATCTGTCATGATGGATGGCCAATAGTATCCGGCCAACAAAATCCTCTGGGTTAAAGCTTTATAGCCATAGTGTGCGGATCCCTCCCCATCATGTAGTTCTGATAGCCCAATTTGGGACTCTTCAACCCCCATACAACACAAGAGAGGTATACTAAATGAATTCTTATAAAGGACATCTCTTATGATTAAGAAAACACGAGCCTTATGCTTCATTTTCCTTGCCACAGATTTATCCGGGGGTAAAATGCCATCTGAGATGTATTGGCGAAGGGGATATCTCCAGTCTTTAGGTTGAACCACTTGTATACTTAGGCTTTCCTCCTCTTCCCTGCTCTGCATGGGTTGTATGGATGAATATTCTTGCACATGAATCCATGGGTAGGACTCAGAATATGTTATGGTTTCCAAAGAGTCTGCTAGTGTGTTCTCTGATCTAGGTATATGCTCATAACTAACATTTTTGAAGTTAGCTGCCACTTCTTTAAGGATAAACAAGTATTTGATCAACTGCTCCTTTTTTGCCTCAGACTGACCTTGGGTATTATGGATAAGAAGCTGAGAATGACTCATTAACCTGACTCTTTTAGCCCCACGCATAAAAGCTAGTTTCAAACCAACTATAGCAGCCTCATACTCTGACTCATTGTTAGAAGCCCTAAAATCAAAACTTATAGTTTGGTATAAGTTATCACCATACAGAGAGGTTAAACATATCCCATCACCACAACCTATGTTACTTGATCCACCATCTGTCCAGAAAACCCATACCGTCTTAGTTTTCTCATCTGCAGCTTGCTTAGTACTTCTATCCGAATGGAACTCAACCAGGAAATCAACAACATATTGGGCTTTGATCGCAGTTCGGGGGGCAAAATCAATATCATAATCACCCAATTCTACTGACCATTTAGTCATCTTGCTTGATATATCTGCCTTTTGAAGGACATTTTTCAAAGGAAAAGACGTCCGGACGATAATAGAATGAGACTGAAAATACGGCCTCATTTTTCTGGCAGCAATTACCAAGGCTAATGCTAGTTTTTCAAGCTTTAAGTACCTTCTTTCTGCATCCATCATACTCTTGCTGATGTAGTACACCGGACGAGGATAATTGTCCACCTCTCTTACCAGCACCGCACTTATAGCACATTTAGACATAGCTAGGTATAGGTACAATGTTTCTCCATCAACAGGTTTGTAAAGGGTTTTGGGGGAAGATAAATGCTTTTTTATTTCATTAAACGTCTGGTCACATTGTGGAGACCATTTAAAGTCTTTAGCACCCTTTAAAGTCTGGAAAAACGGGGAACACCTATCCGAAGACCTTGAGATAAATCGATTCAAAGCATCTAACCTTCCTGTCAACCTTTACACTTCTTTAACGTTCCGAGGATGATTCATTTTTAATAAGGCATCAAGCTGATCCGGACCAGGCCGTATCCCTTTCTCACTTGTCACATACCCCAAAAACTTTCCGGATTGTACCCCAAAGATACATTTTTCTGGATTTAATAATAGATTAACCTTTGCCAAGTTGGCAAAGGTTTCTTGAAGATCCGCTAGGTGCAACTCGTCTTCCAATATTTTTATCATCATGTCATCAATACATACTTCCATATTTCTCCTAATTTGATCAGTAAATAATTTGTTCACCAACCTTTGATAGGTAGCCCCAGCATTCTTCAACCCAAAAGGCATCACCTTGTAACAATAGAGGCCCTTATCTGTAACAAAAGTAGTGTGTTTTTCGTCCTTCAGATCCACCTGTATCTGGTTATAACCGGAGAAGGAATCCATGAAGGACAATAACTTATTTCCAGATGTGGAGTCTACCAACTGATCTATCCGGGAAACTGGATAAAGATCTTTTGGGCAAGCTCTATTGAGGTCTGTAAAGTCAATACACATACATCATTTCCCATTCTTTTTCTTTACCAACACTGGATTGGCTGTTCATAAAGGATATTGAGACTCCTTTATGTGCCCCATCTTGGTAAGTTGGTTAACCTCTTGAACTATGACATCAGCTTTCTCCTTAGAGAAAGCTCTCATTCTTTGCACAATAGGTGCAACATCTCTTCGGATGGATAGTTGGTGTGATATAACATTCGAAGGCACTCCGGTTACATCAGCATTACACCAAGAAAAAACATTTTGGTGATTTTCCGAAAAATACAACACTTTATTCTTCAATTCTGGTGTCATCTTGGAGCCAATTTTAACATTCCTTCATTCAGCCGGAGAGTGGGTTTCAACCTCTTCGATTGGTATCAAAACACCAGGGGTCTCTCTAGGGTCATCAATTTCACCCTTACCCTCAGAGGGCCTCAACAACTGCTAATATTCGTTTATCCGGACTGCCCCCAAAGTTTTAGGGGCAAGTGTAGTTGCATAACATTCCCTTGCTATTTTTGGGCTACTCCGGACAACTCCTACTTTCCCTTGAACTGCATACTTTAAACATTGGTGAACTGTTGAAGCCAGAACATGCATCTTGGAGAGCCAGGATCTCTCAAAGATTTCATTGTAACATGTGGGGCAATCTACCAAACGAAAAGTACCCTAACCATCTTCTTAAAAGGGCCCTTGCCCAACAAAACCTCATCCTCAAACTCTCCGATCACATCCGTATAGCTTCTAGTGAAGCCTACAATGGACCTGTTCGAGCGTTGAATCACTGCTGGATTATTCATCTGTTTATAAGAACTCAAAAAGAGAATGTTGGTTGAGCTGCCAGTGTCAATCAAAATTCACCGGATGTCATTGCCCCCAATTGATGCTCATATCACCACAGCATCCTCATGAGGACCAGCTATGTCCCTTAGGCCATCTTCATCAAAACAATGAATGGAAAAGGAATTTGGGAGTGATAGGAGGACATGCCTCCCTTCAACTTAGTAGCTAGAGTGTGAACATGCCTTTTCCTTGTATAAGAAGTTGGTGCAGTCATTGTGTCCCCCCCCCCCCAAATATAGTGAGTGATTCAAAAAAAAACTTATGAGCCCAGACACTGTCTTGGTATGTTCTGTTATAACCCCCACTTTATTTTGGGTTGGATCAGGATCCAAATACTCTGATTCTATATCAAATCTTTCAATGATTACCATGGCCCCGTCCCGAGCCGATGTCCCTGCATTGTTTGTTGGGCCACTCCAGTGAGCATTGTCAGGCCTTTTCCTACTTCTGCTTTTGACATAAGCTCCTAATTTTCCTCTTTCAATCAGATTTTGTACCTCTTTTTTCAAGGCGATGTAATCCTCGGTGTTATGGCCAATATCATGATGATATTGGAAAAAACAAGTATTACGACTTTCCCTTAGAGATTGAAGCATTGTCGGCTTCTTAAAATGTACCTCATCTTTTGTTTTGTCATAGATGGTTGCCACATTATCTTTCAATTCAGCAAACCACTCCGGTTGGACCCAAGGTCCCCGTTTATTTCTAGACTGCTGGCTCTAATCCGGAGCTGGGTGAGATTGAGTCTGTTTGGCTCTGTTGGGCCCCTATCCGGCTTCTTTGGCCTTGTAACCGGACTGGTTCTGGTTTGGTGCAGCTGGGGCAGACCTCACTTTCCTGTACACCCTTGTATTTTTTGTTTCATCTACATTGATTTGCTTCCCCACTTGGTTTATCAAACCACCCCAAGTCATGGCCTTTTTCTGGTTACCGAATCGGCCAGATTCCCAAGGTTCAATCCTTGCCTCAAAGAAGCTATTACTACCTGCTCAAAGCAATCACCTAACCCATTCTTTGTGTTCACGAACTGGCTTATATAGTCTTTTAGTGGTTCGTTTGGCTCTTAGGAACAATGGTTAGTAGTATATTCATTTCCCTTTACCTCCTTACTCCCAACAAACTGCCTCCGGAGGCCACCCAAAACATGTTAAAGTTTCTGATACAACCCTGTGGTAGGCTATTGTACCATTTCAAAGCACTCCCCGTAAAAGATTGAGAGAATTCTCTACAAAGAAATTTATCATCATCATCATCAAAATTCTTCATAAAAATTTGAAATTGTTCCAGATGATTGTCCGGGTCCTTGCTCCCATCATACTTTTCCATCTTAGTACTGTCAAACCTCATAGGAAGGTTTCCGGACATAATCTTAGAAGACAATGAGGATTGTCTCCAATTTCGGCCACGACTAAAGACAGTGTCTTCATTAGGTGTTGTAAAAATACCCGCCTCATCATGAAAAGCGAAGGGATCCATCAGCAGCTGATCCACATGTCTACGGCTATGATTGTGGCTGTGAGACGACCCTTTTCCCATATGCCTCTTTAACCTCTCATGCCTATCCCTCTTTCTCCAATATTTTTAACCAATTTTTACTTCTTCTTGGATCCGCCCTTGTCACTGCTGGATGACAAAGATTCCTCAAGTCCATCCTCATTTAAAGAGCTACTAGAGGACTCAGACTCTGAGCGTTCCACCGGCTTAGACCAATGAGATTTCTTGGAACAAACATGGGTCCTTTTTGTACTCAAGTGAGTCTTTGCTCATGGGTCATTCTCCCTTGGGTTGTCAGTATGGTGAATGGCTGACACTTTCGACTTTTCTTTTAAACCTATCGCTTCCTTTTTAACGGCTCTCAACGCTTCTATTTCAGCCTTAAACCTGTCTCGTTCTTCGATCGTGTACTCATCGTTCTCACCCACCACTTCTATTAAAGGTGGTGGCACTGTTTGCTTGTCCGGATTTATCCGAACTGGTTTTTCTTGCTGGTTTCGAATGCTAGATTCAGGTAACCTCTCCTCCCAATGTGGTCGCCAATTTGGTGTGGTTTATTTTGAACTGAGGGTAATTTTGTCCAATGTTTTAAAGAGTTGTAAAGGTATTAAATGTTTGTGTGTTTTTTAGTGAGAGATTTAAGATGCCTGGTTGTATTAAATGTTTATTACCCTCATTAATGAAAGTGGTTGGGTATTTATACCCTTAATTATGGACCCATAGGCTTCTCGGGTCAAGTTTTGAAACCGGGTCGAGTTTAAAAGACTCATTAGTTCTTAAGTAGATTAGCACCTAGCTTAGTCATAATGTGTTTAGTGTTTTAATACTTTTGTCTTGTCTGGATAATTTAGTGGGCGGTTATGGTCCGAATTACCCCTGTCCGATTTTCTCAGTCAGCGGTGGTGAATAAATCTGGTCTCATCAATATGCACGTCGTCTCGCAAAGATCCTTCAATGGTACCGCAAATATATATATATATATATATATTCACGACTCGCATGTCTTATATAACCTAACTCGTATAGTTCAAATACAATATCATATGTTGTACATCTTGGTAATTAGATCGCTTCACACAAATATTGTATGAATCACTATTGAGATACTAAAGTCTCGCATATTTTATGTATATAATATGATGGTCACATATAAAGGGTACTTTAGATCTCCCATAAATCATATACAAAACTAGTCACATATAAATAATATTAAAAATATAAAGAATGAAACTTACCATCTTTTGTTATGAGAAAGCAATACTATTTTATGCTTGTCGGTAAAAATCATTCAATCAACAAATAAAAATGGGCGAAAACAATAAAAAACTTGAAGGTATGACCTGAAGGCTCTATAATGCTGCTTGAAGTTATTTCCTGGAGTATATTCATAATGACAGTCAGTCGTAATGTCACGACGCTTCAATATTTTGAAGTATCCCTTAACTTATTTAAACGCATTAGAGCTATCTAAAAAAACTCCTCTCTTAGGTTTCTCTAAAACATTCAATTAGATATAGTAAATAATCTATAAACCGTAGTGTTGTTTAACAAACGATTTTACACTTATGACTGCCACAAAATTGCATGATCTAATAGAATCCATAATTTCTATACCAATCAACTCGAATGGAAAATGTTTCTTATGTTCTTTGGAAAATCCAGGGTTGCAATTATGCAGGTCAACAAACCACTTAATGACCATGAAGCTGGTGGTAGAGTCAAGTGATGCATAAAGTCTTCATTCACATCTAGTGGAGACTTTATTTTCGCAACAAGTAATGGTTTTGCATCTTATGTTATGCATATATTTGAAACAAAAACCATGCTCAAAGTCATAATATCATAAAGATTACCTTAGAACTGCAACACCTTGATAATAAAAACTTGACCTACACCTGTAATAACATCAATCCAACCAGTAGTAGCAAATATTTTTTTCTTATTATCAACATAATTAAACTGCACCTATTTTCCTACTAATCATTTGATTCTTTGAGGCTTCAAATAAACTTAATTTAGACTCTCTACATATTTTCTCATCAACTTTATCAACCTCATGTTGTTCTATAAGAAAACTAACCCTTTTTAAACGCTCAACATCAACAATTACCACCAAACCCACAAACTTCGTCTCATTTGTAAATAAAAAATTATTATTATCATCACAATAGTACCTCTAACCAACAAGTCTTATTTATAAGTGATATATATTTTAAAAATACTAAATAAATAGTCTTAATTATTAAATAAACGATTTAATAAATAGATTAGGATAATTCACACAAATGTAGTAGCCAAATTTATGGTTCGAAGCGATCCGAAGTCAAATATATCGAAATGTATGATCTGCATGCTGGACAACAATTCTCCGCCGTTTGGTTTAATTATTAGTCGACCGTGTTTTATATATGGTTTTCAAAATGTTATACCATCAGAACCAAGAATAAAATCACAAGATTTTGTTTTCATATTTTGGCTCGAAGTAGAAAGCAAAATTCAAATTGAAACAATTGAAAGAGATGCCTCAGACTCGGTTATTTTTATCTGTATTCACACGTGGTCTTAAAACTCGAAAGGAGAATTCAAATTGAAATCACGAGACTTTGTCGTCTTTATATCTGCCATTTCGAATTTCACCAACTGAGATACCTTTGGCTGCCGTGTAACAATTTATTATTGCCACCTTATTCAATACACAAACGCCTTTAAAGTTCTGAGAAATCGTCATAAAAACTGGTCCAAGGTCGCTGATTTTTCATCCTACGTGTTATCATTTTATTGTTAAACCCAGATTTCCGTTATATCGGCAAGATAGAATTATTGGAAGTATTATTTTATGACTACTTTTTGGTAAAATATTACTTTTGCAAAATTGACAATAAAATGAAACAAGTAGACTTTGTTATCAAATCAAGTGGTCTTACCACTAATAAGATAAACATGATCTATTTTTCGTACTGAGCATTGATAAAAAAAAAATGAATATCGATGTCTAAAACACCCATTTATTTTGAAAATACAAATAGTAATACTAAATGAAACTGTCAAACATTCATCCTATTTTAGTTCTTAATAAAGAATATATAATATACGGAACGTAAAAGAAAAAATATTTAAACCCAATTAAATCGATAGTATACAATTCACTTTACATATCTTATTTTTTTGCAAATAAAAAGATTTTATTACTTCGGATTAAATTGAGAGTTACAGAATAATTTGTCCAAAATTACAAAAAAGTAAAAAATAAAAAACTAAATACAAATAACCTTAATCAAAATAATAGAAGACAATGGGTCTTCTTCTTCGTCAAGCAAAATAAAACAATGTTTCCAGAGTTAGAAGCTTGCAATTCCTCGAACTAAAGTCAATGAAAGACTCACTTTACATATCTTAAGAAACTGTATTAAAATTACAAAGGTGAAAAAAGAAATAAAAAAAATTATAATTTGTGATGTGTGAAAATGTATATATATTTATTATAAAAAAAATTAATGTTTTCAGGTTTTTACAAATGTTTTGAACACATCGAAAAAAATCTCTTCTTAAAAATAAAACTGCATATAAATATATTAAACTGATCGTACTCGAATGATGTATGTTTGTGTTAATATATAAAATATATAATATCAAAAATAAATTTTTGTTTAGTTATATTAAAAATATTGTTAATCGAAAGCCTGCCATTAATAGCAACAATAGTAGTATCGGAGCGAGTTTTGTTTGTTTTGTTTTTGGTAGAATCAATCCATGTATGGTACATCCTAGAAGGACTATCATTAAAAAGAGGCAACATATACACTGTCCAGAAGTTTGAGTGAAATAAGTTTTCGATCTTAAATAAGTTGTGAAACTTCTCTATTTTTTGGACACATGCTCCCTTAACTCGGAAAAAACTCGGCGCATTTAAAATTTTAACTAGAGAAAAAACTCTCAAATTATGCAATAACAAAAAAAACTCAAACAAATAATTATAGATTATCGAACTCGTAGCTAAGTTGAAAGGTATGTGTTCGTGCCCTTATTATCAATATTCTAATTAATGCTGGTTAGACAAGGACTCTTATTTTCTACGCATCTATAGGCATGCAAACCTCAGTAAAAACTATAAATAATACTTGTTCCCTCTCATCTTCCATGTAGAGTAGATAAGTTATGAGTTTGTCTTTGTTGTTTGACACCTCTTATGCAACTTCCGTCGCTACGTCTTAGGTACCATGTCTATCCTCTGCGACTTTCGTCCCAACCACATCTCAAAACTTGTACAAGTATTTTCATTTTACCATACTAATGTAATTAATCAAACAAAAGTATGTTACCTTGAGTGATTAGAAGGAGGGGGGAGGGGAGGGCTCAGATGACGAATCTTAAATAGATTAGTAGATTTTCGGCGGTTCTCGGATAGGCTCATAATATTTGAAAGAAGAATTAAAGTGTTGAAAACGATTCTCATTTTAGTATTTATAAGGTGCGGTCTTTTTGTATTTGTATTTTTAGTTTCTCACTAACTATTTGTGAAGGACATAGGAAGACCAAAAGGCACAACCTTATGGTTTGCATGCTGGTATTTCAAATATCCATAGTAAAAGAAACCATTAATAAGATATGACCATCATAAAACCAAGATGACACATGTTGTTTGTAACGTTGTTTTAGAATGATATATATTTATCCTTGCTCAATAATTTTAAGATTTATAGGAAAAATTCACAGGTAAATACCTCTAACATGTTCGAGGCTCAACCAACAGAGAACCTTCTCCCATCTACATGTGTTAGTACCGGCTAAAAAATACACCGTATAGGTGATAAGATGAACCATCAGAAACTCCCATAGGTGGCAAGATCGTCGCATAGAGACCTCCTATATGTGTCTTATTCAACTAACAAAGATCCAATGTGTGTGTTATGATCGACTAACTAAGATCTTCTATGGGCATCACCCTTGACTAGCGAGACCCATTTACGTTTAATATGTCATTCTTATACGGAGATCATTTTTACATGAATGAAGCAAGGACACACTCATACTAGTGGTTTGCGTCTAATTTGATATCCCAGCTTCGATCCCAGTCTCATACACTACTTTCTTGCACTTTTTGTTCTTCAACAAAATAAAGTATCATTCCTCGAGAGAGGTTTTAATCGATGAGGGTTTGATGAGGCAAGTTGTGGATAATTTATAGAGAGATAAACTTGTAAATAACTCGGTATCCAAAAAATAAAGGCTATATCAAGAATTCAGCCTGCATCATCATAGTCAGGGTGCAATCCAAGTTTTGAGTGATATTTAGCTATAAGTAACAGAGTGTGTAAATAAGGTTATTATAAATACCTTATCATGTCATTGAATAAGAAATTCATTTTATTTATTAAATATTTGCAACTACTTTATCTCTCTAGAATCCCTTTACCAGTTAGTAGGACTATCTATCAGTATGGACCTACTCATAGATAATTTAAAGTTACAAACATATACTCAACCCAAACTTTTTATATCTTGAAAAAAAAATTGTACAAGATCATAACAATATAGTGATGCAAAAAATAATTTTAACAACGTATTCATAGTTTTCCCAATATATTCAAAAGGAAAATTCTAACAAAAAAAACTAATAAAATTTCTTAAGTATAATATTTGTATCATTTTTATAACAATAATTATATGTTTAAAAATATGATTAGACTAGTTTAACAACATATTCATAGTTTTCCCAATATATTCAAAAGGAAATTTTTAACAAAAAAAAGCTAATAAAATTTCTTAAGTATAATATTTGTATCATTTTTCTAACATCATTTTGGATAATCATCTAATAATGGTAAAAACTATAATAATTGTTAAGAGATCACCGACCTTATTTTCTCGTTACCTTCTTTGATTATTGTTTATAATGTGTCCAATGTTGGACATTTAAGACATAGAATGTTAACTGAACAATCAAACCACTTGCCATGCCATCCTCATTTCCACTCCATATGTCGGGTGGACTCAGTTAGTATGTAAAAATATAATATACTTTGTCACGATTTTATTCTTTGTTTTCTATCGAAGAGAAATTTTGTACTCGAGATAAACTCATTAGCTGGAGACTAAATTATCCTTATTAGTGTATTCTATACAACTTTTGTGATGAATCTCACTGATATTATCTATGATTGTGTATTCACTCACATAATCTTAAACGACTAGTTCGAAGCTAGGGTTTACGTTTAATGGTCATGATCGGCCTCGATGGATTAAGGAGACTACAAACTAGCATCTTTTTTTGGCATGCACATTTAGTCGCACTAATTTAGTATATTTTGTGGGAAATCAATTCAATATTCTTTTGCTCCTAACCCCATAGCGTCTATAATTTAAGATTATATGCTTTCAGATCTACTGTTCAGATTTCTTGGTACCAATAGTATCTTACCAATGTAACTTCTTACGTGTTTCTAACTTACTTTTGTTATTTTTTTGCAGTTATCGTCTTTTTTTTTGTTTTTAGTACTATTTTTTGGATTAGATAGATCGTGGTCAAAGTCTCATTCTCAATCTCCATTCAAATTTGGATTGCACCAGTTGAGTTTTGGATAAGATTTTTCTTTTGTTAACTCGTTAAGTTTTTAATTATGCTAGTTTTGATATCCGTTTTTATTGGATTTTGTTCGTAGATCTTCTCCAATTTTTTTTTTCCAGATTGTATTATTTTTTATTTAGAGTGAATATCTCTTTATGATGCATTTTTTTTATATATTTGTATAATCTCTCTTACCAATTTAACCCTCTAATTAAGTTTTTTTTAAAACAAAATTTATAATAAAAGTTTTAAAAAATAAAATTTTACATTTTACATTTTAAATCAAATTTTAAATTCTAAACTATGAGTTAAATAAATATATTATTATTATGATATATTTATTGACAATTGATTAGTTATTACATATACAATTATAATTAATTTAACGCCATGTACATTTATTTTATATTTATATTTATTTCAAAGTTTTTTGTTGTTAAAAATATATTAAACTAATAAAAATATATCTTACAAATACATGGGGTATACCCCGAGGAATGACATTAAGAGCCGATAAAGACCGTAATCGAAGAAGTTGACCAATACATGGCCAAACGAGTACAAACAAAGCGAAAGTGTGAAGACCAAAATAATGGACCAAATCCTGGCCAAACGAGTAAAACAATGTAAATAAAGATATTAAGACTCATATGATTAGATAGACTAGACATCAACAAGGTAGGAGTGTAAGAGAAACCGTACATAAGAGAAAGATGGTTACTTCAAACAAACACAAAATAAAATTAAGTTCAAAAATTAAAGAGGTTGGGTAGGCCAAACAAACTTGGTGCCAAGGTATCTGAACCGCAGGTCATACAGCACGCCGTAAGAAATCGCAGAGGCAGGGGTCGGAAAGGATAAAAAATTATAGCATTCCTCTCACACTAGACGTGATAGACAACTATAAGTATCGAAATCTAGAAGAAGGCCAGTTGAACGTCTCTTGGATCCAAGAGACCCAATTGTTATTTTGACTTAAAGAAAAAATCAAACATAGAGCTTGTGAATCCCCAAATGTTGTGAGTGTAACTACAGTCATAGTGGATATGGTTAATTGTTTCTGATGCTGAAATGCATAAGACAAAATTTGAGGGTGTGTTTAAACCCCAACTAAGAAGCTTATCACGGGTGAAAAGTTTGACATGGATAGCTAGCGAAATGATGAAGGAATTGCGGGGAATGTTAAATTGTTTACGAATATGCCCCGCCCACCCGGCGTGATGGGTTGTTATACTGATGACATTGTAGGTCTTCTTGATAGTGAACTTGGTAATTCCTCTTTAAGAATTCCAATAATAGACGTCATTGTAAAGTGTATAGCGTGAGGGAGGGCTAGGATGAAGTGGTTAATCTCCTGGAACGTACGATGGTTCCTAGCACTGACAGACCTTAAATGAGTTTGTCAATTCCAATGACCATCCCGAATGATATCGGAAACCGTAACGTTTTTGCTCAAACAAGAATCTCAAATAATACTGTGTCCATAGTGGTTGACCAAAGAGGTAGAGAGCAACCCCGGGTCAAACCAAAAGGAGGTCTTCTCCCCGTTACCAATCGTGACCTTGTACAAATTGCTATCAAGAGGCCTAAGATTCAATATTTTCCTCCAAGTCGATGAGCGACAAGAGTCAATCTTTAAATACCATAAATTATTATTTTTAATCTTCTCAGAGTAAATCCAGTCACACCAGATTTAGTTGTTGAGTTTACTTACGATGGTCCACAAGTGTTTAAGTACGGTTGCATGATTTTAGGTTTTTAGGTATATCATCTCAAGGCCAACCTCAAACAAGGGAAAGGTAACTGTAGACCAAGAAACTTTATCACCTGTAATCTTCATCTCATGGTCAGACCAGAGAAAACGACGGAGAGATTGGGAGAGTTCTTTAAAAACTCTAGCGGGAAGAATGAAGATCGAAAACCAGTAAACTTGCCCCGCAAAAAGTACATAATTAATGAGTTGAAGCCTCCCCGGATAAGAGAGGTATTTGGAAGTCCATGAGGTAATGCGGTTAGATATTTTGTCGAAAAAGCGTGTCGATGATTGTTATGATAAAGTCGACGTGGGAGAAGAGAAACTCCAAGATACTTAACTGGAAAAGACCCAACATTGAAGCCAATAATATTCATCAGGTTCATTTTGAGGGTAGGATTAACTCTAGAGAAAAAGAAATGGCTCTTCTGAAGGGAACAAATAAATCATTAAGATGATCCTTGATAAGACTAAAACAATTAATGTCACAACGACGAAAAATCATTGGATCATCTGCAAATGAGAGATCGACGATTTTAACATATGAAACTTTTAATAAAAATTATATCGAAATTAATGAAATGAAGTTAGAATAACTCATCCATAAAATCCAACATACTAATATCTTGGATATATATATAAAAGTTATTTTTAAAATGGTACGGATCTAACTAAAAATATAAATAAGAAATGAGATAAATATTTTATTTTTATTGTAAAACAAAATTTAAATTTTATATATTATTATTAAAATTATGAATAAATATCTCGTAGTATTAATATTGTATTTTAAAACCATTTAAATAAGTATAAAAAAGTAAAAGGAGAAAAAATAAGGTTGGACAAATAAAATTAATAAAAAAGCTTTATATATATACTGTTGTTCCAACATTTATATATTGTTGTTCCAGCAACCCTTCAATTTGTTTTACTTTGTTTTTGGTTTAGAATCCTCAAACAAACCATATAAATTGGAATTGAATCTTTTGCTTCGAGTTGATTTAATGGCCCACTCGTAAAAAATAAGATCGAACCAGAAAGGAGTATGAATGCTTTAATAGCCAGTTAGCCACTCAAACTCAGTGGGGCTGTGTATTTGAGTTGCCTTCTCCATAAAAGTTTGAGAAAACTTTTGTCCATATATGCTTATAGTAATATTACTGTAAGCTATTTTATTTTAATAATTTTGACTATGATAATCCATTGTCAATTTATGTTCAGTCTTTCTTGGCAGTTACCACCATATAGAAAAACTATATTTGGGATTATTAGCTAAGGAAAAAATATGGTTTTATTTTATTTTTATGGTTTTAGTTTTCAGTCAGTTTATTAGTTAATTTTTATTAAAAAAGGTGACCAACATAATTTTATTTTTTATATAAAAATTTATTTTATTTTTAATTAAATCATATTGATTCTTTTGTTAGTTTTAAACTAAAAATGTCTAAATACAAATATCATAAAAAACATATTTATTTAAATGTATTCCGAATTTTATTTTAGATTGATGTTTTGTTTTTATATACGAAGGTCTTGTTTTTTATGAAATTGTAATTACATGAATTATAGATATTAATAGAATATATATATATTTTTATTTTTTAAAATTCTTTTGAAAAATATTATTTTTTATTGATTTCGATTTTGACAATATATCTCTTCTACATTATTAACTTTTTTCAATAACACCAAATTTGTTATAAACTGAATCTAACTCCATCCAAAATTTGTATCTCTTTTAAAATCTAACATCCGTTTTTCAAATTGTGTTTCAAACAATTTTTTTTTTGTTTTGAAGCTTTACAAAAATGTTTTATTATTGAAAAATAATAATCATAACAATGATGAAAATTAAAAAAATTAAAAAAGTTTTTTTTTAAAACCGACTGAATTAAATAAATATCAAAACCGTGAGATGATTTTCTAAAAAAGAAGCCAAACCCTAAAAATTCATCATCTCGCATTGAATACGATCCTTTACTAAAACAATAGAACAACGAGAAAAACGGTCGTTCATAGTTGCAATAGTTGTTAGGGAATTTTAAATAGTTAAATTATTACGAATTACATATGCAGTTGTTTTATATTCATTTTTGTTATTAGATGTGGTGAATTTGAACTTGATGACTTAATTTAGAGTGTTCTTAAAAACGTTCAATTATACTTCTGCATCTAGTCCCAACTTCTTGGATCTCCTATCTCTCTAGACCAGCCGTGTTGGTTTGGGACTATCTGCCAAGGCCATTATTTTTTTACTGAAACATCATTAAGACGTCTCTCGATGTCTCAGCTTTGATGGTAGTGTGAAGTTCAAACTTGATATCAAACTCTCTAAGTTATACTGACTATTTGGCTAGTCAGCCAGATATGTATGGCTTATATATATATATATATTATATTTAGTAATATGCATGTATTTTTTGTATGTGCCTGAAAATATGACTTCATCTTTCTTGTTGTTATAACTAAAGTTAATGATAACTTTTCCAAATTACGGGTAACACGTTTCATCATCTAGAACTCACATAATATATAGTTTTGGGGATATTGTTTTTTTGTGACCAACGATGTGCTAACCGCATAATCATATACATCTAGATATTGTTTTGACAACTCTTTTCTTTTTATAAACATGGTATCTCATTTTGGAGTTTAGTTAAACGAGCCAATCCCTTTTTAGAATTTTAAAAATTGAAATTTTATCTGAGGATCAAGAAATTAACATGTTGTTCGGTTAGTCTTCATGCCAGTATTTGGACATCTTTGATGTTGGTAAGTTACTCTTGAGTTCTTAAATCAAGATGGTATGTATTTGTAAAAGTAAAAAATGGATCCTTGAGATAGGTAAATTCCATGCTTACACGTCTTTTACCATTTTATTTTTTACCATCTAGACTTGTTGTCCAACTTTAGTATAAGGCTTCTGACATATGGCTTATTTTTCTAAGTCGATCCATCTGGACAAAAATAATTTCGGCATCTTCAAAAAACGGTCTCAGATTATACTTAATAAACCCAAATTATTTCATATTGATAACTAGTGACAGATCACTTCAAGGAGCACTAAATTGAGGTATTCTGTGGACCATACGAAAACATCCAACCTCCCAGATACAAGTATTACAAGATTGGTTTGTAACTTTAGGTATCTCCTCACGTAAATCACTCTCTCTAGTGTGACCATGTATAAAGGCCTCTATAGGTCATTCATGTCGTCTAGAAAGATCAAAACCTATAGTGTTTGGTACTTTTTAGTGTTAGAGAAGTATAAAGGAGGCATTGGTAGATAATATTGTTAGATTGTTTACATAATATCATTCATCTGGTTGAGAAAAAGGTTGCGAAAGATTATGTTTTATGTTAAAGGAGAATCTACAACCATGAACATGCATTGCGCCTGTCTCATGAGCTCTCATTAGCCAAGAACTACCTCTAACTTCAACATGTTCATGACCCGAGTGTTCATCACAATGAATCTAGTTAAAAACCTTTTTATTACGTCAAAAAGAGGATATCGTACATTTTATCATAGGTGGTTTTTAATATAATATTGGAAAAATTCATGTTTCCACCATGCTCCTCCGAATCTTTATCCAAACAATATAAATGCATTCTCATGTGATGCATCGATTCCCTAAAGTTCATAATCATCAAACATAATTATTAGATTTGGTTTTAGTAAAGGCGTGCACAAGTTCCTGTTCTAGATTTCGGCAGTTATGCGTTAAAAGTTTTACATCATCGTGTTATTTGTAGAATTTTCTTGTGTCATAAAATTCTTTGAAAGTGAACATCATTCGAGGATACCAAATAATGAATTATACAACACCTCTAGGTGTGTGTGAGATACATAAACTTCATAATAATCAAACAATGAATTATACAATACCTATAGGTGCGTGTGGGATACCAAATAGCTCTAATTTACCAAAAACATCGTTGTCCTCCGTTCTTATTCTCTTAACTTCCGATACCTTATCAAAACAAATAAATAAGATTAAAAACTAATCTAATTTATTTTGTCAATAACAATTATATGAATAGTATTATCATAATCAAGTTATATAGTTGATAGTCTAATATTAACTTTAATAGATCATACAGATATTAATTATGTATTAAAGTTAATATTACACTATCCATTACATAATTTAAATTTTAATTTATATGAGTTGATTACTTGTAAATAGTATGTACAAAATTATTATCGACTAAATATATTATTAGACTAAATTAATTAGATTATTCTCTAATCTCATTTATTTTATTTTTTGTCAAAAACGTGTCTCATTGCCTTTTTCATATAGTTATTGTTTGTTTTGCACATGCTCTATAACTTTTATGATGTCGTTGTAGAATCAGGTCTTCTTTTTCACTCATATATCAAATTCGAGTGATATTGGTACTCAAATCAAACATCTTAACGAGCCCAACGAGTGTCAAAATCGTCACAAGTTTTGAGACTTAAATTTTATTGTTTAGGGGACCCAAATCCTATTCCGTGTGTTTCATTATTATCATGTAATTTCCATATTTTGAGATTAGGGTTTTGGATAGTTTCTATATAAAGCATTTTATACCTAGTTTTTGACAATTTTTGTTTAATTAAAATACTTTTTACTGAATTTTTAATTTATGGCCACCCTAAGGTACGGTTTATCCGTTTTTTATCAATTGATATCTTGCCTCTATCATTTTTTCCCGGTCTCTAGCCTTTATTAGGGGTGTGACCAGGGTCTTGGAATCTTATTTGGGAGCCACTATGATCGGCTCGCTAACATTAGTTATTGGATGATAAAACGGTATGCATTTGTGAACTCTAGGAGTCGCACATGCTTTAACTTTTATTTGCTCTTTTACCTAACCCGCAAAATCATTAAAGGCAGGACCATTATCTTCATTATTTCTTCCACCAATCTCCGTCATAGATCACCATGTCTATAAGCCCCTTAAGAGACAAGTTTATAACCGTTATTCCATATTGTATTTTGGTTTGAACAAACTTTTGGGCGTGCTCCCAAAATATTTTAGTGGGCTTTAACTTGTAGTGGATGATGTAGTCACCATCGCACTTAATGAATTGGTTACTTATAAACTTTCTTGAGAATATTGTTAGTAGCAGTGTAAAATCGTATATGCTCTTTAGCAGTAGCTGGTTCAACCCGGTTAGGGCATTACCTTGAAAGTAAAGCGCAACATAATAACCTGTCATCTTCCTTGAAGATAAAAATCTCTTTTTGGATCTGTTTGATATGATGATTGGGTATAAATTTTTATGTAGGTTTTTTATCTTATATTTTTTGAATTTTGATGGTAAGTATATCTGCAGAATCTCTCATGCCAATGGAGATATCTCTGAGGCTAATGAGAGATGTTATGTACGTCAGACCGACATAATTTATAGTTAATTTATAGATAAGAATAATTTCTCTAGATAGTAACTACATGACTAAAATATGATGCATGATTACATATAAAAAAGAACTGAGAATCGTTGCCATAAAATGATTGTGTCCCTACAATTGATAATATAAAACAAGTTCTCCCTACATTTCAAATACAAATCCACCAACATAAGTATTATTATGAACTCATTTGAATAAAAATGTCTCAAACCGTCTAATCTTTATATATATATATATATATATGAATTTCAAAATAATTTGTTGATTTAATCGTACTTTATAAAATTATAAATTTTATAGTATATGTAGAATTAAATAAAGTTAATTTTTTCAAAAGTTATATTTTTAAAAATTTAAATTTTTATCCTCAAATATCTTAATTACATTTTAATATATGAAAGCACAAAAAATTTAAACTTACATTTTATTATAATTTATTTCTTAAATTTAAATTAGAAGTTTAAAATTAAGTTTTAATCTTTAAAAATTCTGTAGTCCTATATTGGTGCATTATATCTAAATTTTAATTTTAATTTAATTTTTTATATTTTTCAAAGTGTATTTTTAAGTCTTAAATAAACTCAAATAAACTTTTAATTGATATTACTTTTGAAATATTTTTCTTATGGCTATAAAGTTTATTTTTTAACGAATATATATATATAGTGGCGGATCTAGGAATTGAAGTAAGGGGAGCTAAACAAAATGTCGCATCCTTATGCACACTGTATTCCAACCATTGATATTTTTCGAACCATGTAACTTGAAAACTCCGGTTATTTTTCCCAAATTGTGTTTTGGGGAAAATATGATTTTTTATTGGCAAGGTCCTTTTGATATGAATTCTCGTCGAATTTTATCTCTAACATTACTATCAGGATTTTCAATAAGTTGGCGTAGTCCCGGATCACTCACTATATCTTCATTCAAATGAAATTCTACACTATCATCATTATATCTTCATTCAAATGAAATTCTACACTATCATCATTAGGTCTTGATATAGAGGCAATCAGATTAGGATGAATCATATTATTATCACTATTCCTTGGTTTTTTATCAAAATAACGCTCCATTATAAGTCTACAAATAAAAATATCTTATTAGAATATGTTATTATTACATCAATAAATCTTAATGTATCTTAATATATATTATTTTTAAAAGATATATAAAATAAAAGAAAATATAACAAAACCAAATTTAATATTTTAAAAAGATATTTTAAAATTTACATAAAAGTAAATAAAATTTGTTATAAAAAAAATATATTTTTGAAAAATAGATGAAAATAAATAAAATTTGGTTATATAAAAGATATTTATAATATAAATATATAATTTTATTTTAAAAAATAACAAATATTTCCATATATATATATATATTGTCTTTAAACAGATTAAAAATTAAAATCAATTACTTTATAAAAAATAATTTCACTAAATAAAACTTTGCTATATAAAACTATGTAAATCTATTTTTACTTTCCTAACCACAAATCTATTTCCTAAGTGAACACAAATCAGATCAGAAAAAAATATTGATTATCGTATTTTAAGATCAAAATAATAATAAAATTTCAAAAGAAAAAAAAAACCCACATACCTTGCAAAAAATAAATTGAGACGTATGGTGTTCTTCCTTTTTCCCCTTTTCTTTTATTTAAATATCCTCTCTCTCGTTCATAAGCAGCAATTCATTATCTTTTTCTAAATCAAAGTAAGAGATAAAACATAATTAATTAGAAATAGAAAGATTGAACGAATATAAAATCAAAACATATTATCGCAAAAAAGAACGAGAATACTTACAAAATCAATCAAGAGTTCTAATATTCTAGAGATTGAGATGCCGGAGACTACATCCAACCATTTATAAATACCAACTTAAAATTTTCTTTTAAAATATTCAAGATTTTTTACTTAAATTTTTCCTTAAAAATAGCCATAATCCAAGATTTTTTAAATTAAAATTTTTAACGTCTGAGACTTTTAATCTAAAAAGTTTATTAAAAATAGTCAACATAATAATTTTTAAATTAAAATTTTACTTTAAATTTATAACATTCCTAAAAAACAATTATTTTCTTAAATTTTTTACTTTAATATTATTTATATAAAATATATATTTTAGGTAGGAGGGCGTATAATTTAGATAAAGGGGCGTATAACTTTTATTTTAATATTATATTATTACCTTAAAAAAAATATAAAAAGTATATTTTAGATAAGGGGAGGCCTACGCCCCGGGCCCAACGTAATTAAAAAATATAATATTATATTATTACCTTAAAATAAATATAAAACGTAATTAAATTTTAATTATTATATTTTATTATATATACATATCTAAAGTAAATAATAGACAGTAGAAGGATGTGTTATATGAGTATATAATAGGAGTATTTTATTTCAGTAGTTGTATACTTAAGGAGACGACAGGTGGATAGGTGATAGGAGTATATATATACTGTTGTTGTTACTTATTACTTGAACTTTATAAATCCAAAGAAAGAATCTTGAGTTAAATTTTGAGTTTTCTAAACTACGGAAGATGGGTTTCAAAGAACGGAAACGGAGAAATAAAGGAGGAGTCACCCAGTGTTACTTAGAATGGGATCAGGTTACACGTCTCTTTGTATATATATTTTTATATTTATCTAGATTATTACATATTGATTAGAATATTGTTCAAACACTTAACTATATGCAACACAGATGAGTTTATATTCTGTCTATTCATATAAACAATGGGTGTGATTTCTCCACAATTTAATGACTCCTAATTCTACAGAATATTCAAGGTTTTATGTGGGATGAAGACAACAAAATTATAAAGAAAGTTTGAGATCAAATCCCTACCTTTCTCTTCTTTTTTCTTGTGTTGGATTTCTTGTTTGTTTGAGTTTGAGATGGAATCCATGGAGCTGCCATTTTTTTCTTGCCTTCAATGTTTCTTCCTTCTTTATTCTCCGTTTTGTCTTTCTTGAAATAATCACGAATCTCTTTGACGTTTCTAATGATAGCATAAAACTTATCCATTTTCTTTTGTCTTTCTTGAAATAATCACGAATCTCTTTGAAGTTTCTAATGATAACATAAAACTTATCCATTTTCTCTTCCTTTTTTCCGTCGTTTTGTCCTTTCGCCATTTGCATTTTCTTTTCTCTCTTTGAAGACTTGAAATACAAAAATGGAATTTGATTTATACAAAAATGGGTTTGACAATGCTGACGCGATTGATTCTCATTCGATACTCGTTCGAGACTGCAACGTTCAGCACTCGGTGGTGTCATCAACAGGTTTGAGTTTATTATAATAAATTAGTGATATTTTTACTTGCTATTCGGATCTTAATATGCAGCTCTTATGATGATTTGGTTGAAGGGAAAATGCAAATGATATTCAACCCAAGTTCATACTTGAAGCTGCAAATCACCCTACGGACCCTGACATATATGCTAACTCAGGAGGAGTTACCGTTAGTTACTTCAAGTGGGTGCAGGTATATCTTTTTCTTTCTTTTTATATATATATATACACACCGCAAAGAACAATAAATCAATTATGTTTTCATTCTTGAGTACATTCTAACAGTTTTATTATGTGTTACAAAAAATTACAGAATATCCATGCGTCCATTGGGAAGCAAGAGTTAGTACGAAGGAAATGTGAAAAACGCACAACTGCAATCTTCATATGGGAACCTTCACTCTCGGTATCAACCGGGGGAGCTTGAAATATTGGCTTGTTGTCGTTAGCTCTTCCTTGTAATTTCTCCTGAGTGATTAACTAAATGATTCAATTTGACTCATGATTTATAAACCTTTTGATGCTTTAATTATTCCAGAGATTTTTAGGCTTTCCTTTATAAATTCAATACTTCAGAATATGTTTTGTGGCTCTTAGAAATCCCGATTTCAAACATATTTGAGCTTGAACATACGTGTTTTTCCGATACAGATTTAATTCCATGGAAACGTTACGTGTGGTGCAAGTTAGTAAAATATTAGTTCCAAGAGAAATATTTATATAAATGTAAACGAAAAAGAAGTAGGACAATATATACTTGAAACTAGTGCAAAAGTTTCGTAATTTGTCATCAACCGCTTAAAAATTAATAAAATAGCATTTTTTTTTAATAAATCTCAATATATAACAAACTTATATATATTATAAAAACCAACCGACAAACCATAATATCATTAAATTTTCAATATACTCGTTGGCAACAAACTAATATATAATTTTATTAATAAATACGAAAATATTATATATGTCTTGTTCAAGAATCAAATCAAATCATATATAAAGGATTATTTTTATCTAGCTAGGACAATTTTTTTTAGTTTCGTATGATATGTATTTAACTTTTACTCCTGTTTAACTTTAACTTTTATTTTATTTTTGTTTGGTTTAGAGTTTAATAAGAATATATTTATTGTCCAAATTGATTTTTTTTAGTTTTAGAAATCAATTTCTTTTTCTAAGAAATTTAAGAGAAGTCAAAGAAGCAACAACTATGACGATGAAGATAAAACCTATTACGCACAAAATTGGTCAGATTCAAATAATTAGTTAATAGGATATACGTCCCATATTGTGTGACCAACATTGGTCTTAATTTTTTTAAATAAATCTAAATATGGTTCAATAGAATAATTAATTGGTATGTGATTGCATAAGTCCATGACTATATGGCATTTTTGGACAAACGGAAACGGGTTTTATTTGGGATCCAGATATCAGAATTAGACGATGTGACCACTTAAATCGAACGCGTCGAGAAGCCCAACGATTTTGGAAAGCATCCCATCGTGATGAAGTCCAAGCCCTAAATTTAATCACTTAAACCCTCATTTTGCTGTTTTAGTAAATTTTCTGCATTTTCTTATTTTTGTTGGATTTTATTAAAATACTTAACCAGCTCCAATCGCTTTGAAATTGGGATGGGCTTTATTTTATTGCATAAGGAAAAAGTTGTAATTTTGGGCTAGGGTTTCGAGAAATTCTATAAAAGGCCCTCAAACCCTAGTTTTGCCGCAAACTTTTTTTTAATAGAATTTGATTTTCTTTAAAGTCTCTTTTACTCTGTCCTAGGGTTAGAGCTATCTATCTTCTATTGTTCGTCTTCTTACTCTGTATTTTCAGGCGCCTGTTCTATCTCGTAGCTTGGCGCTACCATATTGGTATCAGATTCAGAGTTCTTACGGCGTGGGTAACGACGGTATCCCGCCAAAGCGATCTTTTCGGGGGAAGTCCACTCTTCTGATCACCAAATCCGTCGACCGTGATGAATTCGGTCAATTCCAATCCCAAGTTGGTGAACATATGCACTCGTTGGGAAATCAGTTGAGAGACGTACAAGAAGCACTACACAGGCTGTTGAACAACCAAAGCAATGGCTTTCGAGCTCCAAGTTCGAGCAACCAGCCGTTGGGATCTGAGATCGGGCGCGAGCGAAATTCGTTTGCTCTTCGGTGAGAACAAGTTAAGGGTCAATATTCAGCACAAGACTGTCGTGACCAAGTCTTTGAGCAGCCGCCAGCGAGAGATTCTTATCTAAACGCCAACAACCAGTGGGAATCTGGATTCAGACTGGAGATCCCAGAGTTCCAAGGGGGTCTCGACCCGGAGGATTTTTTTAGATTGGATCGCATAAGTTGAAGAAGTCCTTGATTTCAAAGAGGTCTTGGATGTAAAGCGGGTACAGTTGGCTGCAACTAAGTTCTGAGGCCGAGCTGCATCCTGGTGGCAACAGCTCAAGCAGACCAGATCAAGGCACAGTAAGCCAAAAATAACAACTTGGACTAAGTTTTTGAAGCACTCGAGGGCTGCGTTTTTGCCTTACAACTATGCCCGCATCATGTATCAGCAGTTCCAAAACCTTAAACAAGGGTCAAGGACTGTTGACGAGTACACTAACGATTTTTTCAAGCTACAAAACTGTGTCGATATTGTTGATTCACCAGATCAGCTAGTATCTCGCTATATAGGGGGGATGCGACAACATTTTTAGGATCAGTTGGACATGTTCGACCCTCTGAATGTGTCTGAAGCACATCAGTGCGTACTACATCTGGAGAAATCCCTTTCACGAAGGCCTTCTGGAGGAGACACTACTAGAACAACTCCATTGGCATTCCCAAAAAGGACGGTTCCAAGCCCTAACCCAGGAGTACCAACTGCTTCTCCTATGCGTACAAGTGCTAATTTGCAGGTCCCTAGTCACACAGTTACTTCCTCACAGGTCCGGTGCTATCATTTTCATGAACTAGGGCATGTTGCTTTATAGTGTCCAAAATTACGACAACAGCCACAACAATCGAGGGGTCTGTATTCTGACACTTCTGATTTTTACCTGGAGGGTGACCCACGGTTTGATGAAGAACCAGAGGATATTGTTGATGAGATTCCAGAGGACCAGGTTACAGGAGGAGATATTGGTCAGGCATTGGTTTTAAGGCGTATATGTCTGACGCCGAAAGCCAAAAGTGATGGGGATGATTTGCTACGGAACAATATTTTCGAATCGACTTGTACAATTGGGGGAAATGATGCAAATTCGTTATTGATTCAGGGACCTGCGAAAATGTTATCTCTGAAGAAGCTGTCCAGAAGCTGGCCCTGAAAACAGAAGACCACCCAAACCGCTACAAGTTTTCCTGGTTAGAGAAAGGTAGTGAGGTAAATATCTCTAGATGATGTCTGGTGTCTTTCTCTGTTGGTAACTATAGGGATAAAGCATGGTGCGATGTCATTGGGATGGATGCGTGTCACTTGTTGCTAGGCCGACCCTGACAATATGATAGAAGTGTCACATATGATGGTAGGAGGAACCACTACAGTTTTTTATGGAATAATGTCAGGTTCATATTAACACCAACTAGAGAGGCTTCCCCAAAACCTGCCCTTGCAGTATCAAAGGAGTCGGGTAAGAACTTTCCAGCTCGAAAGGCGTTTATAGAAAATTCTCATGAAACAAGGATTGTCTATCTTTTGGTGGTTAAAGAACTTAGTACTGATCCATTTGCTGGTATACCTGAGCGAGTTTGGCCGCTATTAGCAGAATTTTCTGTTGTCTTTCCTAATACTTTACCTATAGGTCTTCCTCCATTGAGAAATATCTAGCACCAGATTGACCTTGTACCGGGTGCTAGCCTACCAAACCGACTGCATTATCGGATGAGCCTAAAAGAGCATGAAGAGCTCCGTAGATAGGTGGAAGAATTGTTGACGAAAGGCCACATCCGAGATAGTCTTAGTCCTTGTGAGGTTCCTGCACTGTTAAAACCAAAGAATGATGGTTCAATGAGAATGTGTGTGGATAGCCGGGCTATCAAAAAAATTACAATCAGGTATCGATTTCATATTCCTCACCTTGATTATTTACTGGATCAATTGAATGGTGCTACTGTGTTTACGAAACTGGATTTGAAGAGCAGATATCACCAGATTCGTATTCGTATGGGGGATGAGTGGAAAACAGCCTTGAAGACCCGAGAAGGTTTGTTTGAATGGATGGTAATGCCATTCGGTCTTTCTAAAGCTCCTAGCACGTTCATGCAGGTTATGAACCAGGTATTTTGCCCGTTCATCGGAAAATTTCTTGTTGTGTACTTCGATGACATTCTTATACATAGTACCACGGAAGAGCTACTTCTCCAGCACTTACGCGATGTGTTGGTTGTTTTGAGGCGAGAGGAGTTTTATGGAGGACTCAATAAGTGTTGTTTTATGACAGATTCGGTCGTCTTCCTGGGGTATATCGTGTCAAAAGATGGGCTGTCAGTGGATCAGTCGAAAGTGGAAGTCGTGAGAGACTGGCCTATTCCTACTTCCATCATTGAAGTTCGCTCTTTTCACGGATTGGTCCCCTTTTACAGACGGTTCATACATAACTTCAGCACTGTTATGACTCCTATTACAGAGTGTATGAAGGGCAAGACATTCTACTGGACCCTTGAAGCAGCTAAGGCGTTTGAGGAAATCAAGGTAAAACTGACCACTACACCGATTCTGGTTTTACTTGACTTCTCTACAGGATCTGAACTGCATTTTGATGCGTCAGGATTGGGCATTGGCGTTGTATTCAGCCAACGAGGCCGCCCTACATCATACTTCAGCGAAAACTTAAACTCAACGACAACACCTATGACAAGGACTTCTATGCAGTTGTACGAGATTTGAAGCACTGGAGTTCCTACTTGGCCTACAATGACTTTGTCCTGTACACCGATCACGATTCCTTAAAGCATCTACAGAGTCATGAGAAACTCTCTTCCCGCCATGCACGTTGGGCAACATTTACTCAACAATTTACTATTTTCCATTAAGCATACATCGGGCACCACAAGTGCAGTACTGGGTATAGTCCCTTCATGGTAGTCTATGGTTATAACCCACAGGGTCTTATGGACTTAGCTTTCCCAACGCTTGATAAGGTTCCAACTAAGGTCGAGAACGCCATTGCTGATCTATAGGAGATCCATGAGAACACCCGCAAACACCTAGAGGAAACAACACAGAAGTACAAGATTGCCGCAGATAAGAAGCGTCGCTTGGTGGAGTTTGCAGTGGGGGACTTTGTATGGGCTATTTTGACGAGGGATCGCTATCCTGCACACGAGTACAACAAGTTGGCTGCAAGAAAGGTGGGTCTGTTTGAAATTATTGAAAAGATTAATCCCAATGCATACATGTTGAAGCTACCCAGCCACATGAAGACCAATAAAGTTTTCAATGTGAAGCACCTGGTGCCATTTACCGCTGCTGCTGAGGATGATGAAGCTGAGAATTTGTGGGCGAATTCTTCCGAAGAAGGAGAGGATGGTGTAGTTGCACAAGTCCATGACTATATGGCCCTTTTGGACAAACAGAAACGGGCTTTATTTGGGGCCCATATATCAAAATTAGGCGATGCGACCACTCAAATCGAACGCATCGAGAAGCCCAACGATTTTCGAAAGCATCACAACATGATGAAGTCTAGGCCCTAAATTTAATCGTTTAAACCCTCGTTTTGCTGTTTTAGTAATTTTCTACATTTTCCTATTTTTGTTGGATTTTATTAAAATACTTAACCAGATCCAATCGCTTTGAAATTGGGCTGGGCTTTGTCGTATTGCATTTTCCTAAATTTAATCGTTTAAACCCTCGTTTTGCTGTTTTAGTAAATTTTTGTTGGATTTCTTTAAAGTCACTTTTACTCTGGCCTAGGGTTAGAGCTATCTATCTTATATTGTTCATCTTCTTTCTCTGTAATTTTAGCCGCCTGTTCCATCTCGTAGCTTGGCGCTACCAGCATAAGAGTTTATGGATTCAATACAAGACCCAACCACGCATTTGACAAGTTTTTTGAAAATTCGTGACATTTGCAAATATAATAGAGTTTATGGATGTGACATACAAATGCATTTTTAACTGTTCCTTATGTACAAAAAAGCTAAAACTTGGTTCCTTCGATATGTACTAGAGGTATCACAATATGGGACAAGTTAGTACAACTCTTCTTACAAAATTACTTCTGACTATAAAGTTTGCCAAGCTTTGAAACATCCTTTCTTATTTCTCTTATCGAGAGAATGAGTCTTTACGACTCTTCAGAAATTTACAT